>JAQJVL010000004.1:3267581-3678392 GCA_035578905.1 Stictocephala bisonia
TCACACTGGCTTCGACCCAGGTAGTCGCATTATTTTATGTTACAGTTTCCATTTTCATTAATTATTCAGTTTCTTGATATATATTACTATTATTATCACTGTAACCTTTTATAGATGACGTTTGTAACACAATGTGTATTGTTTTATTACAATAAAGAAATTATTATTATTATTATTAACACCTGGTCCCTACAAAGCTGGATTATAATGCTTCGCCTCGGAACACCTACCCTCCCTCTATAGTGCATTTTACATATATATCGTATGGTTTTATGTCAGCTGCCATTTATTAATTTAATATTATATAAAAGCTGTGTAGTATACTTGAACAAAAAAAACTCGAAAAGTCATCAGATATTAATGAAAATAAAAATATTCAAGTGATTTCCTATCACAAAGCTAAATCCAATCCATCAAGCCATTTCAGACCTGCCTAACTGATTCTATTTATGCTAGCTAATCCCTCTGTAAAATTGCGGAAGGAGTACACTGTAACTATGTGATCCGTTGTTTGGATATACTCCCGACAACCACATGACTGATCTAGTATCAATCCCCATTTGTATTTCCAGTAGTTACATCTGCCTACGCCAGTTTAGAACCGATTCAACAGTGTCCATTCTCTATGAGGGAGGTTCATCCTACCAACAGGGATCGTTACGTCCATAAAAACGTTCCCACGCTATTGCTCAGCTAGTACTGAGGGAGAAATTTTTATCTGCTCAACAGGAAAGTAGCACGTAGAGGTGGCTTTCAAGATTTTGAGCGACCGTTCTGACGTGGGAGATTCTGTTTAAGAGGGAGTTGTGGGGCATTTAAGATCTTATTGAATTCTTTAAGTAGTGCCTCCTTATTTCTGGATTAGCTATACTGCACAGCACCGGGAGCCAAGGAAGTGAAGTTGCCATTAGAGTGCCACTAATAGTTCTCATGGCTCTATTAAGTTGGACATCAATCGCTCTAGTATGTGTGCTATTTTACATATAAGTAAATAATATGAAGCATATAAGTATAAGAAGCTTACAACAAATCCAATCACACAATTATTTTTCTTGTTTAATTATTCGTTATGAAATATCTCTTTTTAATAGTTTTAATAGTTTTTATCCCAGTTGGAACATAAATGTACGGAAATTTAACTAGTGTTCACTATAAGTTAAAAATTTTATTAAAAGTTTTATTAATAAAATATAAATTTTTATTACTCAAAACCCCTCCAATATATTACATTTATACTACAATACGTGGTTGACAGGAATATTTTCTATAAGTTTTATAAATTTCGGAATTTTAACTTTTCAAGAAAAAAAGTTCTTATCTGTTTTATGAAACAATGTTTTCTTGGCTTCTAGAGGTTGTAAAATTAATTAGTTTGTACGATGTATTCCTTATGACATGTACAGTTACGATACATTACTTTAGACATATATTTAAATAATTTTAAAAACACTTTAAATTTTTAAAATTACATCGATTGGAATCAATTTAATATCGCTGTATTTACTTACAAACATAAAAATGAATATATATTTCATACGGATTAAAATTGACCAAGTAATTAATTTTACAACCTCTAGAAGTCAAGTTAACATTGCTTAAGGAAATCTATAAGACTTCTTGAAATGTTAAAATTCTGAAATTCATAATACCTTAAGGAAACACTCCTACCAACCACGTATATAAATGCAATACATTTACGTTTTTTTAGTAATAAAAGTGAAAAGCTGTAATCACTGATATCGTGTGCATTGGCAGTGATAAAAGACAATGACATTCATGCGTCAGATAGATTTAGATTTCCATCAGTTGATTGGCGGTATTTGTGATTCATGCTAGAACGGCATTACTCACTACCACTACGCTATTAACTCGTTATGAAGGAGGTCACTGTCTGACGGCGTTAGGGATGATGCTGCACTTCTTGGCTGACACCCGACTGCGTAAATATACGAGTGTAGAAACAAAACCGAGTTTCGTAATGAGGCCAAATATTCTAATACTATATGAAATACAAGTATACGCAACTATTGTGATGTTGTAACGGAGATATAATTAGACCTCCGATAAATAATATATGCAGGATGAGTTAATTTATTTAATAACATTTAGTATTATTTAGTCGTGTTATTAATTTAATCGTATTGAATAAAATTGACGGAAATTAAGTTACCCCCTAAATTATTTCCACATTTTATTAAAGGCTTTTTGAATATGCCTTTGAATTAGTACTATCCCACATTAAATTTAGTGTTTCAATGCTATTAGGGATCACTTGGGGTCAAGATCTAGGAGTCAACTTCTAAATTTCAAACGGGAAGGAGGTCACGTGGTATTACATTTAACACCCCATTTTAAGCTGCAAGTGATAGCGCAATCAGAATATAAAAAAGTTGTGTCGTTCTTTAGTTAAAAATTATTTTGTTATTATATTTAGTTGGTCATCGCCTATGTATTTTGTTATTATATTTAGTTGGTCATCGCCTATGTATTTTGTTATTATATTTAGGTGGTCATCGCCTATGTATTTTGTTATTATATTTAGTTGGTCATCGCCTATGTATTTTCCTAATTAAAAGTGATTTATCATGAATAAAACAGAAAACACCCTAAAAACAAAAATCTGGTTTTGTTTTTAGTGATGAAAAAGCAGTTTTAATTAGGAAAATACAGTGGTGACCAACTAAATAAAATACTAAGACAATATCTAAAGAACGGCACATCATTTTTAAATTCTGATTGCACTAACGTTTTCAGCTTAAAATGACGTTTGTGACAAATCACATTGCCACATTCATTTTTAAAATATTGAAGTTTACTCTTAAATCTTAGACCCCAAGCAATCCCCAATAACATCGACACAGTAACTCTAGTATGGGTTAGTATTAATTCAAAGGCATATTAAAAAAGCTTGTCTTTTTTAAACCGTGGAAATAAGTTAAGGGGTACTTGACTTAAAGAAAGTTAAGAGTTATAAAGATAGTCTTATTTTACCAGGCGAGGTTAGGGCTAAGAGCCCTCTCTAACACTTAACCTGGGGACCAACGGCTTAGCGTGACTTCCGAATCACGGGAGCGGCAGGGCAAAAACTGTTAATGGTCATATCTGGAATTGACCCCGGATCGATTGCGTGGCAGGCCTTTGCCTTACCCCCGTATCTAAGGCCGCTCTAAAACGCACATTGTGTAACGATGATCTACATTACAATGTATACTTATGGCTTTCAACCATAGTCATCCTGAGGACAAGGGTCACCCAATGATTGACTGTGACGATGTACTAGCACAGAGACATAGATTGTTGGTGTTGAGCATTATGCGCCCGTACTATTAATTTGCGCCTGACCCAGATTTCAGGGTGCAATAAGCGCCTCACCCTCCTTTTGTTCTAACCCTTGTTTACGTAATAAGCAATAGCTCGGTAAAAATCATTACCGATTTCGGAATACCAATATAAAGCTTACCCATTATTCCGGCTGCAACATTTCACGTTGGGAGGTTCTGCAAGGATAAGTGAGAGACAGTGCGAGAGATACGGCGCATACTGCAATGTGGTAAATACTCTGTGGGTCGAATAACAGAGTGTTTCGCCCTGAAGATGAGTGGTGCAATGTACTCGAAACGTCGGCAACATTTACATAGCTATCAGACACGGTCCAAGCCGGATTACGATAGTGTAAATAGTTTGAATACTGACTGTGGAAGTCTCCTTATGTACATTTGATAAGTTTCTAGGTGCTTTTTATTCTGAGTCAGCTAATAGTGTGATGGGGTCGGGACTCGGGAGGAATACCGACTAGTAGGCCTGTTTCACATCAACCCGGCAGCCGGGTAAACGGTGCCGGTGTCCGGTTGTAGGGATATTGGTGCTTATGGAACCTTCACACTGGTCCGGCGCAACCCATGGCAGGCTAAACGGCGACCCGGCAGCAGGCTAAACGGCGACCCGGCAGCCGGATTGTCGATGGAGGCCGGCAGTTCGCACTGCAAGATCCGTAACGTATCGGACAAACCAAGCCGGCAAGCTAGTAGAACATGGTAGTCAATTAAAGGTTACCGACGCGCCGGAAACCCCAACATCTGTTGTTTGTTATGGTACTGTGTATTGTCAGCTGCGATTTATTAATTAAAAAAAGCTGTGTGATATAATTTGTATCAAGATTCAAAAGATCTTATATATTAATCAAAATTAAAATATAAAGTGATCTCCTGTCACAAAGTTAAACCCAATCCATGAGGCGATTTAAAATACCTGTCTCACTGATTCAGAGAGTGATAAAAGAGTGCAGAGGGCATTCTGTAACTATGTGATCCATATTTTGGATAGACTCCTTGCAATCACTTGACTTATATAGTGCCAATCCCCATTTATATTTCCAGTAGTTACATCTGCCAATGCCAGTTCAGAACCGATCAACAGTGTCCAGCGTCTTACTAATGAATACTGAATGCTGGACGTATATCACCGTCGGGGCACTCTTCTGTGTCAAAAATACAGACAATGATAACAGGATTGGTTTTTACATTTTCACTCTAGTTTCCGATTCCCTTGACTAAGCATTCTAGGTTTTATTGCCAGTCTCGATACTTTAGCCTATTTATGAATGAGAACGATTTGAAATTGGAAAGATATTTGAAAGGCAATTCTTTCCATTAAAAATGTCATTAATGAGTTTTCCCAAAATAGTTCAGTAAAATAACAACACACCTCAATTAGTGAAATATCTAATAAAATATGCACTAAACCAGACCCATGTTAAGGCCCGTTTGATGAAAACCTGAGAAACGCTGTTTTAGTTTAGACTGCAGTGTTTCCAACCGGTGATAGCCCTACGTGAGAGCATTTCTCATTGAATGCAGATTTTTCAAACCACGAAAAAATAAAGGGAAATGTTCTGTCAACGTGGGGATGTTTTTCCAGTAAGGAGGGAAATTTAATGTTTTTAACTTAAAACACTGCTGCAGCAGAACAGCAGGCAATTAATAAAATACAATTATCGCATATAAAGCGGCCAAAATTAAATTATATCCAATTGTTTATCACAGTTTAGCGTAGCTCGTTCATAGATACAACTGGTGTACGTCAAGTCAAGGGAAATGCCTCGGGTGTTACTCTAAAGGTAGGGAGCCACTGAGACTTAGAGTACTAAAGGAAAGGGTGTCAATATCGACCTGAGGAAACCTAAGTCGGTTTGAATTGGTTACTTTCCTCTCCATGTGTCAGCAAATCATCTAAAATTCTTTCATTGGTGTTGCAAATGAGCTAGAATAATTTAATATTAGTACGTCACTTTTCTTCAGTCATAAATCACAGCAGTTTTCAAAGTCACTGTTATCACTAACCCCTGAACTGCATGTTTCACTCGCCCTTCTAATTTCATTATGATTTCCGCAATTTCACTGATAAAGAAATACTTAATGAGCCTTCCATTTATTAAGTAGTAATCTACATTTTATACGGGCTTCCGTTACATAAAGTCTCTTCAGTTGGCTGCTATGGATAAAAATTCCTATTGGTGATTGGATCTCTTTTATCTCTTAAAAACTCTCTTGCTAATTATAATTGTACTTCCTACCATTGAAGATAAAAGGAACGTCCACGAGTACAAATCATGGACAGAACGTTGTTCATCTAACGTTCTTTAAAGGAGGTAATTACCTTTGGTCGGTAAACAATTACCAGAATGATATTCAACTAGAATAATACTTTTGGAACAAAGAAATTTAAAAGGGAGTGCTCGAGTTAGAACTGTTATGTCCGTAAAGGGATGCTCTAGTTAGAACTGTTATGTCCGTAAAAGAGTGCTCGAGGTAGAACTGTTATGTCCGTAAAGGGATGCTCGAGTTAGAACTGTTATGTCCGTAAAAGAGTGCTCGAGGTAGAACTCTTATGTCCGTAAAGGGATGCTCGAGTTATAACTGTTATGTCCGTAAAAGAGTGCTCGAGGTAGAACTGTTATGTCCGTAGAGGGATGCTCGAGTTAGAACTGTTATGTCCGTAAAAGAGTGCTCGAGGTAGAACTCTTATGTCCGTAAAGGGATGCTCGAGTTAGAACTGTTATGTCCGTAAAAGAGTGCTCGAGGTAGAACTGTTATGTCCGTAAAGGGATGCTCGAGTTAGAACTGTTATGTCCGTAAAAGGATGCACGAGTTAGAACTGTTATGTCCGTAAAGGGAGTGCTCGAGTTAGAACTGTTATGTCCGTAAAGGGAGTGCTCGAGTTATAACTGTTATGTCCGTAAAGGGATGCTCTAGTTAGAACTGTTATGTCCGTAAAAGAGTGCTCGAGTTAGAACTGTTATGTCCCTAAAGGGATGCTCGAGTTAGAACTGTTATGTCCGTAAAAGAGTGCTCGAGGTACAACTCTTATGTCCATAAAGGGATGCTCGAGTTATAACTGTTATGTCCGTAAAAGAGTGCTCGAGGTAGAACTGTTATGTCCCTAAAGGGATGCTCGAGTTAGAACTGTTATGTCCGTAAAAGAGTGCTCGAGGTAGAACTGTTATGTCCGTAAAGGGATGCTCGAGTTAGAACTGTTATGTCCGTAAAAGAGTGCTCGAGGTAGAACTCTTATGTCCGTAAAGGGATGCTCGAGTTAGAACTGTTATGTCTGTAAAAGAGTGCTCGAGGTAGAACTCTTATGTCCGTAAAGGGATGCTCGAGTTAGAACTGTTATGTCCGTAAAGGGATGCTCGAGTTAGAACTGTTATGTCTGTAAAAGAGTGCTCGAGATAGAACGCTAATGTCCGTAAAGGGATGCTCGAGTTAGAACTGTTATGTCCGTAAAAGAGTGCTCGAGGTAGAACTGTTATGTCCGTAAAGGGATGCTCGAGTTAGAACTGTTATGTCTGTAAAAGAGTGCTCGAGGTAGAACTCTTATGTCCGTAAAGGGATGCTCGAGTTAGAACTGTTATGTCCGTAAAAGAGTGCTCGAGGTAGAACTGTTATGTCCGTAAAGGGATGCTCGAGTTAGAACTGTTATGTCCGTAAAAGGATGCTCGAGTTAGAACTGTTATGTCCGTAAAGGGAGTGCTCGAGTTAGAACTGTTATGTCCGTAAAGGGAGTGCTCGAGTTATAACTGTTATGTCCGTAAAGGGATGCTCGAGTTATAACTGTTATGTCCGTAAAGGGAGTGCTCGAGTTATAACTGTTATGTCCGTAAAGGGAGTGCTCGAGTTATAACTGTTATGTCCGTAAAGGGAATGCTCGAGGTAGAACTGTTATGTCCCTAAAGGGATGCTCAAGTTAGAACTGTTATGTCCGTAAAGGGATGCTCGAGTTAGAACTATTATATCCGTAAAGGGAGTGCTCGAGTTAGAACTGTTATGTCCGTAAAGGTATGCTCGAGGTAGAACTGTTATGTCCCTAAAGGGATGCTCAAGTTAGAACTGTTATGTCCGTAAAGGGATGCTCGAGGTAGAACTGTTACGTCCGTAAAGGGATGCTCGAGTTACGACCAACTGCCAACACCCGAACCATCAACGAAATGACCAACGTTTTTAAATCTCTGATAATAAATATTCTTATTTAAACTAATTTTCTATAGCATGAAGTAAAAACAAATGATAAATTCACTATATTATGAATGAAATATCAAATATAAAATAATTGACAGTAGGTTAAATGTGCTATTAATTTCGAACAATAAATTAATATTATAGAAATGATAGTGGTTTAAATTACCTTTTTCTGTCGTAACAGTTCTTCAATTACATTACTGCAATGTACATTTCAAAGTATATAAAGCCTTCCAAAAACGTCACCGTTTAAAACACTAAATACTAAAATTATAAAACATTCAAACGTTTAAACACTTTAAAACACGAATACTAACAATACGTTTGTCGGCGATAGACAGCAACTCTATCGCCGGCCGGCAAATGTATTGTTAGTAGGTCTACTCGTGTTTTAAAGTGTTTAAACGTTTGAATGTTTTATAATTATAGTGTTTAATGTTTTTAACAGGGACGTTTTTGGAAGCCTTTATATGCTTTGAAATGTACATTGCAGTAATGTAATTGAATTAAGACGTTAAGAGTTTATTAGTCATTAACAATACAAAGAATGCATCGACATCGTCAAGTATAAGATAGAAAATAGATATAGCCTACATATATAACATACAAATAACAAATTCTAAGCCATTATAGTATAACAGTACAAGCATGTTCTAAAATTAACTAACAAATTTCAATTTACAATCAGAACAATTAATAATAACCTATTTATATACAATATTTCCAGTTAATTTCAAAAAATTCATCTATCTTATATAGGCATGCACAGTTTAAAATATGCTTAACTTTATTTTTAAAAGAAGGAAAGGACATATTTTTTATTTCTTTAGGTATGGAATTATACAACTTAATTGACATATGAAAATTATTTTTTTGTGATGTGCTATAATGATACTGTTCTTGTTTCTAGTATTATAGCTATGGAAATGACTATTGGTTTTGAATATATCAATATTATTATGAACATGGCAAAGTACACTTAAAACATATAAGGACGAGAAAGTTAAGATTCCAAGTTGTTTAAAAAAAGGTCTGCAATGAGCTCGGAAAGGTAAATTAGTTAACAATCTAACAATTCTTTTCTGCAATATTAGGATTTTGTATGCAAGGCAACTATTACCCCATAACAATATCCCATAACACAATATACTTTGAATTTGAGCATAATACACATGTAAAAGAACATCAGGCTTTACACAAGATTTAAGTCGCCTTAACATATATACACCTTTAGACAATTTTTTAGTTACATAATCTACATGTGTACTCCAGTCCAGGTTAGATTCAAGCCAGATGCCCAAGAATTTTAATGAAAATTTATCTGAATCTCTGATCACAGAACTATTATAAGTAAAATATACATCATTAATCTTATCCATATTTAATAACAAATTATTAGCAGAGCACCAGTCTTTTAACAAAATTGAATTTAGAGATACAATTTCATCAACTTCAGCCCTACTTTTGCAGGTCACCTTAAGGCCAAAATCATCAGCAAATAGGTACGCATCATTGTAGATGCTGTCTATTGTATATGTGAGATCATTGATATATATTGAAAAGTAAGGGCCCAAGGACTGAACCTTGAGGCACACCAAATTTGACCAGTCTACCTTTAAACAGTACACCATTCTTATATACAAATTGAGATCGATTTTCCAAATAAGATATAATAATATTTACAGATTCTACATTTAGGCCATAAAAGGAAAGTTTATCTCCTAGTAATTTGTGTTCGACAGTATCAAAATAATAACTGTTACGACAGAAAAAGGTAATTTAAACCAGTATTATTTCTATAATAAAACAGTTCTGGAGGCTAATAACACAAAATGAATAATTAATATTATATAAGTGGAATTGCCAGTTGTTTTGACATTTTTTGACGATGAATTCCTATAATTAATATTATAATTTCTCACCCCTCTTGGGATGTTATCTAAGTACAGAATATTTTGGGGTACATTTATTTTTATTTAACAAGTACACTTATTCTAAGGGAATTTCCGAGATATGTAATAATATTTTTGTGAACTTTATAAACAATGTATATTAGTCAAATTTAATAATTTTAATAACACAAAACCATTCAACACAACGGATTATTTTAAATACTTGTCTTAAAAAAAGTGTTGTTTTCAGATTTCTTCATCATTGATAAGATAAAAATTATTGTTTCATTAAAATACTATTTAAAATGTGTGAACATTCGACTATTAATCATCCTTAAAGACAACGCCAATGTTGTTAAAAAAGATTTCAGTGTCTATAAAAAAGGACGAAAGTCTATTAATGTTTTTATATTGTATTTGTTAAATAACTAGACAAAAATGTGAAGTCATAAATTTTAATTTTGTTTTCTGATCATTTAATTTAGTTTTATCAAGTTTTCTGTGACCAAAATAAAAAGCTTTTAACGGAACTTACTGCGTAATACTGTTTCGTTTTGTGAATACCGCAATTAATTATATTTAATTTGTGATTACCGTTGAAACACGTATGAGATTAATTTTACCAAACAAAATAATACAGCAACGTTGTGCGAATTATGATTAAAATCATATTGAACTAGAACATACCCCTGCACGCTTTACGCCCGCTGCGCGCCCAGTTGGTGCCTCGCCATTTAATTCTTAGACATGCCTTTGTCAAAAGATCGAAGATTGTCTCCTTACTACAATATGTTTTCTTAGACCTTAATATGAATAACACTACAGCATTTGAATCTTAATGTTAAAGTGCTGACCGATATTTATAATTTTTCTCCGTTCCCTTTGTCTTTTTTCTACTTATTATGATGTTTCTTTTTGGTGGTAATTGTAAGAGAGGGCTTAGTGTTCCTAAATTCACTCTTTTTTCTATTTTAAATATTTTCAAATAAAAACATTAATTATTATTTTCTCTGCTCATTACTCCACTATTCTACAAACACTTATAATCGCCCTAAATCCACATAATGTACGATGTTTTATGAAAATTAAATATACTTTTTGCGCAATCGCAATAAATATATTTATACTAAGGAACACCCCAGCACGCTTCTCGTGCCAACACCGTCACTCGCTGCGCTCGTTACACCTCGTCCTGTAACTTTTAACTATAAATCACTAACATTATGTTAACTGTATAACGTAAAATCGCAATATTAAATTTATTTACATTATCTCACTAACATTACTTGCGTTGCTACCAATTTATTAGTATAAACAGCCAATGCTATTACTTAGCCTATTTCAAATGAGATCATTTCATTTGTTTTTGTTTAACAGCTGACGATTAAACTTATAGTACAGTATTAAAAGTGTATCAATAGTGCAATGTAAACATTCAAAATAAACATCTTTATTTATTTACAAAACAGCAGTTATTAATTTACTAAAATCAACCCAATGTTGTCCTTATGGAACAATCTTTAAGTGGCGGTTTCTACCCCTTAGGAGTACTTTATCAAGATGAAAATACTTTAGTTGTTCTATTTAAGACCTAAGAAACAGTGTACAAAATGTCAGCTCTCTACCTACACGGGAAGTTGGAGAATCAGTGATGAGTGAGTGAGTCAGTCAGCCAGGGCTTTGCCTTTTAGATATATAGATAAAAAAACCACTTCTATCATAAAATAATTACATTACAAATATATTTAACAAAACTACTAGAAAAATAACATAAATAAAAACTGAAAAATCAAAAACACCGCACTAATTTATTGTATAGCTCGTGTATAGTTTGCACATTTGTTTACAATATTGGACTAATCAATTAACAGTGTAAAACAGCTGACAGCCACATAACGTCACGTGGCTATGATCTATTGCGCATATGCTTGGTGGTACCTATCGCGAATGCATGAAAATCGCGCCCTGTGTAAATCGCGCCCCATCAAAAATCTGGGTAAATCGCGCCCTGTCTACCTGAACCTCTGAGTCACGGGCCGCGAGCGTCACTTGACAGCCGTTTCATAAGGGGAATGACCGGGAATGGCCCACCTCCCGGTTTATCCCTGGTAGCTTTCTCTTTAGTCTTTTAACCTAACCTAACCTAACCTAATCTAACCTAACCTAATCTAACCTAACCTATGAATGGATAGTGCGAAGGGTTAATATTGTGCTAATTGACGTTGACGAGGGTTGACGTGACGACGCATGGAGCGCGATTTTCACAGGGCGCGATTTACAGAGGGCGCGATTTACAGGTTACCCCTACCGATTGTCTTTTACGATACCGTCTTTTACGATACCGTGGACTTCACGTATTGTATATAAGGATTTGATGAAGTATGAAGACGTAAAATGACTTCACAAGCTGTTTCTGAAAACATGCTCACGCAAGGCCATGGGCAATGGATGCCAACAGAAATTATCTGATAACATTTGTTTTGTACGTCAATCTCAGCTACTGCCTTGGTTCTTTCTTAACGATCATGTAATCATAACATCATGACCTAACTCATCTTTGACACATTAGACTATCGATATTTTAAACACAATACTTATTGATTTCTAAATTCGTAACATCGTAGTAGTTTTAATGCCTGATCTACTTGCTCAGTAAATGATTTTAAAAGCTTGAAAGTTAACTAATATAATCTTATTTATAATGTTATACGTTACGTATCTTTCTAGGTATATAACTGTTTTTTATATATAAAGGTATACCGTTGCAAGTTGAGTATATTTCCCTGTAGGAGGGTGAAATTTATATCGTTTCATGTCATGATTGTTAATTTTTGGAGATTTCCTACGCTTCTAGTGTTTAAAAAAAACACAGCGTTTCAACAAGTACAAACACTCCTGTCGAAAGGTTGTGTTTGTTTGTATCACAAGGACTGTTTTCTGATTTTAACTGTGTTATGATCATGGGCCTACAATAATAAAAGTTAGCATTGTATTTCTTAACTAAACATCAATTTACAAAACTGTTAAATTTTAGTTCAGGCTCTTGAATTTTGCTTTCCTTTTGATATATTTTTATATAATTATAAACCAGCTGTTAAAATGAGACCCAGAATGATACGTATAAAACGTACATTCCTGAACACAATATCGGTATTATTTCGGTAGTTTGGGGGCCTTAGTGCACACGTCTCACAACTTTTATATCAATTCTCATATTTACTTTTTATACTTATCCGTACTGACACAAATACAATGATTTGTGAACCATTTTGCCAACATTTTAGAACTAGCAAAAATATAATTTTTAAAGTATTATTCTTTTTAGTAAAAATTTAACTGTCACATTGATAAACTGAAAGAAATATATATTTTAAATTTAGAAACCCCAATTCAGTCACAACAGCAGCAATGCTGGAATGTCAACCATTTTAGAGGCACTTGAGCGTGTGTAACGAACTTAGCAGTTTAGCCTTCATAGGCCATCACTTATGTAATTGAGTCGGATGAAGCCTGCCCTGAACTTGATCCCGGTCACTGGCCAGCGGACTCAGTTCTTAGACGACTCCTTCTCCGAAAGCCAAACCGGCCACTCGTATGGCCTTAGCGTTTCTTTGAAATATGTTAGAGAGCTTTCGCTTAACCTTAGCATACAAGATTGAATTTCGAGAAATAAAAAAAGTGTACGAAAAGACGTTATCACTGTAAACGTGTAAAAATCTCGAATTCACTGTAAGACGAGGTGTTTATTTTCTAAGAATATCCAAACTACTGTTTTAAATATTTTTAATTATTCAAGACCCAGATATATTGTAATATTTTCACTCATCAATGAATGACGCAATAAGAATGTTGAACACACTCAACGAACATCTAAGACCATCACCTAAGAGCGCTCGCCAGTAGGTTGACTTGTCGGCTGTCACTGCCATCTTGGATTTTGATTTGAACACACACTATCGGTTATCACCGCCCTAAACAAGACTGTCGATTGTCACCTCCCTTCACACACTATCACCACCCAACACAAAACTCTCGGTTGTCACCTCTTTACACACGATTCTCAGATGTCACCGCCCACCACAAGACTATCCGTTATCACACCCTAAACACACTATCGGTTATCACCACCCTACACACACTATCGGTTATCACCAACCAACATGAGACTATCAGTTATCACCAATCTACACATGACAATCGGGTAACACTACCCTACAAATGACTATCGTTTATCCACCTCACACGACCATCCAACACGAGAGTATGGGTTGTCACCATCCTAGAAACGACTGTAGATTATCACCACCCTAAAAACTACTAATGGTTATCACCACACAACACACGAATATCGGATATCACCACCCTACAAACGACTAGCGTTTATCACCATCCAACTCGAGACTATCGCATGTCGACATCCTACACACGACTATCGGTTGTCACCATCCTACACACGACTCTCGGTTGTCTCTATCTTTCACACGAATATCGGTTATCACGATCCTACACAACTATCGGCTATCACCACCCTTCAAACAACTAGCATTTATCACCACCCACCCAACTCAAGACTATCGCTTGTCAACACCCTACAAACTACTATCATTTGTCACCGTCCTACCCACGACCATCGATTATCACCGTCTTATATAGATACCACTATTGGTTGTATATATATCGTATGTTTTTTTTTGTCGGCTACCATTCAGTTTTTTTTCTTTAAGATGTGATATATACATTTAGATTAAGATCCAAAGTCATGCAATATATAATATAAAACAAACGTGATCTTCTGTCACAAAGCTAAATCCAATTCATCGAGCCATTTACGACCTGCCTCATTTATTCTGTTTATACTAGCAAATCCCCCCGTGAAAGAACGCAGAAGACAACATTCTGTAATTATGTGTTCTATTGTTTGTGTAGACTCCTCGCAATCACATGACTGATCTAGTGTCAATCCCCATTTATACTTCCAGTAGTTACATCTACCCACGCCAGTTCGGAACCTATGCAAAAGTGTCCATTCCCTCCGAGGAAGGTTCATTCCACCTACAGGTATTGATGGAGCGTTAATATGGAACTTATTGCGTCATTAAAACTGTTCCAACTATGGCCCAACTAGTATTGGGCGAAACATTTGAACTGCGCAACTGGGAAGCAGTACAAATGTAGAGGTGGGTTTCGAGATTTTAAGCGACCGTTATGACGAGGGAGATCCTGGGTGATGGGGAGGTGCGGGGCATTCAAGATATTATTTAATTAATTCTTTAAGTAGTGCCTCCTGACGTGTTATCTCTGGAGGAGCTATATTGCACAGTACCGGGAGCCAAGGAAGTGGAGTTGCCATGAGAGTACCACTAATAGCTCTCATAGCTCTATTAAGTTGGACATCAATCACTTTTGTTAGAGCGCTAAATAGCCATACGGGAGCACTGTATTCAGCAGCTGAATATACCAGAGACAAAGCAGTTGTACGCAGGACGTGATGATGTTGTTGGGGAATGATGTTGTTCGCGTCCATATCAAATCTTTTAAGTTGTACGTATCACCGGGTAGTTCTAAACGAGCAACAAGTCTGGTAGTTGGACTGTCACAAATTTGTAATCTCCCAGCTATGGCACACTATCGGTTGTCACCATCCTACACACAACAATCGGTTGTCACCATCTTACACTAAACTCTCGGTTGTCACCATCCTACACACAACAATTGGTTGTCACCATCTTACACACAATAATCGGTTGTCACCATCCTACACAAGACTCTCGGTTGTCACCATCTTACAAACAACAATCGGTTGTCACCATCTTACACACAACATCGGTTGTCACCATCCTACACAAGACTCTCGGTTGTCACCATCCTACACACAACAATCGGTTGTCACCATCTTACACAAGACTCTCGGTTGTCACCATCTTAAACACAACAATCGGTTGTCACCATCTTACACAAGACTCTCGGTTGTCACCATCTTATACACAACAATCTGTTATCACCATCTTACACACAACAATCGGTTGTCACCATCCTACACAAGACTCTCGGTTGTCACCATCCTACACACAACAATCTGTTGTCACCATCTTACACACAACAATCTGTTGTCACCATCTTACACACAACAATCGGTTGTCACCATCTTACACAAAACTCTCGGTTGTCAGCATCCTACACACAACAATCGGTTGTCACCATCCTACACACAACAATCGGTTGTCACCATCTTACAAAAAACTCTCGGTTGTCACCATCCTACACACAACAATCGGTTGTCACCATCTTACACACAACGATCGGTTGTCACCATCCTACACAAGACTCTCGGTTGTCACCATCCTACACACAACAATCGGTTGTCACCATCTTACACAAGACTCTCGGTTGTCACCATCTTACACACAACAATCGGTTGTCACCATCCTACACAAGACTCTTGGTTGTCACCATCGTACACACAACAATCGGTTGTCACCATCTTACAAACAACAATCGGTTGTTACCATCTTACTCACGAATATCCTTCTAAGTACCGGGAATGGCAAATGATCAGTCATGTGATATCTGAGTTGAAATTCAAACTATGAATCCCATTGGTAATGATTTTACATTGAGTTCTTGTCAGGTGGTATTACCTGGTCTTCATTCAATCGGAGAAGCAGGTGCTGAATGATTATGAAACCTGGATTTAGCTCTGTGACGGGACTTCAATATTTGAATCAAAAACATTGTACTTTAGATTTGGTTTATTTAAATTTGATTTATCAATCGTATTTTAATCTTTCATTCCTCCTCCTTTTAATTTGGTAGCTGGCTTTGAAAGCAAAGCGGTGTATAGTGCTAACACGCCGCAGTTACACTTCTTGATCCTTACTGTCAGCCCAAAGTGACTAACTGTTTTGAAATCCACTACTCTTCTATTTATTCATTGGAGCGTATTCACAACTGCCAATCTAAAATATGTACCAAATTAATTAGCGGGTTTTAGCGAGAATTTAACGTAAATTTATATTAAATTCATCTGAAAATGTGAAACAGCGCGCATATATATAATGTATACATGAAACGTTATATTAGTTATATATTTAAATAATACTAATACGAATGTACTGTATTCGAATAAGTATTTTATTCTGTAAACCTATTTCAATGATGCCCTTTTTCCTAAAATTGGGAAAAGATTAAGGAAGCAAAGAAAGGAAACTCATGTTTGTTTGTAAAACTAGAACAATGGCCATAATACGTTGGCCAATCCTGAATGACTGTTGACCGCGTGGAGACAGAGAATTGCTGTCGTATTATTGAGACGTCTCAGTGTTGCAGGAAATGAACAATCAGTTTAAGAAACCGGTCATGAAGCTTGGGGCTGGCCAACGAAGGTGAGTCAGTGATGACGTCACGATTGTTTGTCTACTAAGAGGAGTGAGGACTTGGATGGTTGTGTCACAGTCGCCAGTTGGAAGTGAGAGCGCGTGGAGAAACAGTTCTGGGCCACTGCTCGCCTTGCAAACTCTATCGACATTGACGTTCCTGAAACTACAAGGTAAGTGCTTTTAGTAATTATTGGCCTTCAAGTGTTTTTATTTTTTACCTCTAGACGCTTCGAGTCAGTTTTTAATTTTGTATGTAATATTTATTTGAAGGATAATTTGCTAAATTTGATTAATGATGTATATAGAATGATTTTATTTTAAGTCTCGAATTTATTTACTATTTATGCAAAACAAAACACATAAACTTCCACTGACACGTTAGCAATGACAGTTTCAACAATTATTAACCGATGAATTCTAAATTTATATCTTGCTATTTTCTAGCGCATTAATCATTAAAAGTAAGCAAAGTTTTGTTTACTATTTGTTTATTTCTTCTAGATATATAGTAACATTGTCAAATATATTATACCGTAATAGTTTTCAGCATTTTTAAAATTATAACACATTCTAAGATCTACATCTCATCTTAACAGAAACTGAAGACAAAATAATAATTTATGATAAAATAACAAATAATTGTGTAAATAAAACTATTTTGTGAGTTAACTTGTTTAATGAATTTATATAGTTCAATGTTAAATAAACTAATTAAATAAAGAAAATTGTTGTCCGACGTCGAGGCATTTAACAACGAACTCTATTAATTGATTGATGCCCTTCACATTGCTGTTGAATCAGTAAAAGTAAGGTGATATTTAAGGTCAATTCGTTCTTATTATTGTGAAATATAAAAACCTAAGTAGCATTTCTTTGTGAATCGTATCCCACTGGTCTAAAGAAGATAAGTGGTTTAGGCTAGGAGCGATTATTTCATCGGTAAATCTGCACAACATAGTCTTAACTAGAAACGCGCACACAGACGATCAAAATTGCCTTTGAATTAAAAATCTGCTGTATTTCACAGATTTATGGCGATACGATCGTCGGTCTGAAATCTGTAATCTAGAAGTTAGAGGTAACCTGTCCGCACACACTGACGATCAAAATTGCCTCCGATTTAAAAATCTGCTGTATATCACAGATTTGTAGGCGATACGATCGTCGGTCTGAAATCTGTAATGTAGAAGTTAGAGGTAACCTGTCCGCGCACACATGTGATCAAAATTGCCTCTGAATTAAAAATCTGCTGCATTTCACAAATTTGTGGCGATACGATCGTCGGTCTGAAATCTGTAATGTAGAAGTTAGAGGTAACCTGTCCGCACACACTGGCGGGCGATACGATCGTCGGTCTGAAATCTGTAATGTAGAAGTTAGAGGTAACCTGTCCGCACACACTGGCGATAGCTTACTCGCCCATCTTTATCATCAGTTGTCTTCTGTGATCAAGTTTCCGACCTGTATTTTGTTTGTGCTTTTCAACAGGTAAGAACGCGCTACCTGTTTGTAGTTTACAGTAAAGTATATAAACGTTGAATAGACATTCTGTAGCATTAATTGATCATCTTTTCTCGTCTACGCGTAAATAACTGTATATTTTGTAAAATCGACAAAAGCCTTTGACTAAGCTCAGTATCCACTATTTACACTCACTTCTTCTTTTTCTCGCATGAATAACAAGAGCACATACCCAAGCAATCGCAATAGAACCTATCTATTACAGAACCAAAATCTATAGGCGAGAAATCACCCCAAGTGTACCACCGATGGAAGAATCGCTTGTGTGCGTTGGGCCACCAAAATCGATCACCGTACATTTTTTTATACAGGGTGACAACTTAATATTTTTCCATAGATAACTTGATAATTTAATTTGTTTGAGTAATTGTATTCCATAAAGTATAATTTTTTAACAGAATAATTTACTTAAAACCGTTAAATAGCGGAGAAATAATATTGTTCAAATTAATTACTTTGAAATTCAAATGACCGCTACTCTGGAAAGGATAAACCTTTCGAAGTCCGATTTGCGGTAATTAATTTCTATTGAAAAGAGCCTTCATTTGATACCAAACTCGACCTAGGTTTGCGTTGAAAATTTTCGTTAAACTCCTCATGGGCCGTCCCCATGAAAATATGAAATGTCGTTAATGGTGTCAAAAAGCATGTTCTTTGTAACCATGATCATGTACAAGATTTCACTTTTACAAATGAAGTTATACAAAAGTTGTGACAGCGTTTCCATATTTTTCCCACCCTGTATTGTAATAAATTTGATTTGTGTGACGTTTAGTTCTTTTGTGTGTATTTAATATAAACATACCATTTGGATGCGAACTATAAAAATCGCCAATTTCTTTATCACCTCCAACTGTATCAGGTAGATAACATCGGACTAGTCCTGTAAATATATTTACAAATATAATTGCAAAAATATTATATGAATCGTACAAAACTGATTTATCGATTTGTTATTAAGACGCCGATCATGAAGATATGGGTGAAAGTGGATTTCGAATGAGTGTGATGAGTGTAGATGAGGGAATAAATTCATTGTTACAAACTAAGGCCGACCATTCCGTAAAAAGAGTCATTAATCAATAGCTCAATGACAAATAAACAGCCGGTGGTTATCAGCTGAACCCTTTCAATCTCTGATTGGAATCGATCCGAGAACCTTCAACTTGTGAAGCTAGACTTTAACCATCAACGCTACCGACCAATTCAATTGGTAGTTAGCAGATGCTGATAGCATTTTTATTGCTCATATAAGAACCAAGATTTATTAGCGACCCAATTGTGGCAATTCTTTATGCAGATAGATATACAGGGTTGGGAAAAAGTCTGGAATATATTGATTAATTTTAAAACTAGTGAAAGTAACGTAATGAAACATAACGAAATGTCATAACCGACGTTTCTTAGATATACGGCTATTTATTTATCCCTGTTTGAGGTTCCTGTTATTGAGTATGTTTTTGATGATAACAAACATAACAAAAAAAGACTGCGTTATAAATATAACTATATTATTTAACAAAAATAAGAAAAATCATAAATACATTTTTGACAGTAGGTTTATACCATAAAAATAGTTGAAGACAATTATAATAATTCGTTACATTTGTTTAAATGAAATGAACTAATTTCTCATATTCTGTCAGTTGAATTATAGATGTATACAACTTTAGATAATAACTATCTTATCCTTATTTTAAAGCAACATCAGTTGAATGACATTTAATTCTTTTAGAGACTATATTTTCTGACTGGATCATCTTTTTGGCCTCAGGTTTGCACTTTTGTGTTGTACAAACAAAGACCTTTAAAATGAGGTAAAACTCGGGGAAGGCTACATTTAAAACTTTTAATACTTAGTTCATGGCCATCTTCTGGCTATGCGAAAAACAAGTAAAATATGTGTAAATGTTTGGTATAGGGACATGTGCATAACTACAAAGTTAAATTACATTTCTTTCAATGGTTTTAAAAATAATAAATATATTCCAGACTTTTGCCCAAACCTGTATATATCGAGTTCTTCAGATAATGTTAAGTTCTAGCAAATTAGCCTGGCCTCTGACTTCACCAGCACCAATGCCACAAACAACCCATTGGCATGGAGGATCTGGCAATACACTGCAGCATGTCTTACTGTCCGATTCAAAATTATTGATATCTGAATTTGAACAAACACTGCTTAATAACCACTGGGCGTAACAAAATAAAATAATATAAAAATGTTCCTTATTTATTTCTACGTTAATCTATGCCAGTTTACAATATTTACTATCTTTCAAATTTTTTACTTTGTGAAGTACAAAAAGTACCATTGTTTTACAGCTTTGAATTGTTCTGACATTTAAAATTTACCAAATGAAAACTACTTATCATAAATACATGAAACTTTTTCACAATGTTGATAAAACTGGTGTGATAAACCAGTTTTGATCATCTATTTTTGGAACGATAAACACTCAATCAGATTTTCGAAGAACTGAGAGATCTTGAGAGCTTGATAATACAATCCTTGTACTCTCCCTCTCATTTACAAGCATCTATAAACTATTTAGTGAATTTAAATTACTATGCCAATACATTAATAGCTCTATAGCTGTGACTCAAGCAGTGAATCTATTTACACATTTGATCATAAATGTAATAAGTATGTGATTTTGAGTAACATGTAATTAGTATATTATCTTTTTTCTTGTTTGTATTATATATAATTTTCTTTTTTAACTTCTCTGTAACTGACCATTGTATTTATAATTAACTAATGTATGTGTAGCAATGTTGTAGATATTATCATCTTCTTAAACAAGTTTAATTTAAGTAAATGTCAACAAAAATTTAAAAAATATACTAAGTTTTAGTATTTAGCATTCCTCGAGTTCCAATAACAACTAAGTATCTTGAACAATCCTGCGCTTAATGGTGAACTAAGATTTTAATCTTAAGAATCTATATTAAGAAAGTCTTCAAGCATATAGATCAGTTAATATGAGTAAATGAGTTAAAGAGATACATATAAAATACATTTCTTCATTACTTGAAGATTTTGTGTGACCTTTTACAGTTGATATGTATAGCCATTGACTATAGAAACTAATAGACTGCCCAAGCAAACACATTTTCTGTAGACTCACGCATGTGCTATTTAATGGAAATTCATTTCAACTAAACTGTCAGACGACTATTTGACGTACTGTTAGCTCAGCTATTAATCACCTCAGCATGTGCTGGAGAGAAACAGAAAAAAATGGCTTTATTTGGAGGCGAAGTTCACAGAGAGCGATGAAGAGAGATAGAGAGGGAGACCTCTGTTGCTGCCTGTTAAACCCACCTATACAAAACCATTGTATGTGTATAGGGGGTGGGTGGGTCAATATCAATGTACGTGCATGGGTTGGGTGGGTGACATTGTATTTTAGAATTAAAAACAGTAGTAATAAAATACAAACTTTTAAATTAATTTTCCACTTATGTTTGGTTAGTTACTTCCATTTACTTTAATTACTTTTCAAGATACATCTAGTCACCTCCATATGCAACATTTCACACTATTGAGATATCCATTGGTGATATTGACCACATGCCCACCCATATACATACAGTGGAGATGACCCACCTTATAAACATATACAATTTACAGTGGTATTGACCCACGTGTCCACCCAAACCCGTACAGTGTATATGACCACCCTACAATTCCATACTTGTATGTTGATACCTTATCGTAAGGTACACATAAGAGTGTGCAGACTTCTTATTTCTATAGTCAGTAGAATAAAGCATTACTTATATCGGCTAATTATGATTGATGGCTCATTTACAGACTTTTTTAATTAACAGATAACACATTGCTCCAGTCATTCAATTATCAGTCGAGATTATTTTTATTATTTCAAATAAGGCCTAATTCACATTATAATTATTTACAACAGTAATTTCAAACACTGTACGCTCCAACGCATGTACTTATGTATTTCTACACTTAAATCACAGAATATAGAGAGAGTATCTGTCTATATTCTGTGCTTAAATTGAGTACACTAAAAACACTCATTTTCAGTGTATAGAAAGCGAGCAGACAAGTGAGACTAACACTTGTCTTACTTGATTTAACTGTACGTAAAAATACATTAAGTTCATTTGCAGATCAGGTACATGCCCAGAATTAGATTACTAACTCAAACGGAAGATCAGTATTAATAGAGTCTAAAGATCAGAGTAGAAGGCTTATAATTTTTTTATAACAAATAAAAGTGCTAAAATATATAAATATTGCAAGTTTATCGTTTACTCTGTTTTTGTGGTAAATATAATTATTAATATAAGTGTTTGTAATTATCTACTATCCTATTGTTCATCCTTTAAAAAGTCAAAGATTAGTGCTATAAATTGTCATTTTATCTTTAGATGAAGAAATAGTCATATCATGTCTCTTTGTCTGCAGGAATGTTGGTACCAGTGATTCTTGTATCTCTTTTTGGAGTGGCCGTAAATGGTCATTCATACAAACTAGGGGGATGTCCAACAGTAGAGCCCATACCTGAGTTCCAAATGAATAGGGTAAGTAATTATTAATTTTCACAATCAAAAGCTCTTGAAATGATAAATATTTAGCACCAAAAACATTTTTGTTTGTTAAAAACAAACTAGTTAACTTACTAACGTTTTAAATGAAAAAAAAATAACCATACTTAAAATACAAACATTTAAATTTAGGATTCATATCCTGTTGATAACAATATTTTGTTTGTTAAATATTTATTTATGACCCTTTAAGTCAACATACATTAGGTTTAAGGAATGAGGTGTATTAAATATATAAAGTAAACATTATATATATATAAAGTTGGTTCATATAAATATTCGGTTGGCAGCTGGCATAGTTGGGAGATCAAAGAAGTGACAATTGCTATCAAAATCATTGTTCGTTTAGTATGACCTAGGTGACACGTATAGCTTAAGGATTGCTACAGACGTGAACAACATCATCCTCCCAAGTACAAACTATGGATAACATAGTTAATGAGTGCCCATTGCGTTTATTTTGAGGGGGGGGGGATTAGCTGGTCTTCATTCAATCGGAGAAGCAGGTGTTGAATGGTTAGGAAACATGGATTTAGCTCTGTGAGGGAAGATCAATATTTAAACAGTAAGACATACGTACTTTGTACTGTAGATTTTATTTCATTTAGATATTTTTATCTGTGTAGTATTTTAAATCTTTTATTAGTTTGGTAGCTGGCCTTTGAAAGTCATACGATATATATATATGTATACAAGGAGTCCCGAAACTCTCTGGAACTTTTCAGCAAAAATCGTTCGTTAGGTCAAGACAAACATATTTTATAACATAAACACGGGTCTATGATGACTGGTTTACTGTCTATATGTGTTTTTCACAAATTATTTTATAACTCAAGAACTATTTAAGATAGAAACTTCAAATTTTGTGTACATGTGTAGCTTAACAATTAAAACAAGGGAGTAAAATGTCATTGCTGTAAATAAATTCATTTCAAAATAGCCTTTTAAATTCTTTAATGTCAAATTTCACAAAAAACTTTATAAAAAAGGTAAAAGTTAAGTAGACAAATAACACCTTATTTACTGAACTCGAATAATAAATAACCCAGGTGTGACAATGTTTGTAAATCAATGTAATTTCCATAATACAACAATGCATACCTAAAACATAGTTTAACTGCAAATATGAGGCGCTGTGTATCATTTATCAGCTGTTTTACATGCACTTCATGTTAACAATGCGTCAGCTGTTTATTATTAATGAATTATTAATAAAATAGAATGGCAAATATTCCATTAAACAAATTTATAAAAGTTGCTCAAAATGACGGCCTACAACAAGATTCCACAGTCTCCAACATTGTACTACATATCGATGAACTCCTGTCGTACTACATATCGAAAAATATTTACATTCTCCTGAATTCTTGCTGCAGCTTCTATAATTCTGCCAACCAAGTCCATTTCACTCTCTACTGTTGTACCGTTGTACCACTTCTTTCAAGTACCCCCACAGAATAAAGTCAAATGGTTTGTTTGAGGCCAGGGGATGCTTACTTCTCCTCAGATCAACAAATAAACAGCTGATTCATAGTTCATAAATCGCCGACTCATTGTTATCATAAGTGGATGTTAAACAGCTGATTAATGATACACAGTGCCTCATATTTGCAGTTAAACCATGTTTTAGGTATGCATTGTTGTATTATAGAAATTACATTGATTTACAAAAATTGTCACACACGGGTTATTTATTATTTGAGTTCAGTAAATAAGGTGTTGTTTGATTTGTCTCTTAGTTGTGCATTTGTTACTTAACTTTTTTATAGTTATAATGATTTTCGTGAAATTTTAAGGAATTTAAAAGGCAGCCATTTTGAAATGAATTTATTTACAGCAATGATATTTTACTCCCTTGTTTTAACTGTTAAGCTACACATGTATACTTAGTTTGAAGTTTCTATCTTAAACAGTTCTTGAGTTATAAAATAATTAGTAAAAACACATACAGACAAACAGACAATAAACTAGTCACTGTAGACCCATGTTTATACTATGAAATTTATTTGTCTTGACCTAAGGAACAATTTTTGCTGAAAGGTTTCAGAGAGTTGTACGACACCCTGAATATACAGTAAATATATTTTTTTAATTTAATTTTATTTGTTTAAGTGTCACAAAACGCCTCACATGCACAAGTGCTCTGGCAAAGACTTGTCAATGTACATTTTACGTAGTTCACCAAGTATACAATTGTTCATTAAAAGTTAAATATAAAAAAATAAACATTAAAAACATATAGCATATTATAATAATAATATAATTGTCTCTTATTTGTTAGTAAAATTTGCCAGCAGTGAGGCCAGACACCTCTAAGATCCTGAAGAGGAAGCCAAATATTCCGGTACACTATAAAAACAATGTGAAAGAAGATACTCCTTTGCAAGTTTTTTGAATTTGAGAGGTGCTTCTTTCTTTATGGAAAATGGCAGATGGTTGTAAATCTTTGAGCAAGTATAAAACGGAGATCTTTCAAAAAACTTGTTCTATGAATAGGATATTGGAGCATTTGAGAATTCCTTGTGAAGTGCAAGTGGGAATGGTTGTTGTTTAAGAATTTTTCTAAATTGGATTTGACATACAGAAGACTATGCAAGATGAAAAGTGAAGGTAGTGGGAGGATTTTCAAATCCTTAAAGTATTTACGGCAGGGTTCGCGGAAAGGTGCAGACGTGATCAGTCTTACCATTCTCTTTTGCATATGAAATACTTTTTCAGAACTAGAGGAGTTACCCCAAAATATAACTCCATAAGATATATGCGAATGGGCATATGCAAAATAGACTTGTTTAAGAGTGTGCCTGTCGACAACAGGGGATAAAGTGAGAAGAGCGAAGAATGATTTACTGAGTCTCGTCAGCAACCGATTAATATGGTGTTGCCAAGTTAAACATGAGTCTATTTCGATTCGATATAAAATTGGATGATTTTAGCATAGAAGAGAACTTTGCTAGGTCACTTTCTTATTGTTAATGCCATAACTAATTGTTGTCTTAACTGCTAGAACACCAGAATAAAGCTTGCCATTTCAAGGAATAAAAACTTCTCAAATAATTAATCATAAAAATCCTGTTCAAGCAAAGAAATCACTAACTAAACGCATAACTTGTGATTATTCAATTTATATGTGTGTTGGGGGGAGGGGAGGGGGAGTATATACCTGTCCCTCAAGTATCTAATCTGACAAAGAATGTCACTCACTAGATGAATTTGTTTAAATGCAGTTGAAAATACAAATGTAGTATAAATATATTATCATTATTATAGTTAACCAGTATTGTTTAATGCTTTTTTTATTTTCATATTGTTTAAACAGCTTAAGGAATGGTTGGGTAAATAGAAATGATTTTTAGGTCATACAAAATGTTGTGATTGTTACAGATACAGTATTAGTTTTAATGTACCTTCATTTGACTACGATCTGAGATTGATTTGAATCTTATAGTTCCTCGGCAAGTGGTATGTGATCCAGAAGACAAGTACAGGCAGCCGATGCCTTACATACAACTTTACAGCTGCTGCAGAGCCAAATGAGTATGACTTGGAGCAGGTCAGTGAACATCCAGTCCTGGGATTGGCCAGTGTGGACAACAAGTATCATTACACCGGCCACCTTACTGTTCCCTCTATGGACACTCCAGCCAAGATGGTTGTCAAATTCCCTCTGAGTAAGTTACGTAGTACTAAGTTTCATTATCGCTTAGGTAACTCATATTTCTTGTAGAAGGTAAAAGCACAAGTAATATTTCCTATTGTTCATTTTCATATATTTGAGCCTATGTGATGTATCAGTAAGATCACTACCATATTGATAACTAGCCATAATTGTAAGACTTTTATGATATTTAGTAGAAATATGATTGGTACATTATCAGCCAAATCTGTCTTCAAATTTCAAACTGACAACCAAACTAATATATCAAACAAATTATATTTTACAAACCTCAGATAAGGTATTCATATCACTCTACTTCTTTTGCCTGATTTTTTAATAATGAACTAATTTTCACTGAAGTTATCAAACTGATGGCTAAATTTTTGACAAAAAAATTTTGCATTTTATATTGATACGATGTAAGATATTTTGCTATGAACAGTATGTATTCATCATATAAAATTATCTAACGTCTGGTTTACTATTTTGTACAAAACAAATAAGTAGTTACGTTACTAAGAACGATATATATAATTCATCCATAGATACTTACTATTTCAGTTAATTTTTATTCTGTGTTTATACTGAAGTAGTGTTATTTGTGTCATAACACAATCTATGATCTTCTCTTTGTTTAGTGAAGTTATAGCAGCACAATAAATATGAATAACCGCAGCAGTTTGATCATTACATCCATCCAACCATACCGTTAAAATACTTATTATGAAGATGATTTAAAAGGCACTTTGGCTAGAAATGGGAATAAGGGAACAATTGGTAGCAAAAAGAGGATATCTAGCAAGTTTCACTTTGAAATACTTTTTATGTCATGAAATAATTTTAGTGGTTTGTCAAGAGTCCTTATTGAGAGGTTTTGGAAAAATCCCTAGACTAACACCTCTTCTTTGTTTTTATAATATTTAGCTTTAAAAGTTAAAATATCAATTTTTTTCTTAATGAAAATATTGAAATAAAATATTGCGCCAAAACTATTATGCTCATAGATATATGTGGATGTGTGACTTTACAGCTTGTTTATTTTGTAATTAAGTTTAGGGGTTCAACGGCGAGAGATAATAATGCACAGGTCGCGTAGAAAACAACCTTTTCAACTTCGTACTGGCGACCTTCAAGGGTGCTGGCAAGAGAGAGAAGTACCCTTGTCCCACTTTCTATTGAAAAAGTGTGCGTGCTGGCAGCGCAATGTAAGCCCCGTCCATTACTTATTAGCAGCAGTGACCATAGGTTTGTTTGATTAACACCAACGAATCAAGCTTAAAACCGTTAAATTAAATCATTATTTAGTATTCAAATCAAAATTAAACAAGCTTTTATAGTTCATAATTTTTTTTTTTTACTAAACAATGCTGCGTAAGTTAAACACTTGAGGATGAAAATTAGTCATGCCTATGAAGTAAGGAAGCTCAGCGGTGGAAAGATTCCCCCCTGACGCTGGAACCCCTACATGCACTAAATTTAACATGCATGCCACATTTCTTAAGACAAACGCTACATTTTCTTAAGACGTTGAAAAAAGCTATTTTTTGTTTAAGAGGATGCTGAACTTATCTTTAGCTTCTTCTGGTAGAAGGTTGAGAAATTCAGTTCCAATATACAAAGGGTTTTCTTCAAAGATTGATAGGTAGTGTAATGTTTTAAGCCATTAGAGTATCCAAGGTCTTTGACACCATGGATTATGGTGTTTTGGTTGACAACTTATTTTTGTATAGTTCAGTCATACCTATATTCATTGTTCCCAACTGGCTGTCCATAATAAACAACAAGCTGTCCAGAAGCATTGTTTAAGTACCTTTCAATGTACCAATGGAAATTTTGGGACTATAATAAGATTAAAATAAGATTAAAGACTCTGCCAAAGTAGGTACTATAATTGTTTTAGTGAGAATTTTTTCTTCTTGAATCTTGAAGTGATCAGTGGCTTTTTACCAAAATAGTTATTAATTTTCAGGTGTAGCAGGAACAGCTTCCTACACTGTCTTTGCCACTGACTATGATACTTACGGAGCTATTTTCACTTGCCAGAAGCTGGCTTTTGCTAACCGTCAGTCAGCAACTATATTATCACGCAAAAAGACTTTGGACAAAATGTACCTCGATAAGGTAAGGTTTGTCATTTCAATTTACAATTTCAAAAGAACATTTGTAGGTTGCTGACAGTGTTGTTAGTTACATAGTAAAAAAATGCAGAAATTGAATTTGTATTGGATTTGAAAAATGTTGACAATGCAATTTTTAATCTAGTCTTTTATTCATCATATGATTATATATTCATATGTTTAATATAGATCATATTGTTAAAATAGATATTAATATTTACTTAATGTTAGGTGCATTGGTAACTAACATTCATTAACACTTTCAAAATAATTTATCCCACTATACATATGTTTATTTTATCTAAAAGGTTAACCATACACTGTCTTCTTACAATGTTTAATACTCATATGAGAGCTCACTTGGTATTTAAAACTACTCTTGTATAAAGAAATAAAACTAAACAAATGAAAAGTGTACAAACGGTTATTAGTTAGGTGCCCTCTCACACACCTAACCTATAAGTTTTAAAATTTAAAAAATAGAATATATGTAGCATTAGCATATTTAATTGACTAAACTAAGGTATATTATTAATAACTGGTAAACCCCCTATTTTAATAAGCAAACAAAACAAATAACATTGAAAACAGGAAAAAATCAAAAAGAGCATAATAACAATATTTCACATTAATTTTTGTATATGTGCAGTTTTCATATACTGAAATATTATTTTGAACTGAAGGGTCTAAAACCATGATAATTATTCTTTTAGTTACATCAACAGTTTGTTTCTAGTTTTTGTTTTCCAAACATATTATTGTTTAGTTTCCTGATGGAAATGCAGAGCTCTAAGGCTGTTCCTAGATTGCACTTCAACCTTAGGTTTACCGTGCTCCCCTGTTGCCTACCGAATGGGGTACCTATTTCAAGCAGCTGAACCAGCTTTAACATATTTTTCCCCGGACTAGCTACCATATTTTTCTTCTGAGAACTCGTCCCCAAATATTCTCCTTCTCCTGAACTCCAGAGGTTCACACTCAGTTAACCTTCTGCACTCCATTTATTTTGCCACACGGTGCCCTGTCAAATCCATTTAATATTTTTCAATTGTGCATATGTTTCTTATATATAGTTACAATGACCTATTGTGTAAGCAGGTACCAAGTGTTATAAACCAAATTATTCAGTATAATCTGGTGAACATTGTTATGTAATTTATGTACCTTTTACTCGGATATAAAAATATAATTATGCAAAATTTCATGTAGTCACACGTGACATATTTGCGAATAGTACTTATACTGGTAACAGTATTTTGTTCACATACAAATGCATATATAAAACCGTAAACATTCGTCAAATATAGCTTCAATCTTTGTGTCAACTAAACTATCTCTACTTGTAGACGCCATAATACTAACTGTACACGAAAATAGTACATAAATTTACATTATATGCACTTTGATATATTCTAAAAATTAATAGTAGTAACTAACAAAACATAATATAAAAACAAAAACAATATAAATATTGTTTACAAACACAACCTAAACGCGCAACAATAAACGTTCAATGTGAAGACGACAGCTGGAGCTGACTAAACTATAGGAACTTTAAACAATATCTGGAACAAAATGGAAATGAAATAAAAGATCGATAACAGATGTCAGACTGAGTCCGCCTATGGAGTGGAACGGGAAAATAGCGATGTTGGACTCAGTTCGCTTATGGAGCACAAAAGGTTAATAGGTGTTTAACAGACTCAAGAGCCTCACCACAAAGCCGGCACTGGTCTCTTCTCTGTAGATACCAATCTTTGCCAGATGGTTTCTGAAGTGGCCGTGTCCAGTAATATATGCAATCACCGACCTGATGTCATTCCGATTTATGGTGGTGAGTGATTTTGTCAGCTAGGGTTGGATCCCCCCATAGGCGAATCCAAGTAGAGGGACCATAGACCCCAAACCCAGCCCCACCCTCCATAACAGAACCATTCGTGTACCAGACGATTTCTGTTTGGGGTGGGATTGTAGCTATCCTTAGACTCCAGTCTTCCTTAGATTCGATATTGAAAGGTAAAGTCTGGAGAATGCAATTTTTGTGTCCATGATATCTGGTACCATGTCTAATGTTCTGCTGTGTAGTTCATTTTCAATGGCTCGCAAGTGGCCAGATATTATTACAACTTTTTAATTGATTTTTTCAATTTCAATTTATTTAATTAAGATTAATAGTTATTAATTATTTTGAAAACATTTTCATTTTCTGGCATGATTATAGGTCAAGGTCCATGCACAGGTTATCTTGCCTATATTGATATTTTCCTTTGACCAACAAAGGTGGAATAACGATTAAAAACAATTATTCAGTTTAGAACTAAAGTTACATTTATAGAACTATTATATCTGGGTGATATTTGTGGGTTCCATTATTGTAGTAATTTTACATTTTTTACTTCATAAAGTTATATTTACATGATATTTTGGGAAAATTAAAATTCTTATTCAGAATGTAATTTTTTGTGTTAGTTTATAGATGAATATTTGTGAAGCACCTATATCAGTTATTTGTGAAGCACCTATATCAGTTATTGGTAAGGATGAGAGGTGGAATGACAAATAAATAAGGACCAATTACCCACAGAATTCATTATGGAGACTAGAATTATCAATCTTAATCTAAGATAACAAATCTAAGGTAGAGGAACTGTAATAGTATGTTGGTTGGTAGGGGTTAAGGTGTATATATTTACAGATTAGTTGTGGGACACTAGGCCTAGGATTCCAGTAAAAAATGAAAGGAAACAGCATACCTACCAACTGTAGATAACAAAAAAAAAAAAACACACACAAAACAGATCTGGTTTGTGCAATGTTTCGAGGCCACTGGCCCCTTCCTCAGTCACTGACAACTGGGTACACTGTCACATTTTAAGCAGTGAAATGTTTCGAGGCCACTGACCCCTCCTCAGTCACTGACAGCTAGGTACACTGTCATATTTGAAGTAGTGAAATGTTTCGAGGCCACTGGCCCCTTCCTCAGTCACTGACAACTGGGTACACTATCACATTTTAAGTAGTGAAATGTTTCGAGGCCACTGGCCCCTTCCTCAGTCACTGACAACTGGGTACACTGTCACATTTTAAGTAGTGAAATGTTTTGAATGAAATGTGAATCTTAAAATTCATCTAATTAATGTAAAACGTTGAAAAATATAGGAATATTAGATACAACATACTTTGTAAAGTCGAAATAAAACTTTTTGAATTAAAAAAACTGCTATAATACTACTGTCAGCACAAAAACTATGTGTACCTAAGTGAGAAGATTGTTTACTTAAAAGCAAAGATCCCTACAAAAAATTCAATCACACAATTTTTTTCCTCATTTTATTGTAAGTAATGAAAAATGATTTAGATAAATTTAAAATCACTGCATTTATTTACACATAACAAAGTAATTTATTGTAACTATACATTCCATAAGGAATACATCGTGACCAATTAATTAATTTTACATCCTCTAGAAGCATATTTCATAATGTACAATTAAAAAAGGAAAAAATTGGATTTTTTTAGGCTTATTAGCTTCATATAAACAACCTACACACTCAGGTACATATAATTTCTGCGTTGACAGTACATGTTTTATTCTTTTGATAATCACTTCAGTTCTTTTTATTAAATGGATGAATTAAGTCTTAGATGCAATGTTCATTCTATCAACACTCCACACTATCTAGTGCCCTCTCAGCTCTGACAGCTGATAGTCAATGTTCACAGGTCATTAGTTCATGTCTGCCTCCATAACATAAACTGATATTAATTATGATTTTATACACACAACAGAATAAATTACTTCAATTAGTTACAGAGATTATTAAATGAAGATATTATAGAAGGAGACGAATTATACATATATTGTTTTTCTTGTTAGAGAATATTCAGGATATAAAGGATTTTTTCTTGTGAGTTCATGTTTAGTAAAATTTATAATGTTGATGTAATTATAATGTTCTAATTCATTCAATCAGCCCAACACACTCAATGTCTAAGGGTCAGCCGTTTTCCATCTATGGGAAAGATCAAAGTACCTTAGCATTTATTTAGAACTGGCAAATTCTATCTAAATCAGACTAGTCTGTAAGTTACTTGCTAATTCAAATTAATTAGTTGGTAATGGTAGTAACTATCAGAGTTAAAACCTAAACGAGTCATTCACTGCATAGAGAGAGAAGCACTTTTTGGCAAAATTATATATATATATATGTGTGTGTTTTTTTAGAACATGCTATAAACTCTAATTATTGCATGAAAACCTACGTACGAACACACTTTGTTACATCACACATTGTTTTATTAGGAAATAAACTATATATATACACACGCACACAATAAAGCTGACTGACTGACACTTAATGTTAAGATACTTCTCTATCCTTATCATGTGTAGACTTGAATTGAAGCTCAGTCTGAAACCTCCGGGTTAATTGACAGAAGTTGACTTTTTTTCACTATTAAACAAGATGGCAACCCATTTTGGCTCCAAAATGGTTCTAATGTATTTCTTTTGGGAAAATTGCAAGAAATAGATTGTTGACCTACCTATTAAGTACTTGAGCATATTCACAAAACTTAACATGTGCGTGAAAAATCTGCACTTTATATCTGAATTCCAGATTAAATATTTAAAAAAAATTGTCTCTGAACATAAGAGTCTGTAGAGGTTGTCGGCTATGTTGGTTTTAATCCCATAAGAACAATGTTATTTTCGAACCAAACACACATATTCAAATTAAACAGATATTCTTAAACATATTTTTTCCAAACAAATTGCATTTGTTCAAGAATGAAATTGCGTGTTGGAATTGCTTTGTGAGTTCCTAATTAGTTTTATAGACAAAAATATAACAAATATTTAGTTTTACGTTTTTATTTTCACCTATTTTTCAAAACTAGGCGTATGTATTCAAAATATCAAAAGCAAATCAAATGTGCGATATGATAACGTTTAAAATGAGCTTCTTCATGAGGCTACATACTGAGATCCACAAATGGGAATATAGCAGTGTCTTGGTGAGGCTGCAGGCCGAACTTCCCCGTGAGGACGTAGGCCAAGTTCTACAAAGGGGCTAAAAGCATATTACCAGATGAGGGTGCAGGCCGAGCTTCTCTCACGAGTGTAGCGAGTGATGGGGTTTACATACAAGCAAGAAGGGGTTTCCCCTACTTTTTAATAAATCAAAATAAGGCTTAAATCACGTCAGGAGGATTCAAAATCACAATTTTTAGGAGGGGCCTTTGATCGTTCAGTATTCAGTGTAGTGGGTTGATTAGTGGGTTTTCAGTATTCATTCCTGGGCCATGTGCATCCCCCCCCCCCAACATGTTGGCTGGTGAAAATCTGTTAAAATATGCCCTGAGTTGTATCCTCTATAGATATGGGGGGGGGATAAAACATGAAAATAATTTTATTGGTATACTTAAAATACAATGCCATGTTCTCTTTTAAGTTACATAAAGTAATTAAACAGTAAAATTGTTCTTAAATTTATATCTTTTTGTTACAGATCAGGAATAAATTGAGTGCTTTTGGGGTTGACCCATATGACCTAAGTGTTATCGATCAAGCCAGCTGTCCCGGCGATCAAGATCCAACCAAGGTTGATATAAATATCAATGATGAGACTTTCAGCCCTCAAAATATTGCTGGAGTTGTCAGGAAAGCTGGAGAAAAATTGGGTGATGGAGTTGAGGTTGTAGCCGAAGGAGCAAAGAAGCTGTACAACACAGTATCAAGTGATGAAAAACGTAACTCAAAAGACAGAGAAGAGATTATTGAAGAACAAGACACGGGAGCAGCTGAGTGGCTTCCATGAACCAAAGAAAGACTGATTTTATTTGCTCATTTTGTAATAACTGTGAATAAACTTCACCTAAATAGTATATGAATAACAGTAAGTTTTAATTTAATTTGTTAGCATACGTTAATTTATGTACATATTTTGATAGAAAATCATGTCTTAGCCAAAGTAATTAGTGTTAAACATTTATAATTTTTAGTTTCTTTTAAATAAAAAATAATTATAAATTAGTAATATCTATTGTATAACTACACACCAATTAAAATTAACATGCCCAGAAATATTGGAGTAGATTTAGTAGAGAATCTGGTGTTAAAATTTGTAGTCAATGAAAAAAAATCTGCTTGACTAACTTAAGCTTGAAATGAACCATGAAAGGACACCTTGTGAGGGTCAGTATAAAAGTTAGACAACCGCTATATTGGACCCTTAAAGAGTCTGCAGAGATAGTTGCCATATTAGATTTATTCCCATAAGAGCAATATTAAATGTAAAACAACACTGTGATAACTAACTATAGAAGCAACATTAACATTTTTGATTTTTAATTTTTTTTCCTTAAAAATGATGAACTAATAAAGTAAAACATTCAATATTTTTTATTTCATAACAAATCCATATTTGACTTTATCTTGAGATCGTCAGATTATAATAGAATCAGATTTAACTATTAAAGGTTCAAATAAGTAAGAAGCAAAGGTTTCTGGACAGGATTTGTCATCCCTAATTAGATAGTGGCTGCAGAGATAAAGGCTCCTATTTGGTTCACTGCTACCATAGAAAACACTTATTCCACTCCCATAATACAGGAGCATTTTAAAAATCTAAATGTATAGTAATTGTTTTAACACACAAAAAATTAAAAAAAACAGGAGATAAAGAAGTTAATAATTAAAAACTTTAAAATGTTCCCAAAAAATATTATTTTGGATATTCATTTCTAACTGTCATTTTGGACATCTAATTTCCATCAAGTTCCTGATCTCATTATCTATCTATCATTTGTAAGGAGGCCTATATGATTGCCACAATGTTCCTTAACACTGGAACGGAAAGCCTAATGAAAGTCACATTTTTAGAAAGCCGTAGTAAATTTTATGATTTTTTTGGTAAGTAGGTAAGGGTAAGTACCTTATTAGAAAAGGTTTGATATAGAAAGGTACAGTACGACACTTGCAAAGATTTTATAAGGTGATTTAGTCCTATTAGCTTATGTTGCACAGCACTGGAAGCCATGGTAGAGGGAACCACTGACGACATAGTAAATGATTAGTTATGTGATTGTGATCCACGTGGATCACATAGTTAATGATTAACCATTGCTTTCTTATCAGGGGTATTCATTCAGTTGGAGAAGCAGGTGTTGAATGGTTATGAAACCTGGATTTAGCTCTGACGGTACCTCAATATTTGAACACTAAGACACAAGTACTGTGTACTTTAGATTTTATTTTCACATTATTTATAGGTTTGTTGTAATTATTTTTCTTCCTCCTTTCAGTTTGGTGGCTGGCTTTGAAAGCCATATGATATATTTGTTACTCATTCATTTATGTTGGGGTTGGGCAAAAGTCTGGAATATATTTGGTAATTTCAAAACTATTGAAGGAAATGTAATGAAACTTTGCAGTTATGTACATGTTCTTATGCCAAATATTTAGACATATTTTACTTGTTTTTCACATAGCCAGGTGATGGCCCATGAAGGAAGTCTTGAAAGTTTAAAATGTAAGCCTAACTCGAGTTATACCTCATTTTAAAGGTATTTGTTTGTAAAACACAAGAGTGCAAACCTGAGTTCAAAAGGATGACCCAGCCAGAAAATAAAGCCTCTCAAAGAATTTAATGTCAAGTTTGGGCAAAAGTCTGGAACGTATTTATTAATTTTAAAACTATTTTTAAACTTTTTAAAACTAAAAAGAAAAAAGGTAACGGTACTTTGTAGTTATGTACATGTCCCTATACCAAACACATGAACATATTTTATTTGTTTTTTGCATACCCAGGAGATGATCCATGAAGGAAGTCTTAACAATTTTAAATGTAAGCCTACCTCGAGTTTTGCCTCATTATAAAGGTAGTTTCTCAATGATTCCATCTACAGTACCTTTAAAATGAGATCATTGAGTTAGATTTATTAATTCTTAAAATTTATTTAAATCATATATATTAAATCAAATCTTTTATTGCCGTAAAAACATACAATGTGTATGACAACGTCAAAACAGTGAAACATGATGCCACAAAATTAATAAATCCTTATTTTTTATGTATCATTGCCAAAGTTCTATAAAAAACATGTCCGATACTAAAGCAAACTCAGCAGCTGTCTGAAGGAGTCGACTGACACTAATCAGCACGTCGGTCACGTGCCTGCCCTCATGTGACATCAGACCAAAGGACATGAAGACATCAGCCCAAAGGCAAGAACGGTTGTCTGTTATGAAATTGAGGTTGCATTTGCAATCAAGAATGTCTTATGTAGATTACCGAATGTTAAACAGCTGGTTAGAGAATAGATAGTTATATACTACTAATACTTTTTCTTATCAGGAAATAAATAGTATTTACATACATTTAAAAAGTTGCAAAGTTGAAAAATTATACTCTTCCTGTATTTATCATATTGTATATTTTTGTACTTAATTTAATTTAAAAGAGCAATATAAGTGCCAATATGAAAGTGCAAACCTGAGGTCAAAAGGATGACCCATTCACAAAATATAGCGATTCAAAGAATTTAATGTCATATTACTAATTCTTCTTCAGTTATACGGCTGTTTATTTAACAGTTTCAGGTCTCTGTTGCTGATTATGTTGTTTGTTAACAATCGTAACAAACGATTAAGTTATGAAAATAGCTATTTAACTAAGATAAAAATAAGATAGATTTATTACCAACACTTTTGACAGTATATTTAACTAAAAATAGTTTAAGAATATTATTATAATAATGTGTTACTTATTTTTTGTGAAATTTTATTTCTCATATTCAGTTAGGTAAATTATGGCTCTAGCAGCAATAGATAATAACTACAAATGCATATGACTATAACTACAAATACTGTACATATGACTATAACTACAAATCTATGGTATGACATTAACTTGTTATGTCATACCATATATGTTAAACACAAGGACCCTAATTTTGCCTTGATTTAACCCTCGAACCGAGTTCTACTTTTTCCTGTACCGTCACATCATTTTTTGCGCATTTGCAGACATTTTTTCAAAAAATGATAAAAAATAGTAAAATTATATAACCCTACTTGTATTTGGTATTAGTGCACTCCTAATAAAGCAGGCTATCTAATAATAATAAAATATTACATCTTTGGGGAAAACAACATTTTTTTATGACTCATGATATCTCGGACAATGACTTTTGTAAACATAAAAAAAGGGGTGGTCACCTTGAAAACAATATATTATAGCTAAATTCAAAATTCCAAGATAGCCTAAATATTAAAAATTTCATCTAGTTTCAGGATATATAAAGGTTTTATATGTTATTTGAAGTATAAAAGTAATTATACTTACAAAACCTTGTGTAGTACAATTTATGCAAAAATTTGTTACTGTGGTAACATAATTTTCAAAAATTTGCTAAAAATTCTATATAATCAATACAGACTTCTAACTAGTACTAAAATTTATAGAATTACTAGTTCTATAAATAAAATATATTTGTAAAATGGTTACCTTGGTATCCTCTGGCTGTGAGCTTAGGGGTCCACAGATGATGATGAAATTTATCCGGTGTATGCACACAAATGTGATATTCTTCATGTTCACAATTTTTTTTCTTTTATAAAAAGGCACACAATATAATTTTTTGTGTGTTGTATGTATATACCAAATGTAATGTAAACACAATTATATCATAATAACACCATAATTACGTATAATAAGACTTACAAATACAATTGAAAGACAAGTAAACAAAACTTCCAAGGCTAGCGTCAGTTTGAAAATCGCTTTCACATTGGACAACGAATATTCATCATATTATTTTCCATTGTTCCCGTCGTCTTAGAACCAAGTCAGGCATACCACTACAATCGGTAACTCTTCCCGTTTCCAGTGGTATATGAATCTTGTCAATAGCGCTAATAGGTATACTATAACAAGTGATAATATCGAGCAATGTCAAGTCGACAATATTTTGTCGATTGCCAGTACAGAATCAACACAAGTCGACAATTATTTGTTGAAACGCGGCACGAGGGTTAAGTAAACATTTAATCAAGTATAATTAAATACCAACCAATAAATACGTAAGTAACTTCAATCATCAATTTATAATCCCTTACAAAATTATTTTTCTGAACAACACAATTGAAATAGTAATTGAAATTATAACTACCTTTTTAGGAAAAAAGTTCCTAGTTTAATTATTTGAAGTAGAGTTTAGTTTTAAAGTTGATGTAATAGTGCACACCTGGAATTAATTATTTTAAAAGTTAAATTGACAAGGAAGATAGTAAAATCAGCTAACAATTCATAACATTTATTTTTCCATTCATAAAAAGTACATATTAAGAACAAATTTTAGCAACAATAATGTTTAAGCCTACACTTAACGTAGGTAAAATAATGCTTGTTTTACTAAACTGAGAAATTTATTAGATATCATATGAAACGATGACCAAACAATGTTCTAAGGGTAGCATTTAGTACAAACAGTGAGATCAAATTAGGAAATATCAATTAACTTGCCAAATTAACTGCAATGTTCATTTAGTAAAATAACAATATACGAAAACAACAACAGGGGATTTATTGATTAAATGCTTATTTGAACTTGGGAGCATTTTTCTCACTACTATAAAGAGTGAACGCAGGCACATCACACTGAAACATGTAGCCATTGTCTCGAATCATTGTAAATCTACCCCTGCAACAAAAGCACAAGATTTAACATCGTAAAGTTTTGCCTAAACATCACAGGATTTGTTTTACTTATATTGCTCAAACATATTATTAAAAGAAACAGATAAATCTACTGAAAAGATGATTTAACTTGAGCTGACATTTATCAGCCAAGAGAGTTAGGAGCCGTTATATCAAGAGTTTCCAAATTAAATATGTGATAAATAAAAATGTTGAGAGATTCATTAAAAAAGTAACAGTTTAAGTTTAAAACCTGTTAAGGTAGATACCAAATTGGAATGAGTCGATGTGAACATCAGTAGCGGGGGTTTCCTTAAAATTTGTTAAACTATTACTTGACTTTTGCAGAGTATTGGTATTTCGAGCTCTCCTGTCAATCTTTATCATGTCATATGAAACAAGAGGCTTTATTGGAATCCATAAATTGTCAGTCTCATTTTAAAATAACTATAATCCTCAGCTAATTAAAAATAAAATAAATGAGATATAAAAATATGGGAATGTGAATAAAGGTACTGACCACATTTGAGCAACCGGTGCCTTCAAAGAAATATAGTTCACAAACTGGAATACTGGAGCTCTTTTGCTGAGAAAAGGAACTTGAATATCCGTAGCACGTCCTTTAATGACACTCAAGTCTCCATAGCAGGTGAGGATTTTAAATAAGCGGTCTGGAGTATGTACGATCACATCACTCAAGTTTTCTATCCGCATAGTATAGCTCCACTGAAAAGACATACAGATAGCTTGGTTAATACATGTGAACCATTACACTGTGCTGAGATGTGCCTGATATGCATACTTGAACATTAATTTACTGGAAATCAACATTAAATTAACTAACATGAAAATTAAATTACCATTAGACAAAGAAAAATTAAAATTAGACAACTCTTGTTAAAATTATCATAGAAAGTATAAATTCTATCTGGAATTGTTACACCATTATTTAATTATTGAACTGAAATTGTACATAATTACCGTACAATTTGTAAAAATATTATAACGTATTAACTTTTAGAAGATGCTGAGTTATGGACGACAAACTATTTCACAAGTGGGAAGCAAGTCTGTTGATGTAGTTAGTTTTGTTCACAACAGTTTAAGCGCTCACTGTGTAGTATTTGTTATTATTTATGTCATCATTGTTTTATTTATTTATATAATTATTTTTCTTGTTAGTTACAAATAGTGTAATCAGCTAAATTTATTCCATCAGATGTTACGATAGGCAATTCATAATATTTTTCGATTACTGATAGACTAAAAAAGTACGTTTTTTTTTTCAAATTAAATGTATCTTTGTCAAAACTAGTCATATTAATTGTACAAGTGGCCATTTTTTCGGATTATATATTAAATATATATTTTTGTAATGTTATTCTTTGGGGAAATTAATTTATTTATTTACTCGTGGTGGTGGTGGTATTGAGATGAAAAAAATCAGCCAATCATATTTATTCAAAAACTTGACTCATGATTACAAGATGTGAGAAACATTTGTTCTAACCTGCGATACATTTGGGATCTTTTCCGTTGATTCACTACCATAGCCATAACTTAGGTATACCTAACATAACCAAACATAACATAACTAAACCTCATATAACCTAACCAAAGTAGTGGTAGTGAATTAACAGAAAAGGTCCTACATTTGTTATGGTAATAAAATCAATTAATGAATACATTTTAAATATTGCAGATTCGATTTTTAGAAGTGTTGTAAAAAACGAATCATGAATGACTGGTCTTTCAGCGGAGCACTAACGATAGCAAACGCAAATTAACAAACCAGTGCTGTCCTAGGACAGTTGACCATTATATCTTCATAAAGATACAATGAGGTAACACTTAAATCTTGTCCAAAGCAGTTATGTCACTAGGTAAAATTTTTTCCTTGTACTTCAATCAGCATTTGGAGACTTAGGCAAACATAACTTTACAATTAAGACATAAATTGTGACATCTTAACACCAATAAAGGGCTAGAAATTATATATCATGATTTTTTAACGATCTAGCAATAAAACTCGTTTACATACAGGTAGTAAACAATGCTTTATTACTGGGAAACAATGTAGATAAAATTAATCACCTAGAACTTCTTGTATTCACAACAAAGTCTGATCTCGGGGGGGGGGGGGGGGGGGGTGATAGCAATCACTAGGGCACAATTTAACTGGAGGTTGCCTCTCTCTCAGGGGCACAAAGCATCTGTTTTAGTGCCCAAGACTGTCTAGGAATGTGGGAGGGGACAGATTATCTGACTGGATGATGTCCTACTGCTATGCAGCTCAGAATTCTAAATCCTTACGTTAGTAACACTGTTTATACCAATCTTGGCAGGTTTAGGCTGGAGTCCTGAAAGACTCCTTAGTAGCGAGCTGCGGCGCTATCAATATCAGCATCAGTGAAAACTCATGCTCATCACTCCGTTCAAGGCATATGCAGCCCCATTAAGTCAAGGTGTAATGTGACCCATTCCGATGGCTAAGTGCCACTGAGGAGTAATTCAGTGCCTTTAAAAGGGCCTGCGAGGGTTTGGCGGACCCTTGCTATAACCTAGCCTTACCCGACCATGCGGGGCTCTGGCCGGGCAAACAATCTTTTCCCTAGCTACTTGTGGGACCGTATGGCTGATAAAAACCAATCTTCCTTCTTTTACTGCTTCTGCAGGCAACACATCCATGACCAGTGATACCCTGGAAACCAACATACGCATAAAGACCCTGGAGGCTTCCAGATCAAATGTGGAAACATTCGGGCTGCTGGCGCTCCCTCAGGGGAGTGCCTTCCCTCCAGTCAGGGTGCTTCCCAAACTTCATCCGGGAGAGAGAACCTTTCTGAAAACCTCCTGAATGAACTGGCTGTTGCAACTGAGAAACTCAATGTGAAGTCCAAGTTGACGACAACCGAAAGGCCAAGCTTCCCATATTAGCTGCTAAAAGCTTCCCATGGGACCCTCAAAAGTTCAGTGGGAGCCGGAAGTGCAAGAAGACGGAGACACTGTCAGGAAGAGGAGAAAAACTGACTCCACTTCTCCCTCCGCTGAAAGCAGTTGGAAAAAGCCCAGACAAGGCCAGGGGAAGATTCTACTTACACTAGACTATATAGAATATAATTCTATATAGAATAATCCTCTTCTAAGAGGGTTTTACTATGCATTGTATGTTATTACATAATTAATTTTGACAATATCACCTGCTTTGTAGCTGTGCTACTCATGTAGATTGTGTATGTGACAATAAAAAATTTGATTTGATATGGATCAAATGTTTGATGTTCCAACTATGAACTCATAACTTATGTGCTTTTAGCAAAACTGAGCATTATATTTGCAATTTATATCAATAAAATCTACACCAATTATTGTACTCATTCACCGGTAGATATAAGAATTAATTACTGTAATAGTATAGGAATAACATAAATTAGTTGGTTATTTTATTTTTTTAATTATTTAGAATGATACCCATATTACCACCACAAAATTTTTCTCCAGGAAGATTTTGCTTTATGTCACAACAAATATTATTAATGGTTCAAATAAATTTAAGGCAAAAACCATCACCTCTGCTTATTTAAAAAATATATATAATGTGATTATTTACGTATTCAGAACCTTCCAGAATACACTGGAGTATTTAGAAAAAAATGTTAACCCATAAAGCCACCTTTACTTTAAAAACACACCAGAACCAAAAATGTGCAATTTTCATGATATCACAAGAGTAATTTAATTTCAGTTAACAAAAATCATCGGCAGAAACTATTTCATGTTAGTAGTGTTGATTGCTATTTCAAAGCAAAATAACTGAAACTTCTTCATTTGGATACTGAAAATTTAATTACCAACAAATCAAACATCAGACAATACTAGTTTGATAAATACAAAAAGGTACAAATACAGTATGTAAGATAAAATTTGTCTAACTCTGTATAACACATGTGCAATGTTCACTTGCATGTAAATTCTGCCAACTCTTAATATACTAATGAACAAGAAACTACTCGTAAAATATAACTAATAATATAGCTAATATGGAACAATATAAATTATTTTCATTCACATTTAACAAAAGTGAATGATTTCAGAGGGGTGGTTCTAATAATGTTACTTTAATGTTTGTTATTAAGATGTAATTAACATGACAAAGTTACTACTTACCCAGTAAATTGTTTCTTGTCCATTAGGTGTTGCACGTTTTTGACTGCCGATGTAAGAAGGGATCACTGTCACTGTAATGTTCTCTGTTGTCTTCTTATAAACTTGCGAGAGTTCAAGCCATGGCAAGCAATTTTTTTTTAAAGTAAGCAGGTCTTTCTTTACTTCAAACCTCGATCCTGTTATACAAAGTACCAAAATATTGAACAAACTTTAAGCCATGTTTATAAAATGAATCTTGTTTTATGTTTGTTTATAAAGCTTATTTTCTTTTTAGAATGTCACCTTACAATTTTTATATAGATTAGTGACACTAATTTCCCGTATATATGAAATTATGTGTGACTAAATAATGGGAATAAATATATCTAACTAACTAATGGAGTTATCAAGCTATAGGCTTGTGGATGCTATAGTAAATGAGCCTAATGGTATTGCAACTTATGTCATTAGTAACGATAGTTCTCATGGCGATTATTTTCTATTGGCAGTCCACGTGTCTAAGACTACTATACTTAAAATCTATACGCCCCCAATATCAAGTGGTCAGAGACAGCAATGTTGATAATCTTCGAACATCCTGTCCACTATGTGGAGGACTTGAAAGTCACCATAGTAAGTGGGTATCTATGTCCAGTGACAACAATAGTAGGTAGCTAACATATAAGGCTATTCTCAAGTTAAGGCCTTCCCTTGCCGGACAAGTCTTCGTGAGGTAGGAGCCAGACAAAAAGGGATACCCTGGTCCTCTGGTTGCAGGTTGGGCGTAAGGCTGCCAACCTTACCCTAGAAAAAAAATTCCCTGTTTAGAAACACCAATGTCAAGCCTCGGACAAGGGCGGACATTACGGATCTAGACCCAAGCTACGCTTTAAGGATTTGAGATTTGGTTCAGACTTGAGATTGGAACGTAAGGACTTTAGCACTACCTGGAAAATTTGATCTAGTAATGGAAGAATTAGATAATTACCATTTAGATTTAGTTGGAACGCGGAGGTTATCAGAGTACCAAGAATCTTTAACAACTGCGTCCAGGTGTCTAAGGAAGTTAAGTATCTGGGTGTATGGCTAGATGACAAACTTACCTGGAATAGACAGCTCACCCACGCCATAGACCACTCTCAGACCACATTGATGAGGCTGAGGCGTACCTTTGGATGCACGTGGGGACTGAACCTTCAGTTGGTACATTGGCTTTATACGAGGGTCATAAGACGGATGCTTGTATATGGAGCCATTATTTGGTGGCCCAAGGTCCATCAAGTCACTGCTGTAAAAAAACCTAACCCAGGTGCAGCCGTTAGCTTGTTTGGGAATTCTTGGGGCTTTTAAGGGTACACCCACCGCTGCACAATGGAGGTTCTGCTAGGTCTGCCCCCCTTGACAATTTTATCATGGGGGAGACAAGGTGTGGCGGGTAGCCACGCTTGGCGAAAAATCGAAGCTTAGGGAAGGGAGGTTGACACGTCTGAGTTGAGCACCAACGCTGCCACGGTCAGAAGTCACCACCCTTGCGGATCTGGATAGATGTAGTATAAGTATAGACGTAGTATAAGTTATTTGCAATCATTTTAAATGTTTCAATTAGGCTAAATTATCAGAAGGGGGGAGTAAAATCATTGGGTAGTATTCAATTAGAAAACCTTTTAATGTAGAATCATAAAAATTGAGGGCACGAGGGGATCGCAGCCAACCAAAATGTTTGCACCACTAATCATTAAATTAACCCTTTTCAATTAATTAATTTAGAACTGATCAAAGTTGGCTGTGTTTTTTAGGGAACCCGACGTATAGCACTCACGCGGCCATCTCGTCGACTTTAAACCCACGTGCTTCTAAATTGTGCGGGAAACAGGGCCGAATTAATCTTGTAAATTACCTCACGGCCTCTGATTAAATGATTCCATTAATCCGATAAAGCACTGACAGCCCACGTTTTCCACCACGAATTGATATCAGCCAGAGTTTTCCCCTCAAATTGGTAGCAGAGCTATCCGCTTTGTTAAATATAAATTCATTTTTTAAATTGAAACAGTCCATTTACTTTCAGTAAGCGAAGCCGGTCCGCAGACATGTCGGTCACGACACGTCCAGTCACGAACATGTCGTCTGACTGGCCAACATAACTTTCACTTCTTCAGTTTTACAGTAACGTTATAAATTTTAATACTACCCAACTTCAATAATTTTGTTTTGCAATGAATTTATTCCAACTTTCTTTTTAATAAATAACGAAAATAACGATCATGTGAATCCGAAAGTACGGATCAGCGGTGTAGACAGACCGATATCGTGCGTTTTTAAACCTGTCTATAGGCTGTGACCATGTGCATCTGGTGATTTCAACATAGCCAATTTCAATCGATTTCCTCATTTTTCTCGTTGGCCAATTGCAAAAAATAAATAAATAAATTAGCAATGAAAAATTCGAATTTTTATTCCCCACCGACGCGTGAGTGCTTTTAGTGTCACACCTTCTAACCTCGTGCCCATATATTCAATTTAAAAATATCATTTTCAGATATCTTAATTAAAATCTTGCAAAATAAATTTCAAATGTATATCTAAATATTTAGTTAGTTTCAATTTAGCCAGTTTCAATATATTAAAATGAGTAGTCTTCTAGACAGCCTTCTGCATTCAAGTCATGTTTAAGTAATTTAGGAATAATGTAATTTTGATTAATTATGTTTAGACAGACTAGATATTTCAATCATTCATCACTTTTACACTTCTCCCAAATTAGAAGTAAGTTAATTTTTGACGCATAGAACTTACTAATTTATTTGCAGGGATGAATAGGTGGAAAATGAACTGGGATGACAACAATACACAGAATGTAACAGCCTACACCAAACTACCAATGATAATGGTCTAAGGTTGATCAGCCTTGCAAGCTCAAGAAATTTGAAAATAATGTCTACTAGCTTCTCACGTAAAGATATACACAAAGTCACGTGGGTATCTCCAAACGGTCAGGTTCAAAACCAAATAGACCATTTCTTAATCGAAGAAAGACACAAGAGCTTTATTATAGATATAAGAAGGAGTACTGAGTGTGGGACTGACCACTATCTAATAATAATAAAGGTTAGAAAAAAACTTTGCAAGGAGAAAAGAGAGGAACAAATAGTAGCAGCTGGTGGACTGCAAGTGTGTAGGGGCGGCACGACCGGAGCTTTGAGAGGGGAATATGGAATACCTCCCAAGCAAGGTGGAGGGTCCAGGGGTCCTTCCCCTTAAAAATACCCAAATTTTAAGTTTTTTGTTAACATCACAATCATTGTCAACACATACCAAATAATTAATAAAATATCATCGATAAATTACGTGCGAACATCAAACCACGGACGTTGTCGTCTGCCGTACCAAACAGCTGATTCTCCAGCCACTCCAAATCCGGCAGCCTGGCAAGCGGCGCCCAAACAATCCTATTACATTCGCAGATACTTCTCCACCCTCCCCCTACTGTCTCTCCTATCCATTAGCATTGCTAGTGGCGGGCGCTTCAGCAAGAGCTTCGCGTACAGACCAACCTGAAATCATTCGCTTTGGTTTATATTACTCATTAAAGATATATTGAATGCTTATGTCAATTGAATCTTATTTTAAGTTCTGTAGTCTGTAAGGTATTTTATAGACAACATTTGTTGTTGTTGTAATTCTATTGGAGGGGCTCCGCCCTAGAGCCCTTATAGGTGAGCTGCTACTGGAAACAAAAAGTCAAACCGAAAGCAGACCCAACCAAACTTGCAAATAAAGATACAAAAAGAGAGTTTGAGTTGAAACTGTCTAACAGATTTCAAGCCTTAGAAATACAGAAAGAAACAGAAAACTATATTGAAGTAAAATGGAAAGAAATTAAGGAAGTAATACAAGGAACAACAGAGGAAGTAGAGGGTTATTGCAAAGGAACTAAACCCAAGAAGCCTTGGTTCAATGCAGAATGCCAACTATTGATTGAGGAAAGGAAACAAAGAAAGAAAATTCTAATTACAAATGACAATCAAGAAAACCAAGCAAAATACCATAAAGTAAATAGAGAAGTTAACAAGAAGCTACGGGCAGCTAAAAGGAACTACGTGAAGAACCAACTTAAAAAGGCTAAGGAAGATAGTAATAGAAACAACTCAAGAGTCTTCTTTAGAATGATTTGATACTTAAAACAAGGATACAACGCTAAGTCATATAGTATAATAGACAAAGATGGAATTATTATCTGCAACGAAGGAACTGTTATGAATATTTGGAGAGATTATTTTGAAGATCTTCCAAATGTAGATGAAACTACAATAAACGACAATTTAGAAATACCCCAAAATGTACAACCACAAATCCAAAACCCAACAGTGGAAGAAGTAGAGACTGCTATCAAACAACTGAAAAATAATAAGGCCCCAGTAGAGGACGGTACAGGTACAGAACTAATAAAATCAGGAGGAAACCTGGTCAGTAATTAAGGGAAATACACGAAATAATTACTGACATTTGGATACAAGAGAAAATACCAAATGACTGGAAGACATCCATTATATTCCCCATACACAAAAAGGAGAAACACTAGACTGTAACAATTACAAAGGAATATCTTTGCTAAACACCACATACAAAGTATTATCCAAAATCCTGGAAAAGAGGCTTCAAGAATATTCAGAGGAAATTCTTGGTGTACATCAATCAGGTGTTAGAAGAAAAAGGTCGACTACTGATCAACTGTTCATTATCAGACAAACTCATTCAAAGTACTGGGAGTTTGACAAATGTGTTCATCTCCTATTTGTCGACTTTAGAAAAGCCTATGACAGTATAAATAGAATTCAGTTGTGGAAATGTTTATGACAGTTGGGAATCCCCGAGAAATTGATTAACTTGACAAAAGCATGCACTGAAGAATCTAGATACAAAGTTAGAATCAACAGTGAACTATCTAGCAAATTTAATCTACTAACTGAAGTTAGGCAAGGAGATGGGCTATCTCCTATATTATTTAATCTAGCTTTAGAAAGTTCCTTACAAAAGATTAAACTGCATGATCAAGGGATAGAAGTAGGAAAAAAGTTAATGTTTTAGCGTTTGCAGATGACATAGTACTGCTGGCAGAAGATGAATAGCTTAAAAAGCCTGGCAACAACTCTAATAAAAGAAGCTAAAAAGGTTGGACTGAAGGTGAACAAGCAAAAAACAAAATATCTTAGGATCGGCAGACACAGGGTCAGTATGAGGAACAATCTACATGTGAAAAACTTTACTTTTGAAAGAGTTACCGAATTTAAATATTTGGGGGTAAATATTGACCAAGAAAATCTAGATAAAACGCAAGTAAATGCTAGAACATTAATTGTTAACCGATGTTACTGGGCTTTACAAGGACTTTGAAAAAGTAAAATGTTATCAAAAAAGACAAAAGTACGTGTTTACAAAACCATAATACTACCAGTTGTCTTGTATGGCTAAGAAGTGTGGGTAGTCTCAAAGCAGACTGAAAAAAGCTGATAGTGTTCGAAAACAAAATGTTAAGATGTATTTATAGTCCTGTATACAACGAGGGAATATGGAGGATCCAAACCAACAAAGAGCTAAGAGAACTTTACAAAGACCCAGACATAATAGCACAGATCAAAAGTAGAAGACTACGATGGGCTGGCCATGTGACAAGAAGAGAAGAGGAAACACTGATAAAAGCTGTATCAGATGGTCTACCAAGAGGAAAGCGACCTTCGGGATGACCACGTCTACGCTGGAAAAACATGAGAAGAATGGGGATTGATGTTGGCTTTATGCAAGATCGAGAGAGTGGCGGGGCATTGTTGGAGAGGCCAAAAACCTTCTGAGGTTTGAATGGCCTGTTAGGTAAGGTAAGGTATACTAAACAAAAAATGAGTTCAAATGTAAAAAATACAATACAAACATTCAGACATACAATAAGGTTTGTCCATTCATTCAACCAGCCAGTTGAGACAGACCAAGGTTTTTAACTCTCCTAGTGACTACCCCCAGTGAACTCTCCCACAGAGTAGAAAGCCTTGGAGGCTAAGTAGCACTTCAGTTTGTTTTTGAATTTTCCCAGGTCTTTTACATTTTTGATCGAGTCCGTAAGGCTGTTGACAAAAGCTACAACAGCTTGTGAGGGCAAGTGTTCAAATGATAACGTACAGTGTTGTCCAGTGTGATACTTAATTCTGCCTCTAGTTTTGAATGTATGTATATATTGTCCTCTTATTGGTGAACATTTTGACAGACAGTAAGTAGTTGTCTCAAGTATATAGAGGCAGGGTAAAGTCAACAGCCCTAAATCGATAAATTCAGGCCTCCATGACTCTCTGTGATTTAGATTGGAGATTGCTCATACCGCTCTCTTCTGAAGCTTAAACAGCCTGGAGAACTACATTTGCAAAGCCTCCCCACACAGCTATCCCATAACAAAGATGGGAATAAATGAATCTGTAGTAGGCCATGGGGAGAACTTTGGATGGACAAACTTTTCAGGGCCTCCTCAAAGCAAAAATGCCTGAAGATACCTTACAACAGATGTACTCAATGTGATTTATCCAGGTGAGGCCTCTGTCAAGGTGTATCCCTTGTCTAGAAGGACATCATTTACCATGACCGTTGGTCCACATTCAGCAGTATTTGATCTTAAATAGAAATAAATGTAATTTTATTTAAACGCATTGATTTTTAGGTTGTTTTGATTAAAACGCTGAATACAGTTGTTCAAATCAAAGTATGTTTGCATCTTTAGTGTTTCTTTTGTGGGCGATCTAATTAGGAGAGTTGTGTCATCTGCATATTGCACGGCTTTAACCTGCAGTAGAGATGAGCCAGTGTCATTTTCATATAACAAGAATAACAATGGACTTAATATGGACCCCTGAGGGACACTGTAGGCCAGTTTTTGAGAGGATGAGATTTTATTTGAAACCTGGACAGCTTGGTGTCTACCTGCTAGAAATGATCTAATCCAGAATAGGGGAGTTCCTTGAATACCAAATCTTTCTAACTTTTCAAGGAGAATTGTATGGTCCATGCAGTTGAATGCTTTCGACAGGTTAAGGAAGACACTAGGAATCCGCTGTTTGCTCTTAATGCCCTACAACAATAACAGACTGGTGACCACATCCAGTGTGGGCCTCCCCACTCTGAATTCAAATTGGTCAGTAGACAGTATAATGTGTTTTTCAATCAATTTAGAAAATTGATTTAGGAACATTTTTTCAAAAACTTTACTTAACACAGGGATTATTGAGACAGATCCACAATTGGTAATGGTCTGCCAATCTTCTTTCTTATGGATTGGAATGACTATTGCAGATTTTAGGGAAGCTGGGGAAACCTCTGTTGTGAGGGATTTGTTAATGACCAGGGTGAGTGGCCTGAGAATATGCTTGTAGCAACTCTTCAGAAGCAAGGTTGACATTTAGCTGGAGTCCGGGGTTTTTTTAAGGGGGATTTGAAGAATGCATTTTTCAACCTTTACCTGTATGACAGGGGCCAAGAACATGGAGCTACTGGACTTTGCCTGATGGGATGGCTTGCTGAACCTTTGGACATAGGCTGCTCTTGTTTGGCAACTGATAAAAAGAAAATGTTGAATTTGTTTGCAACTGTTACTGGACCTTTAATGACTTCTCTATTTATCTTAAGCTGAATTTCTTTGGATTTGTTTAAATTGCTTTTATTGTTTATAATATCCCATCCTATTTTAGATAAGTTCTTTGATTGTTTTTAAAGCTTTTCAGATGTTATAGGCTTTAGTAGCTTTGATGACTTTTCGATAAATCTTCTTGTATATTTTTAAACGGGATTTGAAGACTATGTCTTCTGTTCCTCTGTAGATTTCTGTGAAAAATGTAAGCCTTTCTCTTGAAGTTAAATTGCCTGGAATGATCCAAGTATTAGGTTTTGGTCAGAGTAACCTCTTTATTGATTTGAGGAGACTGGATGTATCTATATGAAATAAAAAGGTTTTATCAAAACCTTTGAACATTTTACATATGTACCAAGCTGGTGTAAATTCCAACTCTCCTTGGAGAGAACGTTGTTTAAAAGGGAAATATTTATGGGACGGAGTGTTCTCATTTTTAAGATAGTGGGTTGCTCTTTTTCCGTCAGGCAAACCATAATCTTGGCCTCCTGCACAAAGTGGTCAGAGGTAGAGGGTTTTACAGCAGAAACATAAGTATTTGCTGCGTTGCATATTACGTTATCAATTGCAGTTTCTTTTATTTCACTAATATAATCACGGGCAGTAGATACCAGAGGCTTAAAAATAATGAACACCCACAATAACATTTGACCGATCTCATACGTTTAAAAGCATCTTACAGATGAGAGCAGCTAAGGTTAAAACCAGTTCAAATATGCAGCATAGTGCAGTAACAAGTTAGAAAGTCAACAAAAACATCTGAATAACAACAGCCTTGTAAGCCTGGTTTTATCAACTGCAGAATATTGTGTTCCTGTGTGACTAGATAATGCCCGTGCAAAAAAGGTTGATAACCAACTCAATAGAGTAATGAGAGTTACAACTGGTACTTGCACGGCAACAATTTTTCCTTGGCTCTCAGTGCTATGTGATACAGCTTCTCCAGAGATACAACAAAACAAGGCTCTGCAGAAAGAGTTCAACAAGATTTGTAACTCCCCATTGCACAATATTTCCTTGCCAAGAGGGCCAGTTAAACTCTCGAAAACCACCCTTATGCATTGCTTATGAGTTAAATCTGGCACATTTACTGTCCAATGTCGACTGGACATATTCCTGGGAAATATTTAAGGGATGAATTAAGTGTCATTTATCCAATCTAAAAAGTTGTCTGGGTTGAAATGAACCTTTCCTCTAAAGAATGGTCTCAATGATTTCTAAACTGGCATTACAGGATGTAGATATTGGAATTTTAAATGGAGATTGGCACAAGATCCGTCATGAGACTGTGGCTATGATATATAAACAATGTTTTAAAGTCACAGTTGCCATTTGCTCTCATTTTCAGAGGATTTAGTTTATATTTACAGAGTTAGAAAGGCTTGTTGAGGGTGACTGAATCCGTTTGATCTGGCTTTGCGACATAAGATATTTTTATCTGTATTCTATAAAAAGTAAATAACTTGAAAAATGACCCTTTGGTAACTTTATGATAAATAAGGTGAATGACAGTATATTGCATCCATGAAATATATATTTATTGAAAATTATGAAAAACATAGTTTAGTTATAAAATTAAATTTTTAATCATAAGGTATATGTATTTCTATTATCACAATAATATAATTTCTTATATCATTATATAAGCAAATATCTTCATCTTACCTTGGTATGATTTTGAATAGAAGAAGTGGTCAAACGTGTAATGATGAAACTTTACTAAGAGTTCAACAGATTTATATGGTATTATATCATCATGAGATACAAAATCTAGTCCAGGGATTACATGTACGCTGTCCTTATCTTTAGCAAGTATTTCTACTCTGTGCACAAGCTCCATCTTTAAGTTCTGCAATTATTAAAACCACCATTATTTAAAAGAGTAAGTACCATATAATCCAAGATATTATTTTAACCAACTAATACAATTACCAATTTTACAATTATATTTGTAAAATTTAACTCTTAATGTTAATTTTGTTATTGATAAAGTTTTTTTTGTATGGATATTTAAATAGTAAAGATAAGACGTCATAAAACTTACCTCTGGAGATCAATCCAATAAGCATAAACACAAAACACATGTCTCAATACTATCCAAATGTTTATCCGCATATATTACTTAGAATAACTACAGCAGTTATCTCTAAAATCCATCAGAATAAGTTATGTTAAGCCTTAACATAACCATTTGTTTGTATTTAATAGACTTGCCACCATATGTATTTTTTGTTCTATTGATTTACATTGTTATTATGAAATGTTTGTATAAATTATAATGGCATGAACGTTGAAGTAAGTATTGATGGTGAAAAATAGTTTTGATGTGATTAATTCCATAAATATATTTATCACTAGGCACTTAACTAAATTGTCTTTGAAAATCCTTCTCTAAATATAAATTTTTACAATTACTTAACTATTAGACATTAATTGTCATTGTTTAAATATTTATTCACTGACAGTACGAGAAATGTTGTATCGTTATTTGGAGAGGCAATTTGTTGCACAAGACGCAGAAGTAGAATAGAATTCAAATTACAAAGAAAACTACTAAATTTGGTTCGCCAAGTTTTCACAAAATCAGGTGAAGAATTTAAACAAATATTCCATAAAATCAGGTAGAGACAATAACTGAAAATTATTTAGTGAATTTTGCAGTTCTGTGAGGAGGTATGCGGAGGGTGGATGTGCTAGAAGGATTCTCCCTTCTATTTCTTTCTGATAAATTCGTAAAATCAGACAAATATTTTGGTTGGCCTGTTCAACTATGGAATGAAGTAACACAAGTTATTCCATAAGATCTCTAGAGTGTCATGTGTTTGGAGAGCAGCTGCCAAGTGCCACATAATAAAGATGACTAAAGTGCAGGTTTCCCGATTCAAATTTATACAGCTCTTAACCTATTATATATTAAATTTGGCTCTGCACTCTAAATTAGTATTCTTTACTGGCCTTAAATCATTATTGAGTTTAAATTCAATACATTTTCCTTAAATAGTCCTATAGTTACGATAATGTATAGTTGTATAAAGATTAAGTATTGGTTTTTACTTTTATTTAGTAATATATTTTACCTCAAAATTTTATTGATAAACACTTACCAAAACAATACAGTTTTACTTGTATTAAATGAGAGTAGTTTTTCATATTGTAACATTTATTTATATTGTTGCAGAAAACCTTATTTAATATATCTATTGTAGTTTGATAATAATCAAATCTTACATCTCACTTAAAGTAGTTTAACACGTGCAGGAAATCTTAGTAAGACCATTTATATAATAGCATTTACAAAGACCATCAAACAAAAATTAAATCTTTATACTCACAATATAAGGCCAGTCACGAGAATCAATCAAGACTAGATAGAAGACAGCAAACTTAGTTAACAGGTGGCTCTTTCCAAACTCAACAGTTACTTCTCGCTTATGACTAGAAATAAACATAAATAATAACCTACAATTTTGAAAGAGAATTGCAATATAATTTTATAAAGGTTTCTATATTAATATGTATTACAGGTACTTAACATGTTCATTGCTGAAATCGCCCAACAATGTGCATGCCCCAGGCTGAAATATAATAAATTTTTATTTACCTTATAAATAGTCCCATTGTAGCCAGAGTAGTGTCAGAAGGTGTCCAGGTGTGGAATTAGGCCAATTCCATTGACGTCATTTCCGGTGCGTTGATCAACGTTGTCCGCCTGAGGCGCCGGTAAGCGTTACTCAGCTGGCGATTGTTAACAATTTTGTACAGTTCCATTATTGATAATTGCATAACAGAATAAATAAACAGTTTTAAACAAAAAAAAAAAACTTCTTCTGTGGAAAAAATAATGTTTAGTCACGATAATAATAAGTTCACGCACAATGTTATTGAATGGCATGAGAATGTACAGTTAGTCCTAATAATGTATGGTAATATAAAAAATGGGTAATAGTAAAAATAAAAAAAACTATTTACAACACTTCCCACCGCCATTGTTACACTATATTTCACTCATGAATGTCCTCGTGGAACTTGTCGAAACAACGAAGTTCGGAGAGGCCAGGTTGACCTGGACATACCGCACAAGTGTAAGTAGTCAACTTGCGATAGCCTTCTTTTGTGCAAACTCGACAAGCCTTTTGCGCAGTGTGGCCATTTGATTTTCTCTTTTCATTCTTAGATAGTCTGTGCATACTATTTCTCGTAGGAGTCATCATAATTGGGGCTGGTGGGGGGGAAGCAGTTTCTCAATAACTTTCATCCGGAAGTCATATAGAGACAGCCTATCGTCAATGTTATTCATGTTATACAAGTAGTAACTATTGATCATAATTACTTGCAGGAAATGCATAAAGATTTTTTTATGCCATCTAAGTGTTTTACGCTCACATGGATAGTAAGAGCATCTGATCCATCCGATCTACTCCCTTCATGTGAGCGTTGTACTGCATCAGTAGTTTGGGCATTACTTTTACCCGGTTTCTCTTGTTTCTATTGGTTACCATTTCGTTTTCGAACTGGGTAGAAATGTATGCGACGGTCCTTTTGTCCCTCCATTTACCAACCATCATGCTCTCAGAATAATTAGCAATGGTCTCCCCCTTTTGCAACTGTGCCGACTTTACTGCTGGCGGGTTATGCCTTCTGTCTATCCGCAGAGTGCCCGTGGTGTAGGTCAGGTTCCATATGAGTTTGGACGACAAAACGAAAGAATTGTAGAAGTTGTCCATGAACAACGCATGACCTTTTCCCAAAAAATCATTCATCAACATCATGACAACTTTTATTGTGTGACCTGAACCTGCGCAGGGATCGGTTGCTCCTGTGTAGACGTGAAACCTTATTTGCAACCCCTCTGGTTCATTTAGAGAATAGATCTTGATTCAGTACTTGTGGCGCTTCCCTTTTATGTATTGCCGAAATACTAAACGGCCGCACCACAGTACCATCTCTTCGTCAATAGTCAGTTCACGGGATGGATAATATATTTCCCTCATCTTATTGTTCAGATAGTCTACAATGGGCCTAATTTTGTAAGCCCTGTCGTTAGCCGGTTCAGGATGTTCTAATGTACCTACCCTTGAAACATGCAAACATCTAAGGATTATTTTAAATCGGTCCCTGCTCATGTGTTGGCTGAAAATATTTGGGTTGAAAAGAGGGTGTTTTTTCCAATAATCAGTGATTATATTCATTTGAATAGTACCAGTGTGCATAAATAATCCTAAAAAGATGATGAGTTCCTCCCTCGTCAAGTCTTTCCAATTTACAGTTCGTGAACCAGGAGTGGTGTTTCGTCCACAGAAAAACTCCAATGCATATCGATTCCTCTCAGTAACTATTCTGTCCAAAAAAACTATATCTAATAACAAAAAAAACCAATCAATAGGTGTGTTGTTACTGGGAATTGGCACCCTAAGTCCAGGGTTACCTGTAAATGGAATGTCCCGCATGCCGATAGCTGAGAGTGTTGGCTGCCATGTTGGATCCGGCTCCCCTCCATCTTCATCGTCGGAGCTGTCTGAGCTGCTGTCAGAATCAAGGCTATTGTCCGAGAACTCATTCTCCAACACCTCACTATCATCCATTGCACAAAAATTACTTATAACAATCCTAAAAAAACACTAAAACGTAGAACTGGTACCACAAACACAAAAATAGTGGTATCCAAAAACGAAGTACATCAAAATGTTCACAAAGACCGGCACAACAAGCGACGAGCGACACAACGTTCCCAGGCAATGGCTAATCTCACACTGAGTCAATACATTTCAGGGACTGTAAGATCATTGTACAATGCTGCCCGCCACACTCGCCACTGCAGCGCATCGTTGATCAACGTCGCCTGCAATCATCAACTAATACATATACTTGCCCCAGTCTCGTCTGTAGGCATTTCTTGCTTTGACATTTCTAAATTTTACATTGGGGTTAAAACAAATTATATTTTTTTATTATTTCAGAGTATAAATTCATTCTGGCCCTCAAATCATATATAGTTAATTACTTTTTCTTTTATTTAAAGGTTACACTTTATAATATTCATATAAAATAATAATCATAAAGAAGTAAATACAGTTAAACTCAGAAAACTGTTATTATTAATTAGGATATCATTTTACTGTGACATAAATAAAAATCAAATAAAATTGTTTATCTGTCGAATAACAATATAAATTATTGCATGACAAAAGTAAAAAAGCTACTTGAAAAGTAACATTCAGTATGAGAATTAACCCAAGTAAGTTATGTAATGTCCGTATCAAATAAAAAGCAAACAAAAGAATAGTATTATTTGTGAGCCAAAAGAGCCTTTACCTATGTAATTTTACACTATAGGTACAATTTTTTTATACTTCTAATCCATATGATTGCGTTTGAATGACTCATTCTTGTTGTTGCTCTTTTAATAGCAATCAACTTGTTCTCCATTCATTTTATATTTTAAAGCTCACTGTTTTGAATTGTTTAAATATATCACATTCGCTTGTGAGAATGAGTTAGCTATAATTTAATAGCAAGTATGATTTATTTTGAACTATTTTACTCTTTTCTATAATTTCATTATTTGCTTACATAGTCCCAACTAAGAATATGGTCCCTACAAAAATGTGCATGTATGACTTATTAAAAACTAATTTAGGACTTAAAACATATTTTCTTTTAAAATAAGAAAAAAGTGTATAAAATGTGAAGTATAATATCATAAAAATTACCTGACCTAATAATAAAAATCATAATAATCTGACCTTATCCTACAAAACACATATCACATAAATAGACGTACATTGCAATAGTATAGATCATTTACATATAATTTTTACGAAGACTCATTTTATCTTCAACTTTACCTAAAGAAGATTTCAGTTTATTCTCTGTACTTTTCTTTCTTCCTAGGTAATTTTACTGATGGCCTTTAAATCTCTATTGAATTGAATCCTAACCTATAGCCTAGTTTAAAAATACTAAAGATAAAAGGTGCACCTAACCTTTTGAATTATGAATTTTCTTAAGTTAGTACCCTCTAATTAACTTGGCAATGATACTAAAACCTGCCTCCAAGTGACATAGTCCAAGAAAATAAGCAGAAATTGAATCAAGCAATACTTTCCATGCACTCAATTAAAGTACCATTTTGATGGATACCATCACTAACAAAGAATATTGCTGTTAACATTAGTAAACAGCTGCAGTTCCGGGGATTAATACATGTGATAATTAATATGCTTAACATTTAAATTTACATTATATTCATGTTAAAGGTAGAAATCAGGTATATGCTGCTAACTGAAGATTAGATTATATTTAGAGGTGCAGATCATAAGTATATATTAACAGAACTATTAGTTGACATACTGATGGGATGTTTTCTGTAAGAGCTCTGAAGAGTATTCAATAGTGTCCATTGGCCTTGAGACTTCCTCAAACCTAAAATTGAGAGAAAATATTATAAATTTTAAAAAAATGCACATAAATAAATATTTGACAAATTCATTCAAATGATATTATGAAAACTGAAAAAAATCTTGGGCGATTTTTAAAAAGATTTAATATTATTGTTACAGTCCAATAGGGTCCGAAATAATAAGGAGATTCCACTTCTGGCTACTAACTGTTCTTTTATTTACTGGCTCTAAATAGATAAATTACGCATCTCTTAATAAATACGTACTGTATTGTGTTGAATAAAGAGTATTTTCGGTTTAATTTATTTTTAGGAGTATTTTTGTATGTATACTAATTTCACTGTATTTCTCCATTTAAGTTGTATCTGTCATCAATACATCTAAGGTTTTGTGTAGGGATGTGCCAACCTGCTACTTTTGCTTAACTGATGTAACAGTTCAATTTGCCAGCGTGTATCAGTTTAAATTAACTGATGCAAAGTAACAGGAAGTCAGGCATTCAGTTACTGTTGAAACTAACCACATCAGCTTAAACGAATTAGCAAGTCGTCTTGAGTATTCACTGAACGACAAATACAAACTGATTTATTTAAGACTCACATCAGTTTTCATGTTTCAACAGGAAAATCAACCAACTGTTGTGCTGTTTGATACAAATATAAGCAGAACAGCCGAGCAATATGTATAGAATATTTCCTGTTGCACCAGTTAAATTGTATCAACTGATGCAAAGAAACTGATGCGGTTACTTTTGGTGATCCCTAGTTTTGTGCAGGTAACCTTTATTATTTATTAAATTCTTCATGTATAAGAACATAAAATAAATTCTTAAATCAAACCTACTGGCCTCAAATTATGTTACTTAAGTTTACCATGGTTAAAATCATATGACACTGTATCTACATGACCATTTAGTCCTCTTTGAATGTTACAAATTAACCTCACACAACACAAGCAATATAAGTACAAATACTGTGTTCTTATATTGTAATGAAGTTGTAATGTATTTCTACCATACAACAATTATGGGTGAGAGACCATGCAACTCTCAATTACTCGAACCTCTGCAACTCGAAATCCTTGTTAACTCAAATAATATTCCGTAACCTTCAGAAAACCTTGCTAAGTTGAAAACAGCAATGGATAACTCAAAGTAATTTCATAGCAAACATTTACCTCTATAAGTCAAAGGGGAAAAATTACCTCTGTAACTTGAATAATAGTAACCAAGGCAACAGTTTTTTAATCATTACCTCTATTGGTCATTGGTAATAATATAGCCTGAAGTTTTGGAAATGCACCTCGATAACTCGAACAACCATTGGAGTAAACTAGCATGTTTCAACCTGCCTATGAGTCATCTGTCTGGAGCTTTTCGTAAATTAAAAGCCGATGCTAACATATTGTATGAACATTAACGTAGTGTTCTGTGTTTCCTGTTTACTTTTCTTTGGTATGTGTCCAGTGCAAGTTACAATAATGAGAAAAGTGAAAACTTTAACAATTGGTGAGAAAATTAAAACTATCAAAGCAGTAAATAAGAGAAAGCATAAGAAAAAAGACATCGCTGCTGTATTCAACATCCTATGTAGTACACTCTCCACAATTTTGAAAAATGAGGCTGAGGTCCTGAAACGTGCTATTGAAGTTAATGTAAGAGAAAAAAGGAGCCTGAGTTTCAAGATATTAAAAAATGTATGGTTCAGTGGTTTAAGCAATTTAGCGATAAAGAAGTTAGTTTAGGAGGTCGGTTGATGAGAGAAAAAGCTAAAAGATTTGCAAAAGCTTTAGGCCATGAAAAGTTTCAAGTTAGCGATGGATGGCTAGAAGAGAGACAAAATATTGCTTATAAGAATGTTTGTGGTGAATGTGGGAGAGTAAATAATAATGTATGTGATGAATGGAAAGCTTCATTAGCGGACATCTTGAAAGACTATTGTCAAGAGTGCTCTATTAACCTGTTGACAAATCTTGGAGAAAAGTGACCTACAAAACAGTAGTGAACTGTTTAAGATATGTGGAATTTCCTTTCCCAGCCCATCAGAAGAACATGGTATGGACCATGAACAGGAATTGGATCTCAAAGTGGAAGCTGCACGGGACCTGATACACAACAGTCTGCCTCTGCCAGTAGAAGATATTACTTTTGAGGACTTGGGGCTGTCCATAAATTAAGTAATACTAGAATCAGCCTTTTCTAAGGCTGTGTGACAGCGTGTTTTCTGCTATGGTTTTAATTAGAAATATGATAGATAAACAAGTTCCCAAAATCTTGAAGTAAAAAGAAAATTACAAACTTTTTTACAGCCAACTAAATTAAGTTTAATAATAGTTTGTAATAATTATAATTATTAATTATTTCTTTTCAATTGAACATACTGTATAGTATTCACTTAAAACATAAATTAGAATAACTTAAAGTGTAATAGCTGTAGGGCAACACATCACTGTTTTACCTCTGTGACTCCAATTATATTCAGCTAATCCCTCTATTTATCAAAGTACTGTAGTTTGTGACCTCCATAAGTTGAATTTGACTCAGAGTAACCTCTTTTACTCAAAGTATTCACAAGTTGAAATATACATAGCTTGAAAAAATAAGGCATCCCCGCGAGCTTGGAGCTATCAAGAGTTGACTGTATTCTAAATAATTCTGAGTAGTACATTTTAAGCAAATTTTCCTCATTGTTAAGTTTTATTCATACGTTCTAAAACTAAAATAAAATATTTACAAGTCAAAATGATCACGAAAGCGAATTTATTTTTAAATTTTTAGCTATGTGCCTTAGCAGCCACATCTATTAGTGTGTTGACTAAACAATATAGTTGCCTTTTGCCTGTCAGAGTGGCCTTTGGAAGACACAGCCTTGATCAATAACTTTAAACTGACATTAATATACATAGTTTTATTATTTTTTATTAACATATTGTTATTTAAGATTTATTATAGTGCATTTTGTGTATTTTAAAAAGTTATTGTTTGATTACTACTCTTTTTTCTACTATTTGTAATACAGTTTTTTTTTTCTATTATAAACACTTATATCTCCAAAAAAATTATTTTGACATACACCTCCATCTTGATAATCCAGCTGACAATATTGGTGATGAGTTTCCCTTCCATTATAATTCACAGCTCCAGATACTTGTACAAGACCTTGGAGGCCCTCCCATTTGGCACTAAATGATTGAACCTTACTTGTGTACTTGCCTTTCTTCTGCCTCACTATAGATTTTATACACTATATAGATATAAACTAATTTAAGACTTTCTACAACAATATAACCTATGGTAGTGCAAGGCACTCAATGGATATGCATATATGAAGGGTGGGTAGGGTAAAAGCAAAACTGTTGAACTCACCATCAGCAGGAAGCCACACCCTAGCATGGACATAATGTAAGCTTTTGAATTGAAATGGTAAGGTCCAATCAGGTCTGAAAATACTCCTTAGAGTGGGTTTTAGGGTCCTATCTCCTTGGTAATTTTAAAAAAGGAGTTGATTTTAAGTTGCGAGTTTTGACTACAAAATAAATTATAATATTCTTTATACACACTCCAAAATATTTAATCATAACTAGACGAATTAATAAAATCAAATAAATAAACATTGTTCATAAAAACTTCAAAATAAGCATATTCTTAATTTATTGAATTATTATAATTTAATAAGTACCCGCCCACCCATTCACGTACAGTGGTATTGACCCACCCGCCCATCCATTTACGTACAGTGGTATTGACCCACCCGCCCATCCATTTACGTACAGTGGTATTGACCCACCCGTACAGTGGTATTGACGCACCCCTGGCTCATACACGTACAGTGGTATTGACGCATCCGCCCACCCATTTACGTACAGTGGTATTGACCCACCCGCCCATACATACACGTACAGTGGTATTGAGTTTGCGGCATTCATCAGTCAGTCATTATCAATTAAAAGTCACGAAAATGTCATGCACGTAGATTCTTATTTTCTAATCATTTGTCAAAATTGCTTTAGACTCCAAAATAGGTTTTTGTTCTGTGTAATATTTTACATGCATTTTGATTTTAAATTTGTTTAGATGACAACTATGGTACAAATTAACTAACTATATACAGATTGCTTGTCTCCATGCTAAACAGTATAACACTGTTTTCTGTGTGGTCTGTCTGTTTTGCAGTGTGTCAAGCATTTGTGGATTGAGTGCGGTTGACAGACCATCCCAGTTCACAGTCCAAGCATGACCCTCTGTGCATCCTGAGGTTACAGCATTTTTATTACATTATTTGAAGAAAAGCCATTATTTGAAGAATCTCTTACTGCCCAAATTATATGAATGTCATCTAGACAAAAGTATTGTCATGCTAAATTGGTTATCTTTTATTAAATTCATATACAAATTAATTTTATCTAATGAAATAGTACTTACTTAGCAATTCTTTCAAGAGCAGACTTGTCATACAGCTTTGTGGTCCAAGGAAAGAGAATCACTCCTCGATATCCTAGTGCTTTGTTTAAGATGAGTTGGCCACTACCATAATATCCATTTTCCAACATAGTTTCTAATTTACCAATTGTTATCAGTGATTTTCTGAAAAATTATTGAAAATTACATCTTAAAAATATGTGTATCACTAGATTGTAAAGTGCCCTAAAGGAACATTAAACTTTTTCAAGGAGTTTAAATCATTTTACGTATTTAGATTGATATCTAAAAGCCCATTTAATTTAATGTCTAAAAAAGAAACAGGACTGTACTTAAATTACCAGAACAGAAAAAATGTAATACCTCAATCAGAATATTCTGTTCGGACATTCTTAAAAGACTGCAGATTTATGATAGCTGCTCTGTGATAGCATTCATAATAGAAAGCAATTTCAGGGAGGAATATATATAAAAAATAAAATAAATTCTCTAATGGGAAAACTCAATAGCCAATAGTAAAAAAAAGGTTTTTTACCTTGGCAAGAAACAAATAGATAGTAAACTATGTGACTAGTGATCAGCGTCATCCAAAAAATGACCTAAATTAAGATATTAAAACTAGAATATTTACACTGCAAAGCCATTTTACAATAATAATTACAATGTAGATGGTTGCATTGAAGCATACAATACAAAGATACATTCACAATAACATAATAGATGCAGATTGTTCAGGAACGTGCAATGGAGCATAAATATGAATATGCATAGTATGATGCAAATATAACAATCAAATGATTTATTAACTCGCCTTTTTTATAATGTATAATTTAATTAGAAGCTATGATATTTTATTAATAAAACAGTAAGTACGGCAAATGAAATGAAGTAGGTAAATTTGAGTAGAACATCCTGAGAGCAACAGCTCAGGAAGGAAGGGATAGAATATCAAGGAAGCAGGGTCGGCAGAGTACACAACAAAACGGCACATGCTAAATAGGCTAAAGAAAATAAAACTCACCTAAAATTAGGCTGATGAATGCTGATTCAGCAGAGGTCAGTAGAAGCTTGGTGAGGTAGATGGTCCCACCCTCGAGAAACAAGCTGGCCTATAGGAAGATCCGCAAAAGGGTCATCGATAGATAATTGGCGATTTTCCGAGGGCTGTCCCAATTGGAGACGTGTCCAGCATGTGGCAGGGGGATGAGATATTGGGGAAAGAGTTTGGAGGGAAAGGGGAGACTAAGGAAAGAGCTAGAAGCAATAGAACTTTGGGAACCTGACTCAGAGGGACGACCAGTACTTTGAGGTTCATCTACCTAAGTCTCACCAACCCGCCCTGCGATAGCAAACACGGGACGAGCTAAGAGAGGACTTGGAGTCACGGTCCAGATCCCCTATAAGATCAACCCCTGAGCAGCCAACCTGAGCCAGAGGGAGAGTAGACGAGCAGCCTATCCTGAGGACCACAGAGGTCTACTCAAGGTACTGCGAGTGACTCCATCCACCCCCAAGGGACTGCGAGTGATTCCAGACATAAACAGCCCACCTAACCCTGAGGGACGAGCGGACTCCAGATCCACTACGACCCGTTGGAAACCCATACCTGAGGGAGAGATAGAGTTCCAAGGGTATGTCAAAATTTTGTTAACACCTCCAGGGTTTAAGGGTAATATGAATTTATAAATTGACCGAAACAAGGAAAGTAGTGGTTGGGTTTGATATACGTTTAACCTACGTTCCCAACCACTGTAACCACAGCTGTGTGAGCCGGCAGGCTCTACATTGTTAGAGCAGGGAACTAATAATAAATGTAATTCATTAATTGAAAAATTAAATCTTGTAGGATTTAATATGTCGGGAATGTTAGTTTAAGAATTTAAATATATATATATATACAAATACATATAACCATGTAATTGATTGTAGTCCATATAATTGTTTTGATTATTTGATTTAATATAGGTATATATTAAAGAAATAACCCTAAATGTGATGGATATATTAGACCATTAATGTTGGACAGTTCTTGAAGAGAATAAAGTAATAGTAACTAGGGTTAATTGAGTATATTGAAACCTTTAATTTGAAAATAAATTATAAGGTAATATAATATGAATTGTAAGATTAATTTTTGTGGACGACACTGTTGGTGAAGTATGGATATTTGTTTGATTATTAATTTGGTTGGTAATTGATTGCTAATTTCTTGAGTACGACTCGTTATTGAATATATCTAAAATTTCACTTGTTAGTATATATACCTTGCCTATAACACTTGTTTTTAGTATGAATTATTAAAGTAACATTTGTATTATTTTACGTATGGAGTAAAGTGAATTTAGTATATGTAGGGGTTAGGATGCTTGTTGTAAATGAATATTTCTTATGCAATACGAGTGGGTTGAACCTTGTAACATAATTTTGATTATTGAAATATAATGATTATGTGACTATATGTTGAAGCCAATGTTAATATTTGTTTAAATACATTTGATAGAGGATTTCTGATACGGAATAATTTGTACTGTCTATTACTGTATGAGAAGAATATAAAGGAGGTGTATAGATATAAGTTAGGATAAGGTAATATAATATTTTGGAAGGGAATTGTCCAAAACATTTTCCTGTAAAATAAAATATATGTTGTACTTTCACCACTGTCAATAGTTATTCCAGGTCCTGGTCTCCTAAACTAGCTGAGCGAGTTATCAAACTTAAGAGTACTTCTCATTGTTTTGTAGCGTAATTGTTTATGAATCAATATTTTATTACTTACCTATGATACTTTTGACATAAAAAATTTAGTGGGAAGTAAAGGTTTACTTGGTTAACACAACAACTTTTTACAATGCATAATAAACAAGTAAATAAACTATTATAACAACTTAAGTATTGATAACAAAATAAATAAAGCAAAATTAGGTGTCTTATATATATGCTATGAAGGCATGGAAAAAAAATTGAGACTATAATTAAACTACGAATAACAACAAACAATCTATAATGATTATAATTAAACTATGAAATAAGAACAATTAATCTACAACTAAACAAACCATCTAAACAAAAAAGAATAACAAAGAAATGAAGATATAGAGCACTGATCAATAATAGGATAGTGATAACATATACATAACAACAAATAATATTAAAGATAACAAAGCAAAGTAACAAGCAAACATGATACCAATTAATTTAATCCAAAAAGAGAACAATTTATGAATGTATATTAAATAATATGAATGCCTGTTTTTTTACAGAATTCCATGCTAGAAAAGAAGAAGTCCAAATAAGGTGCAACCTCATTCCCACGATGTTGTTTATGCTAGACTTTTTGAGAGCGTCAAAAGGGAGGAGACTGTTTCAAATATACCTAGGTGTTATGGGGCTTTTGTTTGTGAACTATTTCATGATGAACATGTAGCCGATTGGACTCTGATAATGAAAGAGAAGGTGTGCATGAATTAGCAATTGAAGAAATGGCATCACACTCTAGCAATTGAAGAAATGGCATCACACTCAGAAGATGGAGACAGAGGAGCACAGGAAATACCTAATGAGCAACAAGAGTTAGTCAATGACGAAAACCAAGAAAGCAATATAAATGAAAATGATTTTGACAATATAGAATGCACTCCACGTTTAAAAGCAATCTGCACACATTGTGAATAGACAAAACGATAAAGCGAAATATAGAACAATGCTTTGGGATTTGCAGCCAAAAGAAAACGTTTCTGTCAGAACACCCGGTATAAATATTTGAGAATGAGGATGGGATGTGTTACCCGTGATGAAAAGAGGCACCATCCCTAGCTGAAGCATGGACTCTTTTTTTCAATGATGATACTATCGAAAACATTTAACAGAATATACAAATATGTTGCTAGGTTTTTAGATTGTCAGGAGGGATTATAATCTTTCTACTGTACTTGCTGCTACATGAATTGTATAACATGTGTTTAAAATTCCAGGAGCACAAATTTAATCTATGTCTTATAAGCAAGATGTGAGCTATATTTTTACTTGAATTACAAATACTTTAAATTTACTCTTTTTAGTTTGAATTTTGTTCTATTCTTGTTTATAAAACTATAGTTTTTATCATGTTTTGATTGGTCAGACATGAATTTAACCCCCTATATGGGAAAAAGGGAGGACTGGAACCTACTTCACAGGGACAGTTACAATGCATTAAAATACCATTTTTCAGAAAAACTGTTAAGACAGCAACAAAAACACTCTTAGTGGTTTAAACTATCATGAATAAGTCTACGGACATTTACTTACCTACAGATATAATATAATTTACCATTATAGATTTGAAAATTGCTAGAGGACAAGCCTGCATGCTTCGCAAGTCATTCACATGACTCAGCTTTCAACCTTGGTGAATCATTTCTGAGTATAAATGAATAGTATAGCCTATTCACTCATTTGTATATGTTGCTGAATGAGTTAAGAGGGATTTTTGTAGGGCCTATAAGAAATACATAGGACTTAACTAACATTTTTTCAAAATAATGCCTTTTTCTATACAAATGGTATAAATTTAAGCAACCAAAGGTTGAAGAATTAAAATTCACGTCTATTTAACTTGAATTTTGAACAAAACGTTTTAAGTAAAAAGCCTCTGATTTCTGGTAGGTATAAACTTTTCAAAAGTAAACCAGTTCATGGAATAGCAAACAAGATAGAACAAATTCAAGAGTCAAAGATTGTATAAAATGTATTTCCTGGCTATGAATCTTTCATCATACTTCAAAATTTATTAATTTTTTATGTTATAGACCAAAAAGGTCAGCTGGACCTGGCCCGTTTCCAGTTCTTTCAATGATATCAACTCAATTATATTTGAAAAAGTATTGGTAATTTGTCTAAAACTTAATACTGCACTAAGAGCTACAATACAAGTTCACATACGATGTGGTTATTATGCCCTGGATTACTTCATAATTGTTCTTGACTGAGAGTGGTAGGCCTATTGTGTATTTTTATATAGATAAGCAGGTAATTGACTAAACAAAATTATATTAAGACTGTAGCTGTATATATTATGCCTTGTACATAAGTTAATCAAGTATCATTTGTAAATAAATTTAATATTCTGGATTGAAAATCTTTAATTATTTTAAAGATTCTATAAGCAATCTAGATCAACACTTACTTGGTGTACCTATGAGCTTTTCTGTTCAACATAACATTTCCTATTTTATTTGCAGTGAGACGCAATAAATTACTCATCTTGTCTAGATTAATTACTACCACCATACGATAAAAACTTAATTCCAATTATTCAATTGAATTTAAAAAATTCAGTACTTTTTGATAATCAAACTGCGCTAATACAAATTGACGATATCAGGAGAATAGGAAAGAAGGATGATACAGAGAAGGAAGTAAGTTTCTATCTAGTAGCTTACGAAACAATCAAAGACACTGAAAATAAAACTGTTCGTTTTGCATTTGTTTATACTACATTTAAAGTATTGTATGAATTTACATTTTGATGAGATATAAAATAGAAATTGCATTTGAAAGGGAAGCATATTATTGATAGGCTATTTATTGTACCAAATGAACATACCGTGGTAACTTGATGATTTGATATTCACAAAAGATATATAACAACATACAAAAAGGTTAGGAAAAACAATCTGGCTGTGTATTATATATATATATACAACAGTGTTTGATAAAATAGAACATATACTTTCTGTTATCCAATTAATTATTATTGTTTGTATTATTTATGAATAGCACCAATCATATAGTATAAAAAATCACAACTGAAAGTATGACCTACTTTTGGCGCAGACATTATGTGTTCCCGAGTTTGAAGGTTGTTTACTAAGAAACTAGGAGCCTTTGAAAAATCCAATCACATCATTGCTTTCCTCGTTTAATTTTACGTCATGAAATGTGCATTTTAAATAAGTTTTAGTAATTTGTATCCTAGTTGGCACAAAAAAGTACAGGAATTTTCTCTAGTTTTCACTGTGCATCCACTTTATACTTGTATTACTCACAAACCCGTTAATTTATCGCATTTATATTTTAATACGTGGTTGACAGGTATGTTTTCTATAAGTTTCATACATTTCAGAAAAAATTAAAATCACTGCATTTATTTATTCATATAAAAGTAATTAGTTTTACGACCTCTAGAAGCCAAGAAAACGTTGCTTCAGAACACTGATAAGAACATTTTTTCTCTTGAAAATTTATAGAAAACATTCTTGTCAACCACGTATTAAAATATTAATGTAACATATTACCTTTTTTTTAGTAATACAAGTGTTAAGTTGATGCACAGTGAAAACTAGTTAAAATTTCGTACTTTTTTCCAACTAGGATACAAATTTACTTCTAAAAATACTAATAACATTTTTAAAAAACCATATGCTATAACGTACTATTATTCGAGGATAAGAATGGTGTGAGCGATTGGATTTTCATAGGCCTCTTTGTTACCATAGGCGGTTCTAGGCTAAATATTCTGTGGGGGCTTGCTCACAGGGGGGCCTGGGGTTATGGAATATCCCCCAGGAAGAGGGGGTCCGGGCCCTCCCAGACAAATTGAAAAAATACGATGCAGAACTATGCATTTTAACGCTTTTTAATACCACATTTTCCATTTCCAGACTGTGCAAAATTATAGCTTGAATATGAATAAGTTTGATTTCAAGCACCAAAATTTGTCATTGTTTTACCTGTCCATAAAACGACAAGTGACTTAGTTTTAGACCAAAAACAACCAATGCATTTTGTGAAAAAACGTTATTTTTATCTACATTTTATTGCTGTTTAGTATCATCTTTTCATATTTGTTGAAAAGCTCAAAATGAATGCTGATTTGCATATTGGATGAACACAGCTAAACTAAAGGTCAAATCTGACTACAATATTATAAATTTATCAATCAGTATACAAAAAACTCTTGGAATAAGTAGTTTTTGTTAGGCAATTAAAACAGGTTATGAGCTGCTTCTGAAATAAGAAGAATTAGAGTTAGAGGTTTATAAAAATCAACTGCTCATATTCTACTATGCTAGTAACTTATTTGAATATGACTATGTAGTAAACTGTACATCACAAATCATTCTTTCAGAACAGGACCATAAGTCATAGTCTGTTTAAGTAATAAATAATACAAAGCTTTGTTTCATTGGCTTTAGTTGCCTAATGAATACGAGGATCAATCCACACGTCAAATGGACCTTGCACTGTTCGTGCTTATCAATATTTTCTTTTATTTAGTTTTTTCCTAGTTTCTGAGGTCTATGCTTGTCAAATCAGCAATTGAAATGTTTGTATTGTATGATTACAGAAATCACAGAAATCTACATCGAGCTCAACACTATATTCTAACCATTGGTAAACGTCATAATACGACTTTGAAAACGAGCGATTTTGTTTCATGAACATAGTTAAAGGAAATTTAGCCAGTTTGGGCTGTGCAGCACCTGAGTCGATTGTCCCTACTCCCTAGGCCTTGGTTATTAATGGTTGTACTTGTAACCGTGTTACCTGGCGAAGCTTGTTGAGAATCAAGTTGAGACAATGACGATATCCCTGCTGAAGCAATCTCGACAGACGTAGACATAGCACTTGCTACGAACTAGAATTTCCAATTGATATTTCTTTGGTATTCTATTCAATACCACTGTACGTATAAGGGTGGGCGGGTGGGTCAATACCACTGTAAGTGTAAGGGTGGGTGGGTGGGTCAAAACCACTGTACGTGTAAGGGTGGGCGGCTGGGTCAATACCACCGTACCGGGATAAAATAGAGATATGGGCGAATATGAAGGTTGAATGGGTGTAATGAATGTAGGCAGATGAACGAGTGTAGTCATTGTTACTTCATTCGGGCTAATATTAATTAATTAATACATTTCTAACCTTTTTTCTAAAAACAATCAAAGTCTAGTGATTTCATATGAGAAGGGAGAGCGGCATGGTGACTGCATGGAACTTTATTGTGGGAACTGGACTCAGATTTATTTTTCGTTTTTTTTATTCGCAACGCTGACCAAATACTGGAAAAAGGTCAGTGCACATTTTCCAAGGTTTATGTTACAAAAATGTTACTAGTTGTTAAGAGATGGAAATAAATTCATTCATTATACAGTTTTTTACCTGTGTCAACAAAAGATTTCAAAGTTATTTTAAAATTATACTCGAAGAGAATTACAGTTTCTTGTTGTATAATTATGAACATTACTATTAGTAGATATAACATGTAAATTTCTTTTCATATACAAAACGCAATCTAAAATGTACAAAGCAGGCACAGTTAGAATATTATATTTTTTAAACAAATGCTGTTGCCTATCAGACAAGTAAGAACTGACAAACTTACACGCTAAGTCATCAAAATTTGATAACGACACAATAACCTCATACTGAATTTGACAGTTACAGAAGCAAAATTAAAATAGTGTTGCCAACATCAAAACATCAAGTTACATTAGTACAATTGCTGCTACCTTGGGTGGTTGAAATAAGATATGAGTGCGCCGTACGGAATCTGTAAGGAGTAAGGTGCGAGTGTCTTTACAACTACTAGTGTGTACTACTGATGGGGAACGTGGACAGTATCCCAACGACAACCTGGACCATCTTCTAAAATCCAGTGAGGACAAAGTGAGCCAAAGACAAAGTGACCCAAAGACAAATCGAACCACTCAGGAATGTAGTCCAGTTTGTCTGGTCACGAAAAGACAACCTGGGCCACCTTGGAATGTTGCACGCTGCGGACAAAGTGCCCCAACGACAAAGTTAACCACTCCAGAATGTGATCCAAGTTGTCTCTGTCAGGAAAAGACAAACTGAACTATTTTAGGTTTTGAATGTAAAATAGTTCAGTTGAATAAAAAATATAGGCTAACACCACAATTACTTTTGGACGCTGTATAGGCTATTATTTTTATTTTACATGATAACTTATGCTATGTACAGTCAGGCATATTATGCAAATGAGCTTTGACTTCCATCTAACTTTAAATGTCATGGTTAAAGACAGTAAACAGCATTAAAATCTCTTAAAGTACGTGTTCATCATTTTCTAGATATATTTCATCCTGCATTATGCTACAAGAAAATATATTTCTACTGGTTTTCGCCACTGCTCCAAAATGTATACTGCATTCTCAATTATTAATTGATATACATTATATAGTCGTAATACATTTATGGAAAATGTTCAATTCTGATACCATTAAAAAATATATTTTAACCAAAATCATAATCAATTTCATCTTTTTCTCTAATAAAGTGGAGTATAAAATACATGTTATTAGTATTGATAGCATGTGATGTGATTGCTATTTGTAGTAACCTTGTTACCAGTAGTCAGTCAGGGACTCAGATGAATCTAAATAAAACAACTATTTAATATTAATAACATTTTAATAATAATAATTTAATATTAATAATAATAACATTAATATTAATATGTTATTAATACAACTAAACAAATGTTTTCCCATTTGAGTTGTTACCAAAATAAACATATAAATATAAGAGTGTATGTTTACGATAAGCAAACACCGTTTGCTGCTTTACTTTCAAAAACTAGCAATAGTCAGTTATAGATTAATGTATTTAAATAAAAGTTCATTATGTTTCTTGTGATTTGGAATAATGGATGGTACATAAATGTGTACTTAAAACATTACAGGGTAAAATATATATATATTTTTTTTCATTTCTAAGACGCTGATCATAGAGATATAGGTGAATATGAAGGTTGAATGGGTGTAATGAGTGTAGGTAGATGAACGAGTGTAGTCATTGTTACTATCTGAGTTCGACTTAGCTCAGAAAGCACTATTTATTAATAGTCTTATAGTCAGGGCAACTATGGGACCTACAGCTTTTACGTGGAATCCAAACTACATAGTGTTGGTCTGATTTTCAACTATCTGACAACTCTGACATTCAGTTCCCTCCCCTACACAACATCTGAACTTTGACTACCATCCTACATGGACACCCAGACAGATCTCGTAGTGTCCACGTCGATGGCAACCATTGAGCTGACGCCGTGTAATTATTGAGAGGGCTGAGCATGGAACCTATCGCCTACAATCTCCCAGACACTTTGTCCCCCAAGTAGCTGGGTTACAGCACAGAGCCACCAGTGCCGAATTATTATCAAATTAATAAATGGCATTAAACTGATTAAAAAGATTTTCACCTTCAAAAACCAACCCCAGATTTAGTGTTATTACAGTACAGTCATAAGCAAAAACCAAGGACATTTGGGAGTTGTTCAGTTTCTCCTTATGTGCAAAACGAATTCTGATTTTAGCACATGTAGGACAAAGTGACCCAAAGACAATCTGTCCCAAATAATCTGGCTCAGTTTGTTGTTGGGACACTTTGTCATGTCCCCCTGATGGGCTTGGTATGGTAGGGGGTGGAAGTTCAGTGGAACAGAGGAAAGACGCGGATGAGATTATCAGATGGTTATTTTAAATTTAATCACAATTTTCCTAAACTACTTTAAGTGTTACTACTGTTACTAGAGACGGCTGTTCTATAAGCCATTTGTAAATAACTCTATTGTATGAATGCGAGAAGAATGAGTGCTAAGCCTCCCCAAACCCCCCCCCCCTCAGCCAACTATGTTAGTTACTGTACTTAATAAACAATATTCAAACTCGGGTATACATTATTTCTGCGCCGCGACAATTTTGTAATTTATCACTAAATGGATAGATACAATCTGTAAAAATAGCAAAATCAACTAACCTGTACTAAACTTATTAGATTGTTTCGGAATGCAACATACGTTTTACCTTGAAAAACAGCACCAAAACAAATTTGAGCTAATTTAAGTATAAACGGAATACTTAACCAATAATCTAAATGTTGGTTATTAGTCCAGTACCTGGACGTTTTAGGGAAGAAATTCTTTAGGATAATACTAATTCACTTGAAAATTTGTTAGTAAGTAGGGAAAGACCCAAAAAATAAACGTGATATGGTGTCGATAGACGTTCTCACCTTGGGGGTAAAAACCACCCCTATTTAGGGGTGTGAATTCTGACATAAAAAAAGCTACAGAAATCGATATAATGTCTTATTTTAAGCTTAAAATATTCTTGATCATTTTTTTGAGTAGTTAATATTTTTTGAGTTGTTTCTTATTTAAAGAATCGATTTAAGTCTTTAAAAAATTCATGTTTTCTAACGGTTTTTCACAAATAACTTAAAAAGTTAGGATTTTATCTAGAAAAGTTTTATTAAAACGAAAGCTCATAAAATATTAAAAAGATTCCCTTTTTTGTTTTTTTTCGTAGGTGCAATTCTGACAAAGTTACGGTTCGCCAAAGGTGTCACGACTTGTCAACTATCGAAACAGAAACCTTAAACACTGAATAGTAGAAAAACTAAGAGTTATTCAATGATAACTAAATCTTTTTCATAGTACATAAAAGGACTTTAAAAATGAGTTTTTAGCCAAGTCAATATCATTAAAATTGACAGAGTTGTAACCAAAAGAAAAATTTTCATTAACTTTGGTAACAAAAAAATTGGCTTACTAACTACTAACATTAAGGCAATTTATGAAATTAACCTTGGTCCATCTATAATTTACTTTGTCAGTGTAGTGTAAAGAATTTCTAGGAGTTTGCTAAATTTACATTACATTATATAAAGAAAATTTCAATTTACATATAAAACCATTTTTAAAGTTATTTGAAGACGTTTTTTTCTTTCCAAAATAACTCGAGAACTATATAAGTTAGGTAAAACACAATCTAATAAAAAAAAATGTAGCTTTTTTGTTGGCAAAAATGTTGTTATTTTAATTTCTTCTAGCATGTTAGACTTATAGATACTGATTTTTTTTAAATTTGCGTCAAGCAAAACCCAACGAATCGGAACATTTAACCTCAATTTTCAATTTCAATGTTTTTTTTAATTATTGAATTCACAGGCCTTATAGGCCTTAAGATTACCTAAAAAATTCTTTTTTGATCGATTGGATACCTTAAAAATCGTTGAAAAACAATTGCATTTCATTCCAGGATGTTTGCAGCAATTATGAATACACGTGAACATTCTACTTTACAAGAGTATGAGTTCATTCTTATATCAAGTGCACGAAGATGCATATATTTATTAATAGTAAATTAGTTAAAATTTAAATTAATTTGAATTTAAAATGTTTAATTATTCATTATTGGAAAAAAGTTACCTGAATAATTTCTAGAAACACTTTAAACTGCATTTTAACATTTTTTTCAATAGGGACGGTTCTTAGGGGTTGTCCAATTTATTAATGTACAATGAATTATGTTTTAGAACAAGAAACAATTTTCATTTTTAATATACAAATAGTAATTTAATATATTTTCAACATAATATTTTTAGTACAAAAATGTGATTTTAAAATATAATACGATTTAGACTGTTATTTTAAATTTTTTTATCAATAGGGGTGGTTTTCATCGCTACAAAATAAACAACTCCTATCAGTTTGATATCACGTTTAAACTAAATGGTTGGGCAAGCTTAACTATACATTTTAAGTCAAATCATTGCTCTCCTAAAGAATTTCAGCGTAATGTCCTGTTTTTACATTCAGGTACTGGACTATATGGAATTGTGTTGCCACATTGGATCATACCTGTCCAGATTTGAATTAAGTAAACTTTTCACTCTATTACAATTGTTTTTTTATTGTAAATAAACAGCAAGCTCATCTTACGTTATATATCTATGTCTGTGATAGAACTAGCCAATGTTTACCTTAAGTTGAAGAGGGCTGTATCACCCAGCCATCTACTACCAACCATAAACCTAATATCCAACTCTTTTAGTTACAATGCTCAGACTTATACAACATTTAGCACTGAACAACATATTGACATCACAATGGTATGGTTTCCTAGCTAGTAAGAAATTAACAGTTCTTATTAGCCTGGTGGAATTTCTAACTAGAAGATGGAATACAACACTGCAACAATATTTTCCGTTGTAAAGCAAGACTTTTGACTACCTTAGCCATTACAGACTTTTAGCTAGACTAAATGTCTAGGAGGACAAGAAATAGCATATAGGCCAGTATCAAAAGCTAGTAAACTATTGGGAACCAACTTGTAAAAGTAAACAGTATTAGTGAACAATAAAGAAATTAAATCACCTCTGAAAAAACTCCTAAAGGAATTACAAACAAATTTATTATAACTAGAATCTTTATTTTCTGGTGATAACCACGTCAAGGTGCTATCTACATTATTTACAAGACCAGATGTTTTGCCCACACATCTGGTAATTTTATACAGGGTAGAACAAATATGGAATCGCTTTCACAACTTTTGTATGACTTCACTTGTAAAAGTGAAATTTTGTACATGGTCATGGTCATACTTTGTGACACCATTTCATCTTTTCAGGCCCATGGGTTGAATGAAAATCTTCAATGTAAGCCTAGGTCAAGTTTGGTATCAAATGAAAGGTCTATTCAATAGAAATTAATTGCCGCAAACCAGACTTAAAAAGGTTTATCCTTTCCAGAGTAGCGGTCATTTGAATTTCAGTAACTAATTTGAACAATATTATTTCTCTTCACTATTTAACGGTTTCAAGTAAATTATTCTGATCAAAAATTATATTTTATGGAGCACAATTACTCAAAAAAATTTTAATTATACTATATAATTTCTTATACTACAGATAATGAACAAATAAACAATGTTAGAACTAAAGTACATTGTACAGATACAAGATTTTTAAATTTGATAACAAGCCAACTGTGAATCTGTTTAGCCATAGAACATTCTAGATTTAAGTTAATCTAGAAGATAATTAGAAGTAATTACAGTACATTTGTAATCTTACACAGGATAGTCAAACAATATATACACGTAGGCCTACACATACATGTACAGGAGCATTAACCATATTATTTTCTATGGAGATTGTTGCATGTTATTACATATTTTTATATGAATGTAAAAAAATGCTTATATTCATTTTTATGTCTATATGAATAGTAAGTATGTGATAATAAATGAATAGTCATCCTGTTTTGTTCATTTACTGCACCAGCATTAAGGTCCGGGTCCGGGTGGACAGCGTAGTGTCCTTTCCTCAGCCTGTTGGGCTTCATTTAGCAGTCCACTGACAACCGTGGTCTGTACCTACAGAAGGCAGGTCGCAGTGTAACAATGGATTGTTTGCCGGCTTATCATCTTGTAAGGCTTACCTTACATTTGAATCTCAGATAGTCCCCTTTATTTTTTCTGACATCCAGAGTCTGCAAGGTATCTAGTTGTCCTTATTTTAGTGTGGTGTTAACTTTGGGAAGAGGCAGGGATGGATATTCTAGTAGTGCTTTTATTAGAGTAATCTCATGTTTTCATCCCGTTATGAGCCACCTGTCTCACCTACAGTATTAGCTTGTATTTAGTAACTTTTTTTAAAAAAATGGCTAACCTTTAAATTTTGAAACCACTGTTGTTCTTATTGCTTGGCCTTTTTAATTTAGTAGTGGTATTGTGATTTATTATGTTTTGTTATTTATTAATTCTTTTTATCACACATATTCTTAATTGTTCTCTAACTGGGCTGAAATTGTTTTCATTAGCACTTCTTAAGTTATAACTCTTGGTATCTATATTTTATCGTTAATTAGTCTACCCATTAAAATTTATTCATGCTCTGGAAGAGTCAACAACTGGCCACACTACTGGATAAAGTGGTCAGTCATATTTCTTTAATTCAGTTCATATTCAATTGTATTGTTTGTGTTATTTACTATGGGAGATGGAATTAATTTGTCTTGATTCTATGATACTTGGTTGCTCGTTAAATCTTTTGCTCATTAAATTTTTTGAACAAAAATGTTTTGATTAAATTTTGAGCTCAATAATAAATTTTTCTACACCAATTAATATTTAAAAACAAAAGAAAATCTGGAAAGATAGAAATACAAATAAGCAATGTTAACTTCTGTACTGTAAAATGTTTATGCCTAAGTAGGTCTTTTATTCTTATCCTTGGAAGAGCATAGTGGGAATCCGCGGGTTATACAATGCTGAAAGAAAAATGGAGCTAACAAAATAATTCAGGATAGACTCAGCATTGAGTCTTCAATAAAATGGTTAAGAAAATAAATGTGATGTCTAAGAAGAGAACATTTTCACTACTGTAATTAAAAATGTGAATTTTAAACACCATGGGCCTATGTGAAGGTCAATGCCATGGGTATGATCATTGATTTTACTATATATAGTTGATTCTATGTATAGTAAAATCAATAGTATGATATAAAATAATGATCACGATATATTATTAAAAACAATGTACTAAAATGAATTAAAAAACCGTTTGAATCCCTGTGCATACTTATTATTTTTATCATTGATAATATGTTGATACTCAGATAATGTGCAAAAGAAATAAGAGTAAAAATAACCCTTAGTACAAAGCCTCTACAATAGATTAAAACATACATAAACAGCATATAAACCCAATAGTAAGATCTCGAGCCACCATAGAGATCTTAAATAAAACTTTGTGGAAATGCCCAAAATTTCACCATAACCTTTGATTCTATGAAAGACAGCTGACAAGGCTGTGTGGCTTCACAGCCTAACTGGGTTAAGGATACCCCTGAAACGAAAACCATATTAAATCTAATTCCCTCCCACAGGAACAAACAATAACATTACAGAATTAAAAATAACATAGCAAAATAATGAGAAACACCCACTATGTAAAACTGTCAAAACTAATGCTTGAAAGCAGCCAAAAAAGCATAATAAATATAATGAACCTCTAAATAATTCAATAATAAAAGTATACAAATACCAGTATAAGACTAGATACAAGTTTGTCTGGATCTTGGGCAGCACATTCTAAACTATAACTAAGGCAATATATTCTTTGTTATAACCTTGAGGATTATAAAGTTTCCAAAAGGTTGTCAGTCAGATAAAAAATGGTGGATAACTATAGCTAAGATAGAGTTGAAGTATCTGTAGTTTCATACACATTCAAAGATACAAACTTTGTCGTTTTTAGAATACATTTTCTTGGCAAACAGATAGCATATAATTTAATAATTCTTTTACATTTGTTTACCAACATTAAACAGAAGTTGTAATCAAGTGTTTCCATAAGGATTAGTAAAGTTGCAAACAGAAAAATTGACAAGTCCTAAATGTGCTAGGATTATGGGCATCATGGTTTTCACAATGGACCTCTGAAGCCAATCTCAAATGCACCACATAATTTAATACAGTTTATAAGCTTAGAGGTACATATCTATTTTTATTCCCTTGTTCATTGAGATTTAATATTTTGTACATAAGGATTATCAAGCTGCAGGCGAACTTAGACCTTTCCTATCAAATTGAAATCCAAAGTTGCATATATGTGGCCTTAAGACTTTTGAGGTTTTTAATTTTTTTTTTGTCAAATGAGCCAAGTAACAGACATCATTTTTCATCCAGACAGGATTTGTCTCCTTGATAAACATGCTCCGTTGATCACTAGGAGGGTCACCAAGAAAACAGCCCATGGATCAATGACTACTTATGTCAACTGCGGGGATTATGGGACATTGTTTTTTTAGGGCTAAAAGAACTAAGTCAATTGACAATTGGACTGAGTATATAAGACTGAGGATTAAGACTCAGCAACAATTTCACAATGCATACCATTGTACGTGTATGGTTGGGCGGGTGGGTCAATACCACTGTACGTGTATGGGTGGGCGATTCTATTATAGATCTTTCTCTGGTGCCATATTTACTAAGGCTTGTGGTCTAAGGTCAAGGAGCTAGGCATTAGTAAGACTAATAATAACAAACCTGTTTTTCTTGATCTTAATGTCATAAACAAATATTTCACTACCATTCCAATTGATCTGTCCAGAGCTTGTGACTTTGTCAGTGAGCTGATGCTGCTCCTTTTTGTCGCCCTTGCCATCAGTTCTTCTTTACTCCAGTGAGAGAGGCTGATGTGCTTGATGCTGTGATGAGGATGACTAGCAATGCAGTTGAAACTGATAAAATTCCTATTAAACTTCTCAAAATCTTACTTCCAGCCATACTGACTGTGATTACATCTATTTCCAATAAATCCTTAACCACATCTACCTTTCCGTTGTGAGTGGAAATGTGCCATTGTACGCCCTCTACAAAAAGTTTCTTCACCTCAAGTTGCATCAACTTTCAGACTTATCAGTATCTTGCCAGTGTTGTCGAAACGCCTTGAAAGGTTAGTCTATCGTCAGATTGAGTCAAGTCATAGTAGACAAGTCGTCAGCAGTATGTAAAGGCAGACAACAGAGAATCTGACTGGGAACTGGTGACTAGAGGTGTCTGTGCTTGGGCAACTCTTATTCTTACTGTACATTAACGATGTTACTTTCTGCAAATTCCATTCATATGCTGGTGACCTACAAATCTATATTTCACCTCCCTCTGAAAGCCTTGCCTATTGCTGTAGCTAGCATTAACTGAGATATCCAGTCCATCACAAATTGGGCTGTCAAGCATGCCTAGAAGCTCAATAAGGCCAAAACCCAAAGAATACTGTTGGGCTCTTCTAGATTTACTTCTAACATTGACCTAACAAATATACCAAATCTCAAACTTAACAATACAGAATTATCGTGTTGTGACAAAGTTAAAAACTTAGAACTTATTATCAACAAAAACTTGTACTGGACTGATCAAGTCACTGTAATGTGTAATATAGTTTTTGCATAGCAATACACACTTTGAAAATATTTGCCATGTTTTCCTCTATATCAAGGTGTTGTTGGTAAAGACTCTAGTGTACACTAACATTAATTTCTGTGATACTGTAATCAATGCCATGTCTGTTGAGCTCACAGAAAGATTACAGTGGGCCCAAAACTACTGCAACAGATTTATTTTCAACCTTAGCTGAAGGTATAATGTTACTCCATTTTTCAACCAATTATCCATCTTAAAGTTAAACACTCTCCGCCAATTTCATATCCTAATTTTGTTGTACAATATTCTTCAAAAACAAATTCCTAATTATCTGTCAGAGCAGTTTGTTTACCTGTCACAAGTTAGTGTGCGTAGAACCAGATGTGGAGAGTCAATGTTAGCTATTCCAGTTCACAGCACCACCACTTTCGATAAATCATTCATTGTCTCCACGTGCAGGCTCTGGAATGCTCTGCCTGATAATATATGGTTTACTCTGTACATTGCAATTTCTATTAAATTGTTAATTATATTTGAAATAATACCTTATCATGTATGATGAGGTTAAGTGGTAGAGAGGGCTTTGCAGCCCTAACTTCGCCTCTTGTAATATCAATACAGACATTTTTCATTTCAATATTTTCACTATAATAACAATAAACATGTAAAAAAAACTTATTTATCTGTTCCAACCAAAAATCCATGACAATTTTTTGAATAGCTCTAGGTTAAATTCTATCTTATAAATCCTCATTTTTGTATGATCATGTTTGACATAAATTAAGTCTGGGTGCAGGGCTGCCCGTCTTTTTTATTTAATGTTTTTGACCACAGTAAACTTGCAAATACCAATTAATACACGGCGTACTTATTATCTCTTTTAATTATAGTAAAATCATTAAAATAAAAAAACCACTACCTACAATGTAAAATTTGCTAAAACAGTCGATATAAAAAAAAAAAAAAAAAAAAACAGTGTAAAACACACGCCAGCAGGATTAGTGATGAATTCCAACTGACAGGTCAGAGCTGATTTAAAGACAGCTTTTTGCAAGTTTCCATTTACTGAGGAGTTATTACAAATGAAACCACTTTTCATATATTTATGTGTAGTATTTAGAAATCGTTGTCGGTATTGTTACAATGTATTTTTTTACTTTTTTTTATAGATTAAGTATTTTGTACCTTGACTTGTTATGAAAAATAATATACAACTGAGATGCACCTTTACAGATAGTAATTTTTATTTATAATTTATTTACCACTTTGGCATTTGAGAATTGATACCTGTGAAGAGCTCGAAGAATACTGTTTACAGCCCATATTGTGGTTGTTCTTGAGTATTCCATAAGTTTTTGGTATACGGTGTTCATTTTTAGTCATACCTCACTATTTGACAGCTACAGAAGCCTCCCTTGCAAGATCTTTTTATAGCACAACAAGATAGGTCATACGGGCAACATTGATATATATACTACTGGATAGCGGGCTGGGCTACAGAGGCCAAACCGATATTCAGAGTTGCGTTTGGAGAATTGAAGGATCTATTAAGACAACAAGCAGTTGCTGACCTTGCGCACACTAATAATCATCGTAATTTAGACAACTGTGGGCAATTTATTTGTTACGATTTTAACGTATCTATCAACTTTAAGTAAAGATATATATGTATATATATATATAATTTTTTATTTGTTAGTCTTATTTTAAGACGAAATTTAATAATTGAAAAACGTACTTTGTAACCTATTTATATCACACAAATAAGCAAGAATCCAATTCAATTTGAATTAGTAAAGAAAATATTAAACTGTTTTAAATATTGGTATTATTATAAAATTACAAAGTAATAAAATAATTAATTAATAAAACTATTATTTCATAACTATTTAAAATCAAAACTAACTAAACTAATTCTCTCACACATGTTTCAGAGTACATTTATTTACAGAGGGAATCAAATAAAAACCTGTTTATTCTTGACAGAAGTTAAGAACTAACTGTATAATACCGTCAATTTCATATAAATTACAAGTAAGTACGAGGCGTGTTTTTAAAGTAAGTACCGTTTTGGAATCCTGCCGCTGTAGCTTTGCGGTCGGCGTTCAGTGCATGCGTGCTGGGTACTACTGTCTGTTTGCAAGCCACAGCCACCGGTACAGATCCATTCGACTATATTTAAGGTCGCTTATGACTGTTTAAAATTCTTCCTGCGATTAAAAATTTCGCCAACTGTAAAGTACATGTTATGATAAGTTTTCATAACGCTACAGGCATGGAAGCAGCTGATATTCATTGAGAGATCTGTGAAGTTTATTGAGAAAACAGAATGATTGAAGAATTTTTTGGAAATGGGAGAGAACTTTTAAGGTAGCCGTACGAATGTGCATGATGAGGAACGAAGTGGGAAACCTTCACTCATTACTGATGACTTAGTGCAAAAAGTTGATGAAAAAAGTCAGAGAAAACAGACGCTTTACAATTGCATTGTTAAGTAGTGTGTCTTCAAGTGTCAAGTAGTGTCATTTCTGAAGTTGTAACAGAACGTTTGAAGTACTGAGAGTTATGCTTACACTAAGTTCCCAAAATGCTGACAAAAAAATCACAAAACAAATGTTTAGTGAGAATCACAAAAACAAACTTTTAACCAGATCTCTCACATTCATAGATCATTAGAATCGTGATGGTTACGATTTTTAAAACCAAATTGTCACGGTGAAAGACTCATGATGAATGTCAGCTGCTTTCACGCCCTAAGCGTTATGAAAACTTATCACAACATGTGCTTTACAGTTGACAGCATTTTTAATCGCAGGATGAATTTTAAACAGTCATAAGCGACCTTAAATAGAGTCAAATGGGTTCGTAACGGTGGCTGTGGCTTGACAACAGACAGTAGTACTCAGCACACGTGCGCTGAACGCCGACCGGAGCGCAACAGCGGCGTGATTCCAAAACGGTACTTACTTTAAAAACACGCCTCGTAATAAAAACGATATTCTTACATTTAAAATTAAGCACAAGTTCTTCTATAACTAAACAAGCTACACCATTTAAGCCTAAAGAGACTCCTCTACGCTAAACTAATTGTTTGCAGGGAGACAAAAACTGAAATATAACATTATATATATTATGTATCAAAATATAATAGATCAAATGCACTTGATAAGCCTTGAAATGAAGACTGAAGTATAAATATGGAATTGGACTCCTGAGCAATGGAAATGAGTTTTATTCTCAGATGGAGCTAGAGTGAGCCTAAGAGGTCAAGATGGGATCAAGGGAGTGCGGAAATCACCGATTCATAATTGAACTGGAGGTTGCCTCTCTCTCAGGGGCACAAAGTATCTGTCTTAGTGCTCAAGACTGTCTGGGAACGCAGCAGGGGAATGTTCGGACGGTTTATCTGACCGGCTGATGTCCTGCCGATATACAGCTCAGAATTCTGCATCCTTGGGACCGAATGGCTGATCCAACCAATCCTCTCTTTTTTACTGTTTTGCAGGTAACAATTTCAAGACCAGTGAGGCCCAGGAAACCAACACAAGCATGGAGACCTTTAGGCCTCCAGCTCAAATGTGGTAACATCTGGGCAGTTGGCGCTCCCTCAGAGGAGTGCCTCCAGTTTGGGTGCTTCCCACACTTCATCCGGGAGGGAGAATCTTTCTGAAAGGGAAGAGGATGGATGATTTTCTGAATTAACTGGCTGTTGCAACTGAGAACCTCAAAGTGAAGTCCAAGTTGACGACAGCCGAAAGGAAAAGAGCTATCATGGCCAAGCTTGCCGCTAAAGCATCCAAAGGGACACTTAAAAGTTCAGTGGAAGCCAGAAATGCATGAAGAAGGAGAAGACACTGTCAGCTGTTAAGGTAGGAAGAGGGGGAGATCTGACTCCACCGACCCTTCCTCCACCGAGGGCAGTCGGAAGAGGCCTAGGCAGGGCCAGGCAGATGTTTCTATTTCAGCTGGGCTAGCCCCGACCTTCAAAGATGTGCTCTCAACCTTGAAGGTAGCTGTGGCTCCCTCAGACTACCCCTCCTTTAAGTCCTCTCTTACAGAAGCTCAGGGTGAGGAAGTTGAGGGGCTGCTTATGGAGAGGATTGAACTATTTGATCCTCTTCCGGACAGCAGTCATTTTCAATCCGAAGGGAGCAATATGGAGCGTGGCACTCAGTGTCATGCTCCAACGAGGCTATGAAGGACTGGAGTCTCTACTATTAAGGACTTAACGTAGTCTCCACATTCAGCCCTCTGCAGGGAGGCTGTCAGGTTGATTACTGGTGACAGGAAGGAGATCCTGAAGGCCACTAAGGTACTCGTCAGAGTGCCTTGCAAACTTTCAGGGAGCACTCCAGAACGCATCATCAAGATGCTTGACAAGCAGAGTCTATCTCTGGAGGTGGCTGAGTGATAGCTTCTTTCAACCAGGGAGGACCATCTCGTTTATGACCATCAGGTTTCCATCAGAGCCTCAGGAGGGAAAGCGCATGTGGGCCTCTGGAAGGCGTCACTTGTGATTCTTGAAAAGGAAAGCAGTGATGCTCAGAGTCCTACAGACCAACCTCCACCACAGTAAGGCGACCTTCACTAGCGGCAATTATAACGTTGCTCTTATCAGGGAGCCATGGATCCATCGAAGTTGCATCGCTAGACTGGAAGACTCTAAAGGTAAGCTAATTTCATGTATCTCCAATAATATGAGAACTTGCATTCTAATTGAGAAGGAGATTCAGTTTATTATAATTTCTGAACTTTGTTCCATGGATATAACCACCATTAAGCTGAGCTGGAAAGGAGGTAGGCAGAGCCTAATTTTAAGTCCCCCCCCTTTATGACTCAGATAGTCCACCCCCAACGCCGGAGCTTAGACTTCTGGTGGACAAATACGCTCGTGTGTGACATCTCCTTGTGGGGTGTGATGCCAATGCTCATCACAAACTTGGCTGAGAGAGCTCCGACACCAACAGTAGAGGTTAGTCTCTCCTTGAATTTATATTAGCTAATAACTTACACATAATTAATGTCGGTAACAAACCAACCTTTGTCAATAGTGTGCTTAGTGAGATTATTGATATTACTTTCTGTACATGTAATTTAGTGGACTTCATAAAAGACTGGAAAGTTTCCAATGAAGCTTCACTATCAGATCACAAATACATTCAGTTTGCACTAATGTTGAACAACTTCAGGTGCTCTACAGAAATCCTAGGAAAAATGATTGGGCACTTTACTCTGAACAATTCAATGTAATGACTGGATCACTGCCAAAAAGAGTGAGCTTTTGGGAAGACCGAGACCTAATTGCAACGTCTATGAACAACACAATTATTGGTTCTTATGTTGATAACTGTCCTCTACGGACAAGACCTAAAACTACCAGCTTTGTGTCGTGGACTCGAAATCTGGATCTGCAGAGAAGAAACACTCCAAAACTCTTCAATCATGCCAAAACCATTGGCGATTGGGGAGTTTACCACTCAGCCTTAACAAAATACAAGTTTTGACTCCTGGAAAGTTTTTACTGAGGAGCTAAACAGCTTGAAAGATATAGCTAAACAAAGTGCTGGTTTCGAAACCTTTGATCCCTGTTGATACACTTTGGAAATCAGACGGGGAATATACATCAACGGCAGGTAAAACTCTCAATCTTCTCCTCGATACATCTTGCCAGTATGCGTCAGGTGTGATACTGAGCTCGCTGGGGCCAGTCTCGCTGGTGTAAGCCCTTGGCCAATATTGTTCACTTAATAATTAATAACCTTTCTCATTTTATTTTAGCTATGAGTATACTAATTGTTTGTTAACTTGTAAACTATATGTTATTTTAGATAAAATTGTTTGTTTTCCTTTGCTTGTTCGTGTTTCTATTTATTTTCTAGTAAATTTATACTTTGCATATACAGTATTTTATAAGAAGTAATTACAGAAATAAGGAATCAATTTAGATAAAATAGAGCGTAACTAATTAGATAAAAAACAAAATTCTATAGGAAATATAGTAGGTTATACGGCCCCAGGATTTCAAGGCACATACCTAATTTTCATGTTTGACATGAATGTAATGTAAATAAATCTACAGGGTATTGAAAAAGTATGGAACCACCTTCATTTCTCTAAAGTGGGTCCAGATAAATGATTGACATTTAGTATACCTCTCCAGAACGTTTCTTTTCTATCGTTTGATGCAGTTTATAATTTTTTCAACCTAGAGGGGAGGGCCAGGGAGGATATTGCAAAAAGGTTTAAATGAAAGGCTATGATAAGTTTCCCATCATTTTAAAGCCTATATTTTTCTGGATAAAATGCCACAAGTTTCAAATCAAAAGAACCACCCTATCTTAAATAGCGCCTGGTTAATATTTCTTAGCTGTGATATATGAGAGTAAATTCAATATGTTGTAAAAGCCAGTTATGAAGGTATTTGATTAAAGAAACAGAAAATCATCTTAAAATGATATTATTGAAATAATGGTAGAAATAACTCCTAGAACGGAACTGTCTTTTACAACATGTCGAATTCCCACTCAAATATCACTGCTAAGAAAGGTTAACCAGTTGCCACTTCTGATAGGGTGGTTCTTTTGACTTGAAACTTATGGCGTCTTATTCAGAAAAAAATAGGTTTTAAAATGACGGGCAATTCATCACAGCCTTTCATTTAAACTTTTTACGACATCCTCCACGAGCCTTCCCCTATAGATAAAAAATATTATGAATTGCATCAAAAGATAGAAAAAAAACGTTCAACACAGTTATACGAAGTCTCAATCTGCACCCATTTATGAGAAATGAAGGTGATTGCATAATGAAGGTCGTCATATCTGATAGGATGGTTCTTTTGACTTGAAACTTGTGGCGTCTTATTCAGAAAAAATAGGCTTTAAAATTATGGACAACTCGTCATAGCTTTTCATTTAAACTTTTTACAATATCCTCCCCGGGCCCTCCTCTTTAGGTTGAAAAATAACAATAAACTGCATCAAAAGATAGAAAAAAACATTCTGCAGAGGTATACTAAATCTCAATTTATCTGGACCCACTTAAGAGATATGAAGGTGATTCCATACTTTTTCAACACCCTGTATATTAAATAAATGTGTTTACATATATTTGCAATACATGACAATAATCCTTATGTTTCAGTTAATTTGTTGACACATCACAAAAAATTCCCTCCCTAAATTTGAGAGGAAATTAATATTCCTCACAATCAAAAAAAATCTCCTGTCCTCCTCCCTACCCGTATATCTTTAGAAAAATAAACATTAATTTGTGAAAACATACTAAATTTTCTCGGCCATTCTCATTTACAACCCCTATTTGAGAATATATTGATAATCTACAATTTACAGTACATAAATAATCTATAAGCTCAGTTTTATGATGCAAAGGTAATCAAAAACTGCATTAATGACATAACAGAACATTTTTTTATTTTTTATAGTTTGAATCATTGTTTGAAATATTATTTAATAATTAAATAGCCATAATTTTGCTCTACGAATGCTATACAATTTCTATGCAAACAAACGTGGCTGACAGCACTGTACTTATTTACAATTGGCACCAATGTTTCATGGCAACCAGCCACTGGAGGGATAGCGACGAATGAACCAAACAAACATTAGTGCTTTATTTTGTAATATTTCTACATTTGAATAAATACATAAATAAAATTAAACTAAAGACAGTCTATTCAGAAGGCGTTACAGAAGGTGATGGTGTCTCATCACCTTTACTTTCAAGTGAGAATGGAGGAATTCTGCAGTCGAAAGTGTAGCCGTCCTCCCGCTCCATTCTGAATGTACCCCTGTAAAATTTACGAGGCATATATTAGATTTAAATAGTATTTATAATATTTTTAGACTTCCAATAAGTTTATTTATGTTCTCACTATATCTATAAACATAGTACTGATATTTTACAACAGAGTTTCTATCAACCAAGCCTTCTCAATGGTTGAACTTATTTCCTATGATGGCAGGTGCTATCGGACATTAAATTTACTACATACAAGTGGATAATTATACAAGAAGCAATGACTGACAAGAATAACACCATTTCACACTTGTCATATTACCAGAAATATGTTATATATTAATTTAAAAAGGTGAGTTTTAAAACGACAATAATTGAATATTGATTTTCAAAATATTTAAATAAAGCCAATATAAATAAAATTAAATTTTATACAAACATCTGATTTGGAATTCTCTGATTTTAAGGTATTTTAGAGAACAGAGCAACATGCATATCAGGACCACTGGTACCATGACAGATCGTTACACAGTCTCGAGCCTCTCTCCAGAAGAATTACTTACTAGAAGGATCCCCAAGATATTGATTATGTTAAGAGACTCCTCACTTGTTCTTTTTCTGACCTGAAATGAATGTAAATGTACATTTATGACAGTTCTTTGACTATAACCTTGATCTGAGTACTTTTTGTTAGATTAACACTGCCATGAACCTGTGCTTAGCTGAATTTGGTAGTTTCAAGTTTGTTCACAAATAGCAAACTACTATTTACATTTCAATATTTTGTTATTGCAAATTGAACTTTTGAATGATACAGCATCTACGTGGTAGACGCTACATATTTTGTTCATTACAGACAGGTTTATTTAATTTATTGAATACTATCGATGTCATATAATTCATATGTATTGGAGAGTCGTTATTTGGATATTTGATTGCCGTTTATCGATTGTTTATATTTTTTTTAGAAGTGATGAAACATAAGATTAGGTTAATTTGTTTACATATTGAGAATTGTTGTATCGTGCTTTGTGTTGCTTAATTTTGTGATGATTTACTCAACTGGAATGAATTAAATTTGGAAATAGTTTGTTTTTTTATAATATAACACGTAGTATTACATTGTTTTCACCTCCATTGTCTGTTTTTTACGGTATTTGTTAATTTCCACTATGGCCTCTAAAAACATTGCCGACGACAATAACTTTATTTTTATGAAACACAATTATTTTCTATAATTTATTTTACTATAACAATTAATGTCATCAGACATAAGCATTTCAATGCAGTATAGTATTTATTCGAGCAGTTGTTTCTTGTTTGTTCAACACAATTGATTCAAATGTCATATGTTCAACTATATTTGTGCATTTATTGATTACAAGATTTTTCCTTTACTCATTGTTTTTTGAATAAAACAACATGAAAATATATGCATTTTACTGTACTTTTGATGCAGCATTTTACTGTAATTTTACATGCTCTTTACATATAAATATGTATAAAATTGATTAGGTATTCCTATTTTATGCAAAATAAAACAAAAAGTAGCAATATATTCCTTTAAATATTGAAATAATGAAAATGTTCTCTAAACTCTTCACTTATGCTTTAAACTACTTAGCACTTTGGAGAATAGCCAAAGGCCAGATACCATAGCACTAAAAGGGTTCAATTTAATCATGATAGGAAAATATATGTGAAATGTTCCATCATAAAATGGATAAAAATTACAATTCACATTATTTTGAATTTTTAAAACCTATTGATCATCAAGTGAGAATAAACATAGGACATACCAAAGAAAGTTAACATAAGTGGTTTTTTAGCACCTCCCAGCTCAGAAGGATGGAAATTGCTCATCGGTGTATTACAAAATCTAGAGACCTCCAAACCTCAGTATAAGATAAATCCCAGCTTCTCCTTCCCCTACTTAAGCCGCAACATATACTACTGTTTATAATAAGAGTTCAGAAATAAAAATACATTCCATAACTGGCAATAACTCATCAACCCACACCACCTATATACTTGCAGTTCCAGTGGCCTTGTAACTGGAGATGGTGTCAGTGACCCAACAATACATTCCATAACTGGCAATAACTCATCAACCCACACCACCTATATACTTGCAGTTCCAGTGGCCTTGTAACTGGAGATGGTGTCAGTGACCCAAAAATATTTTACTATGTTTCTGTTCTTTTTTTGTGATTGTGTCTGTCTTCAGTTACCATTCTATCAGGAATGCTGCTCTCCTTTCCTTTTTTTACTAAAAGTTAGAGTAAAAAGATCTCCTATAAAATCAATGTGATACTAACTGTTTACATAAGTTAATTAAAAATGTTGGCCTATTCAAAATGGTAACTTAATTCTGGAGATGTGTTAATACAAACATTTTTTTTCTCAACACCAGGTTAGGTTAAAGGGCACTAGGCCAGGAATTAGTATATTGGAGAGATGGGACAACAGCAAACTTAACTTAGAAGACAAGTTCACTAACACCAGAGTAGTAGTAACATACACAAAATAAACACATAATCTCTCTTGTCTCTCTCTCCCTCTCTCTACTTACCTGAAGAAAATGCCAGTGGCACTGAAAATTTGTGAGATTAGGTGTTTATTTTGTGTATGTTACTACTACTCTGGTGTTAGTGAACTTGTCTTCTAAGGTAAGTTTGCTGATGTCCTATCTCTCCAATATACTAATTTCTCAATACCAGGAAATTGATTGCCGATTTTAAATTCCAATACTATATATTAACACGTTGACTGCCAGCGTAGATAATTTATTGTGTCATTCTGAGGCCGCCGTAGTAAAACTGTGTGTCCGCCTGACGCCATGAGGGCCACCGGTAGCCCACGTCATACGTGCCGCTGTGCGCCATGTGGGCCACCGGTGGCCCCCGCATCTTTTATAAATCAAACACAAATTGTAGCGCCATTTTTAGTATTACGTAATTTTTAATGATATATTCTGAAAGCTCATAAAATGTGATAGAAAACAGTCCTCTGGTTTTTAAATAAAGCAACCCTAAATACGTTTTTATATATTTGAACTAGTTTTTACGACATTTAGACAGACTAGTTTCTGTCACAAAAAGAATTAATGTCACTTACTAAACACCTAACCTCAAAAGATGATCAGTGCGCGGGAAGAAAATATAAAAATCACAACAAAACAGCTGAAACATAATATCATATGGCATATGTAAAGTTTTGCTCCCACGCCATGAGGGCCACCGGTGTACCTCATCAATAACTTCACAAAATGGCGGCAAAAGACCGAATGTCGGCTATTTCTGTACTCGGGGGGTCATTTCCGGTTGCATGGAACACAGAACTCGGAACAATGAATATTGAACTTTACCGTAGAAACAGCTGTGGCGCCAGGCTGAAATCTAGTGAGGGCCACCGGTGGCCCTCATGGCAGTCAATGTGTTAATACCTTTATTAAAAATTAATTCAGGTTTCAAAAGATATATAATTGTTTATTACAAAACAAAATAAAAGATAAAGTAGATAGAACTATATAAAGCACAGAGCAATTGTGGAAGCAAGCTAAAGAGAGAAACAAAGTAATATTTAACATAACATATTTAAATAATGAAAACATAAACTCAGAGCTATTTAAAAAATTAACTTTCCTCATTAAAAAACAAAATTATAATGGTTATTAATGAATGAATTGATATGTGAATAATAATAACAACATATAATGCTATTTTAATTAGACAAAGAACATTTGCAATTAATTAATAAAAAAACTGAAATCTATTTATAAAATTAATCAGTGTTTCAAAACTCTAAAAGTTAAACATACAATAATAAGCCTACAGTAGAGTTTGATTTTCAATAAACTAATAGTCATAGTATTAACCTGGCTAGTAAGTTAGTTTTAGTCAATGAGCTAGGCGTAAAAGTGATTGAACAAATATTTAAAATAAATTCTTTTATTAAAGAATTCATTTTCTCCAATAATCATAAGTTTTCTTGAAGTTGAAAAAACAAAAACAAAAAGTCAATGGTATTTTTATACGAATTATTTTACATAAATTCACAATTAATGCATAAAATGTTTTATAAACTTATATCTACTTTAATTTAGTTGTCTCTTCTTTCAGCTGAAGCTGAAAACCAAATAAAAATTATAGCATCCAAAAGGACTGCACACTGAATGAACTTCATTATTGTCAGTATTTGCACCAAAACTGGACTTATGGAGACCTGACACTTAACCCTTATAAGAGTTATAGACTGGAACTTGCATTCCTTTCTGTTTACAGCTAATTTTCCGATCATTATTATCTTGGTTGTTATCATAATCTGAGCATTAAAATGTCAGAAATTTGACAGAATAAATGCTTTATCTCTAGAAATGTTTCTGTCACTATAGGTAACAGTGGTTAAAGGAATTTGATTGTTTGTTTACTAGATGATAACAGTAATACAAACATGGAAATACATTAGTTGTAACTTGGCCATGAATTTTGATAATTTATTTGTTATCAAAGATAATATCTAGGCAGTTTACAAAATTAATTTTGATATTTCAAAGTTTCGGTATCAACTTCAGTATTGGTTCTTGATACCGATACCTGCTTTTGTCAAGAATAGTAAAAGATTAGTTGACTTTGGATAAAACATTAAACCGGCACTGTGGCGTAGTGATGTAACCAGGTTAATTGGAATTCATTGTTATGGAGATTGTAGTCGATTGGTTCTGTTCTCAGTCCTCTTTAGTGGCTGCTATCAGTGTGGAAAGTATTGAAGAAGCCTAATGTATTCATGTTGGCTGGTAGCCATGTTTTACAAGAGAGAACGGAGACTGAAAGTCAGTGACACCATTGGGGATTGGTAAAAATTCAGATCAAAGTGTTGTTCATATTCCACGAAAGGTCTCATAATATAACCCTTGCTACTGGGCTATTAATTAATGTTTTTTCTTTTTCTATGGATTAGTCAACCTTAGTTAGTAGCACATACTAAACTAATTCATATTCACTCATTTTCAACCCATATCATAAAGAAGGTCATCACTGTGTTAATGGTGATAATTTCACCAAGATTTTGCAATCAGAAAAATTTCAATAACTGTCTCTTAGATGTAGGTCTAGACGGCGTGGTGGCTCAGTGGCTAAGACTTCTGATTGCAGAGGGCAGGGTCCAAGGTTTGAATCATCACTGAGCCAACAGTTGGTACTTCACTTGTTGAGTAAAGTTCACACACAGGCCTGCAGGCCTATGTGGATTGGCGAGTGGTTTTTGAAAAAAGATTGATTACTTACAACAGGATGTAATAAAACTGCTGTACCAATGTCATAGTATTTAAAAACATTTTTGAAAAACTCTGCCCTGTAATTTTCAATAAAAAAAGTATTAGCTTTACAGCAATTCATTGATATTTATAAACTTAACAATGAATATTTATTTATAAATAAAATCAACCATGAATATTAAATTTAGAAGTAATTTACATATGTAACTACTGTAATTTAATTAAAGTTATATACTGAATAGAATGTATTTTAGAGTTTTATTTATCCCTTTACTTATCTTGCCTGCATGCAGGTTTTATTGAACCCAGCCCTCCCGCTACATTAATAAGAAATTTCAAATTTCATTTTGACAGTAACCACCACCGCCCAGTGAAAAAACCTCATTTCAACTTTATAGCACTTAAATTCTTATTGGTAACTATGAAGCGTTGTGGACTGTGAGGAGAGTTCTTTTGCACATCAGCCCTGGTCATATATGATCCTGATGTTGGACCTCACAGAGAAAATAAGGACAGGGCGACCTTGTTACAAGTCAACTGGCCGTGTGCTGGACTTCCAATGAATAATCTTTATCCACCGAGTATTACTTGTTATGATTCTTTTATTTGAAAACATTGATTTCTTTCATAGTTAGGAATTATAACTGGTTTTATGGAATGGAACATTGTCAATCATAATAGTCATTTAAGTACTATTATTTATACATACAGACTCAGATTTAAGTTGCATGGTTTGCTGAATATTTTTAGGCGAAAATAAAAGAGTACTTAGTTTGGATGACCTAGTTAGTCTGGTAACTAACTGAGAATGAATTATTTTCAGAATAGGCCTGTCTAAATAGCCCAATAAACAAAGAGACTGAGAGATGTACTATTAGTCTGATTTTCGGTTAACTGAGAAACCTGATACTCCCTTCACTCCCAAAACAACATCCGACCCCAATACAATTAGCCACAATCATCTAGTAATGTTAAGAGTAATGTTAACCACTGAGCCAACCATGTGTTGGTATTATAGGACTGAGAACAGAAATGTTTTATTTCAATCTCAGAAAATTTAGCCTTCAATTAGCTGGGTTACAGCACAACTCCATTAGTGCCGTTGTGTATAGCTTGGTACTGACCACATGTGCCCGCTGGGAGCTTGCAGACTAACATGACTGCTATACTGGAAAGCTGGCAAGCTGCGGCTAAGCACAGGCTCTTGACCAACCACTCCCCGTCCTCGCACTGTCTCCAGGGTGCCTGACAAGCTAAATATTCTCCAATGACGCTCTCGCAGCTGGATGGACATCTCACCCAAGTTTTCCAGACGTATACAATAACGCCACTATAAAATAGATGTCTTAATTAGAATATTTCACACTGAATTACAGTAAAATCCCGATTATCGGAAACAGTGTAAGGAAAACAAAATTTAATTTAAATGAATTATTCTTATGTTTGTTTAGTTTTAAAACAATAATATAAATTAAATAATACGATATACATATACCATATTGTGAAATAATAATGGTAACGTAATAAACAACAGTCGCCACTAGGCTATAATACAGTTTCTTAAACAAGTGTCGTGGTAGACAAATGCAGAGGGGGTGGAGTCATAGACCACTTCCCTACCTCTACCTGTTATTGATGAAGTTTTTAAAACTTTTGTTTAGTTACGTGATCCTGTAGTATGTAATATAGTTTAAAATAAATAATATGTTTTTACAATAATTTAATTTTATATACATTTATTTCCTGCCACGACCTTCAAACCAACGTAACCTTGGATTATCGAACATTTCCGTTATCGAAAACGGGTCCAGTCCCAATTAGTTCCGATAATCGAGGTTCTATTGTAATAAATTCCTTCGATGCAGCAGGTGTTTTTAATCACTGAAACTGAGTGTGATTCTATGCCGTATTTAGGCTGACATAATTTCATACAGTACTGCAATTGCAGTTACAACACTTTTAGCATAAGCTCTTTATACTACTGTTATTAAAGTATATCAATGTACATCAAGTCAAAAAGGATAAATATTTATAGTACTGAGCTGAGGTAAAAAAGCTTAAAATATTAAGTTTAAAATAATCTAAACAATCAAAATAAAACTTTTCAAATTTCATAACATTCAAGTTTTACAAAAATATTGATTCTATGACAAACTTGTATTGATTTAACAAAACTTGAAATAAATTTTAATAAAATTAGTATGTATATACCACAGTATGTCAAGTAAATAATCTTTTTAGATCAATATTAACTACCTTTATCTGCTAAGAATGTGTTGATATTTTATTTTTTTTTTAAATCACAGAATATTGTTAGTTTCAGTTAACAATATTTTTCTTTGTTAAGGATCTCATTCCTAAAAGATTTGTCTAATTATTATACCTTTTTTATGTATAAGTCTCATGCAATATTTCCAATTCTAAACTTACAATTACTATAAAATGATTTAAATAAAGTTAAAGCCTAACTGTTTTAACAAAGATTGTTTTCTCTAACAAATCCAAGAAGTTATTAAGTTTTTTACAAGAAAATTCTTAACTGATAACATTAAAATAACTATGGCTAACTGAGAATAGTTACTGTACATTTTTCACTGAAAATATTTTCATCGCTTGATAAAAGATAATCTGTTAAAAATAATGTACAAAGGGCACACAAATGTTGACTAGCGTTGACAATCAAGACAAGGCCATAACAATTATCACAGTGATTAGACCCTGTTGTTAGTTTCCTTTTCTAATTAAAATTTTCTTTAGAAGGTAAAAATGACTTAATTGTTATATGTGGCTATGAATGTTGTGCAACAGCATACCTAAGTTATACCTAAAATCTAGATTCCTGCATCAACTGTGTTAAGGCTTTTTCATTCACACTATCTTGTTTTACTAAACTTAATGCTACATAAATTACATCAGTGATACCACTGAGGATGGTGCATCGTAGCATGGCAGGTACATCTGGTAAAAGATTGGAAACAGCATCTTTACATAGTTCTTATCAGAAAATGTATAATGCGTTTAAATTATTAGGGCTATTAAATTTTAAAAAATCATTTGTTCTTTCTAATTTATAAGTGAAACGGTTTTTACTAAATGTAATACTTCTGTTTGACCATAGTTGAAGTTAGCTTATGTAAAAAAGTTGATGTGAATGTTGACTGTGCAGTGGCAAAAAAAAAAAATAAATAAATAAAACAACTGACTAATAAAAATTATATAATACAAAAAGCTATATTTATCTCATTACTTTTACTTATTGCTGGGAGGATTATCTGGTCTTCATTAATCAGAGAAGCAGGTTTTGAGGCTGCGAAACTTGGACTTATTCCTGTGAGGAACGATCAATATTTTAACACTGATTAATATTTTGTAATGTAGATTTACTTTTGGATTTTAAATTTTAAAATCGATTTCTCTACATTTCTTCTTTTATTTTGGTAACTGACAAGAAAAGACATACTATATAATATAAGTACTGATTGCTCTTTAAATATCTTTGACAAAGCCATTGTTTATGGGGTCTCCTATTTAAATAAGGATTATGTTCTCCACAGATTTCTTTTAACATAATGATTAGATTTTTTAAAGATATGGTTTGAATTACATAAAAGTTTATTTATAAAGTTCACTCTTTTATAAGACCACCGGTAAGACTGCGGCTGAGTGGAACGCTTCTTGCCTCCAGAGCTTGGTACCAGGTTTGATCCCTAGGGCGGTGGATGGACAATTGCACATAGGTTCAATTGGGTCCCCGTGTTGACCCAGTATCGTAAGACAGTTGGGAAGCTACGATTTCAGTAGTATCCTGTAAATCCTGGTAACGAGTGCTGGAACTGACAGCGTCAGAATTGTGTACTAACAACATATTGCCGAGAAAAAATGACGTCCTGCATGTATGGTCCTTAGGAGTCAATTCACATATTATTATTATTCATAAAGTTTCTACTATTTATTTAGTTTGCGTGTAGGCAGGGAAAACTATCAGGGAAGTTAAGTTCAGTAAAGATATGTCACAAGATGTACATCACAAATTTCATTTACTTCCATTTCATTGCATTTTGGTGTAATGTCTTCTTAATTAATCTAATCTTTTAAGGTTTATATATATTTTCAAAAGAATAGAAGAGTGTATTAATACCCAGTAAACAGAGGATGTTTGTGAATCTCTACAGCCCATGTAGAATGGAATCACTGTTACTCGTACGTTCTCTGTTGTTTCTTTGTGAACATCAGATAGTTCAAGCCATGGATGGTTTTTCTTCTGCCAAGCTCGCAGGGTATCTTGTGCTCCAAAAGGAGGATCTAACAAATAAATCGTTTACTTAATATAATTGTTAAAAAAAGTGAAAATAACAAGAAGTAACTTCAGAGAACTCTCCACGCTCTCTATTTTAACTGTTTATATTTGACTAATTTTAACTTGACGATCCACATTAATGAGCTGTGAGAACTACATGGCTCAACTCCAGCAATGTCAAGCAATGTTAACAAATATGTAGAAACTGATGTACATTTTAGATAAGTTCCATTGTAAATGTCCTTTTTTATTCCCAGAAATCTTTAAATCTGCGATCAAAGAATAGAAATCGGCATCATGTTATCTTAATTTGAATATTTACGTTACATGATCTCATAACCAAAAAAGGTCAGGCAGTTCATAAAACCTTTTCCTCTACGTGAAGTCCTCAAGATAGTGAGTATGTTTCTACAATTGACAATGTTGTTAAAATTAATTGAAAACCATATAACATATTATTGAAACTTTAATTGGAGACTAATGGGTAAAAATTAAGATGTACGACTTTACTTAATTAGAGCCTTTGAACCTTTCTTCAGAGCAAAGTTATCAATAACATTGGAGATTTCGACATTCTTGGATAATATAATATAAATTAATGTTATGACTCCTTTCTAAGTGTTCCATTTTTTTAATAAAATACAAAACCGTAGGCACTATTTATTTGCTTTTTGATAAGATGCTGATCGGGAAGATGTGAGCAAATATGGGTTGTGAATTAGATTAATGAATTTAATAAATGATTGTAGTCATTATTACTAACTAGGCTTGACTGTTCCTTAGATATGCCCATTAATTAACAGTCCCAACTAAAGGACGCCATAACTAGATGGAATCTGACTCAATGGTAATCAATTCTCAATTACCTGTTTTTTAATTGCATGATGTTTTTCTAAGGTATACCCAAGTTAATGTAGTGTCGTAAAACAAAGTTTCATATAGGCTTACTGTTGTTGTTCATTGCTGTTGTTGCACTTTAAATCAGTTATTTACGCCAATATTTTGATTCTCGTTTGATATCTGTTATTCTATACTGATACATAAATTAAAATTAAATCTAACTTAAAATATAAGTTCTAAAATTGTACCTAATACAAAATACAACATTTCCTGCATAAAACCCCCTTCCCCCCCAAAGACAAGACCAAGTTATGCCACTTTGTTACCCACAATAATTCCAAAAACAAATGAAATGCACTTTCTGTAGATCATCACCCCATCTAAATTTGATTTCACCATTCAAGAACTTCAATGTCATACATGATGTGTACAACTAACTGAATGATTAATTGAAAATTGAAGAGCAAAATATGATTAGTATTTTAAGTGCGAAAATTTTTTTTATTTAGAAAATATCATTTTATAATTGCCAAACCCTTGTATGTGTGTGGGTGCGCAGGTGGGTCAGTACTATTGTACGTGTGTGGGTGGGCAGGTGGGTCAGTACTATTGTACGTGTGTGGGTGGGCAGGTGGGTCAGTACTATTGTACGTGTGTAGGTGGGCGGGTGGGTCAGTACTATTGTATGTGTGTGGGTGGGCAGGTGGGTCAGTACTATTGTACGTGTGTAGGTGGGCGGGTGGGTCAGTACTATTGTACGTGTGTGGGTGGGCAGGTGGGTCAGTACTATTGTACGTGTGTGGGTGGGCAGGTGGGTCAGTACTATTGTACGTGTGTGGGTGGGCAGGTGGGTCAGTACTATTGTACGTGTGTGGGTACCATAACTTTGAATTGACTCCAAAACAAAAATATTGAAACATAATTTTTTTCTGGTTTACCTTTATCAGGCTGGTAAAAAAGAAACTTTTCGAATAGTTCATGTTGAAGAGGTTGTTTCTCTGTTGAAGTGTAAGGAAGAATATCTTCATGAGCTACGTAATCTAAGCCAGGTATGGCGTAAAGGCTACGGCTGCTTTCATGATTGCCCAAAAATGTTACAGCTTCTGTTTGGGCCCTCTGAAAAAAAACCTTATTTAAAATAAAATGAACTCCATCATGGAATGATTTAAAAAATGTGTCTTAAGTTGTAATTAAATTAATTATTGATATAAAAATACTTTTTGGAACTTTAATAAGCTTACTTTTAGGTACTAATAGTAAAATATCTATTTCTATTACTTTAAATGCTATGAAATGAAATGAAAATTGACTTTATTGTATATAAGTACAAATGGCGAGGTTAGGACTACATATTCCTCTCTTACACCTAACCATGCTATCTACGTACTACTAAAATTACCCTAACACAATGAGAAATGTTCATAAAATGCAGACAATATTGTCCTCTAAACCTATCACAAGGGCATATTAAAAATTGAAAAATACTATTTTGATCTAGCCATTTCCATAAACTATTTTAGAATCTAGAACCGTAACCTAACAGATACAACCTTCCATTTTTTAAGACCTTGACTAACTAACCAGAAACTGTGGCTAAATAGTATGCATGTACAAGAATTTGACCACGCCTCTGTACCTCTGTAAGTTTATGGGTGTGCAGGTGGGTTAATGCCACTGTGCAGGTATGGGTTGTGTGGGTGAGACAACATTATATTAACCCACACGTCTGCCTATATACGTACAGTGGTATTGACAAAGGAATTCAACAAAGTTGTGAACGATGCATCTAGAGCTATAATTATTGATAGTGAAAGACTTAAAACGTAAAGCTAACTTGCATGATCACCAATTAATAATTTTGTGCAGTAATTGGAAACTCCAATAGTGATGTCATAGGTCTGGGTCACGAGTTCTCTATGCACGCAGCTCCACCTAATCTCATTGTATGACTGAATATATGAACTAAATATGGATTTCAGCTGATTTAGTCCACTGGTGAATGTAGATAGTAAGGCTGATAGTTTAGGGATATGCTTCGTATCAAATGAGTATCTGCCGATAGACTGGTTTTTGTTTGCCAATACCACTGCTCAGCATCACATGCGTTTTATACATGCACACTACTGTTATAGCAAACACTTTGCTTCTTTACCTGTTTCAAAACATACTCCAGCATTTGCACTTTTCATGTTTTTATCCCAGAAACGCTCTGGACTACTACTCCACAAAAACAAAATGCTAAAAACTTACAGTATCTATAAAAAACAAAACTATTTTGATATTGAGCTACATTATTTGTTCATGGATTTTATGTTCATATATCTCAGCTTGAGCTCTACAAGCCATAAAGCAAAACTGCAATACTTCTATAAGATTTATATAAATAGTTTAAAAATGTGTTAATTGGTTTTTTTAGTACTGTATAATATTTACTGAGTACAAAATAATGAGTACTGTAAGATAATAAAAAAGTACTGATCTTCCTTTTTCTTATTCATACAAAAGAAAAAACAATAACGTTGCAAAAATACAATTTTAATTTTTTTTAATACTTCAGCGTAAATCCAAAATATGAAAACTGATGTACCGCAACAAAAAGTTTAAACATATGAATTTATACTTAAACAAAATATGATTCAGTTCCATTCTTTTTTTCTCACTCCAGAAACTTCAATCAGTTAACTTTGTTGATAGATTATAATTAATGAAACTGCATGGTCAATTTCTCATATTTTAATAATGCATGGTAAATAATCACCTACTTGGATCAACTGATATGAATTTGTAAGTGAAATTTCTCCAGTACTTGACATTTTATGGTACTCAATTACAAGAGCTTGTCATAAAAATCTACATATTTTCAATAATAATAATAATACATCTTTATTTGCCATTGGATAAATACAATCATAGACAATGTCAAATATACAGCAACAGGCCAAGTCATTAAAACATTAGATTAACAGTGAATCAAAATACAAAAATAAGCTTCAGGTTGTATATCGTTAACATGTTACCCAAAAACAAATACATAAATCAATTACAATAAAATACGGCTAAAAGTTAATATTGTCAAGCATAAAAAATTCCTCTAAAGTGTAAAATGGATGTTCTAAACTCCAACAATAAAATTTGTTTAAAAATAGTTTTTGGTCGTATTTACTGATTAAAGGCAAGAGAAAGTTGTAAGTTTTCAAGCTTTGAACGACATGGCTATCAAGTGTTTTTGTAAGTCTGTAAAATTCTATTTTTGCATTATTTTTCTGTCTAGTATTGTGGCTATGTGTGTAAGATGTGAAGTTAAGTAGGTGAGGGTTTTTGAAAACATAATTCACTAAATCAAACAAATATAAATTAATAACGGTTGGATTTTTAAGGATCTGAAGAGTGGTTTACAGTGTTCTGTTAAGCTAGATTCAGAAACTACTCTAACCGCTTTCTTTTGTAAGATTAAAATGTCTCGGATTCGTTTAGAGTTCCCAAAGAAAATTAGGCCATATCTAAAGATGGACTGAAAATATGCGTAATATGCTGTTTTTACATAACTAATTTTAACGCAATGTGTCAAACGTTTCAAAAGAAATATTACTCTAGATAGTCGGCATGCAATATAATCAATGTGTTGATTCCAGTTAAGGTTTTCATCAATGAAAACACCCAGAAATTTTACACAAAAGAAAAATCGTTATTATTGATACATGTATCAACGGAATTGGACCTTAAGCTAAACAATACATTTTTGGTTTTGTCATTATTTAAAAGAAACCCATTCGCTTGAAACCACTCAGACGCATCTAGGATGGTATTTTGTGCTAATAATGTAATGTCAGCAAGATGTTTACCTGTATTAACAAAGGTAGAGTCGTCTGCATATAATATGGTTGTGGTTGATATACTTGAAGGTAAGTCGTTAATGCAGACTAGGAATAAGAAAGGTCCAAGAACGGACCCCTGTGGAACGCCATATTGCACGGTAATTTCATGGGACCACTCGCCATTGATAAACACTTTTTGTTTCCGATTGTTTAGATACGATTTAAAGAAGTTAAGGGGGGCACCTTTCACACCATAATAAGATAATTTATTTAAAAGATCATTATGTTCCACGCAATCGAACACTTTGCTTAGGTCGCAAAAGGTAGCCTGGGCTAAACCTTTATCTTCAAATGTTTGGAGAATTATTCTAGTAAGTTTATCAATGGCGTTTGATGTTGATTTGTTTCTTATAAAACCAAATTGGGATGTGCTGATAAAATTATTAATTTCAAAAAAATTGTAAATCTGATCGAAAACTAAAGTTTCTAACAATTTGGACAGAACCGGAATTATAGCCACTGGTCGATAACTTTCCACCTTGTCTCTTGGACCTTTCTTAAATATTGGACAGATCCTTGAGATCTTTAGAGCGTCAGGAAAGAATCCTTCATCTAAGCAAAAGTTAAAACAGGTAGTGAGAGGGTTTACTACGCTTGGTATCACATGTTTGATGAAATTGTTTGTCATGTAGTAAACATCATTGCTGTCCGAGCTGCTAAGTCGTTTAGCAGCGCCAAGGACTTGAATGGGAGTTACTGAGGTAAAACTAAAGGTTGCCTGACTAATTTTAGTGCGATTTAAAAATGCATTGCAGCTATGGACATTAGAGGCAGAGTTATTTACTGTAATTTTCAAGTCCGAAATTGATTTTTTGCAGAAATTATTAAAATCATTTGGAGAGAAACTTATTAGTTCTTGTTGTTTAGACCCCCCACAACTCTTTATGACATTCCATGCAGCTTTACATTTATTTTTACTAGTTTCTATGTATTTCATATTGTAGGCTATTTTCGCTTCCTTAATGGCTTGTTTGTATTGCTTTTTATAAGTAATAAGACTTTCTTTTATAGCTTTATTTTCTGTATTTTTTGAGGCTTTAAATAAAAAAAATAATTTGTCCTTCATTTTAAAAAGGTCTTGTGTGTACCAATTTGAAATATTGGAATTAGCACTTTTTGACCTAAGTGGTTTTAATTTTTGAAAATAACGAATATTGTTTAAAATGATTGTAAATAAACATTGAAAGTTCCGGTCAGCCCCTTTGCCGTGGTTCTGTAATAAAAGGTGGTCCCAATCATAGGAGTTAATACCTTAACATATTGTGTATATATATTACCAGTGAGTTTAATAGTCAATGAATTGTCAGAGGTATTTCGTAGTTTCATATCTGAAGAAAAATAAAACTGCGAATTTCTTAATATTTATTAATTAATAAGTATATGATATGGGTAACTTACAATAAAGGGACAGTCCCGAGCATCAATAAGGACCTGATAAAACGTATGAGTTTTGCTCTTCACTTCCTTTCCCCCTGAAACATTGGGTTGTTGATCTGGCTCAACATTTCTAAAAATTAAAATCTCATTATTATAATCCTCCACATATGAAATCGTCTAAAACTATTTATATGTATAGCAAATATAGTTGACTCCCTCTGCTAGTCAAGCTGCCTTACGACTGGACCCCTAGCTATAGAAATTGGACCTATTTTTTAAGATGGCCATTTCCTAAACTGCCAAGTCACCGCTGAATGGTCGACAGCCCTACAGTAACAATGCAATTTGATTGTCAGCGGGCCAAAACATGCTTTTCTATTTCAACTGTACGGTCTGTGTCTATTATTATAATGAGATATGATGAATACATTATTATTAAAGATCCATCCAAGTGGATCATAAGTTGGTATTATGAGTTTTTTATATAAAATCGTCAAGAAGGACTCTTAATTATTCACAAAATTAACCTTGAAAAATATTAAAATACTCAACTTTTTACAGAAACCAACTTATGGTGCACTAGAACAGGTCTTCACCTTTTAAATGACACTTCAAGTGTTACATTACGATTACTATTACAAACCGAATTGTTGAAATAGAAACCTGTGTATTTGGGGTTTTTCACAAAGGGAAACGGCCCCTTTAAATTACATAAGTATACTTCAAAATTAACTATTCCCATGGTTCAAACAACTCACCACATGACCAAAAAGTGTGGTTTAATCCACTTGTTCAGTCATTATGACATTCATTCTATTCACATTTCACAAATGGTGTAAACAGTACTCATTTAATCTGGAGCCCTCACATTGGCCAGCTGACATTAAATAGACGAGACCTAAGATGTAGGCAGGATAAATCAAATTAAAGACTCTAATATTTGGTAAACTGCTTATTTTATATTTTTTCATCATGCTGATAAGAGAATTCAGTCTGGAAAAGCTTTTCTTGGTAAACAACTTAAAGTTTGGACATTAAAAGACATTACTCCAAGTTTAATACATGATTTACTGAATCGAATGTTTTAACGATACAATAAAGTCACACAAACTAAAACTTATGTGGACCAAACGGTGTTTGAGTTTGTGAAATGTTTGGATTTGAAAAAAATGTAAAAAGAAGAAGAAAATTATGAGTTTTTGAATTATTATTGTATCAAACTTTCATTTGTTGCTTAGGAGTACTAAGTGTTTACAAAGAGCTACAACTGCACGAAAAAAAAACACTGTTCAAAACATTTTATGACCTTGCTTGCACATTCAGTGCACTACATGCTTTGATCACTACCATGATATGAGTGTATTTTCTGCCCTGTAAGGTTGTTCGGGATATCAGGGTGTAGTAGGTTTATGGGACTTGACAGTAGTAAGTTTTTACATGTTTTAAGTTTTTAATTTTAATTTTGAGCGATTCTTTGTACCTTAACCAAAACATAAGAAGCATCCATCGACAAGAAAACTCATAATTGTAATATTGCTCTACTACACTAATCAAGACTCAGAAAAAACTGCATAAAAACAAATATTTTTAGTTTACTACTAAATACATGAAAGGTGAAATAAAAATGTCATTGGGTATTACTTCTTTCCTAAGAAGAAGAAAATTTGCTGTAGACAGCTTTTCAGCTGTTGTTTGTTTATTTACTGTTTCGCTTTGATGTGCTTTGTTTCTGCTAATATAAAATGTGATATTAGTCATAAAAAATGCCTCAATGACAAAAATTACGCTTAATTCATGATGACAAAATGCCTCAATGACAAAAATGACTAGGATTTATTTCAGACAGGTTGAGTGATTTGTCGGATGATTTTTCTTCAGACGAAAACAACAATACATTGCTAGTGACCTTTGTTATGTTGACGTTTCTGCGCTGGGATCAAGTGGTGATGCTAAGTTTAGCAGTGTAAACCTAAACAGACCTGAAAGTAATAATGGTATTGATGATTCTTGTGAATTAGTAGAAACTTTTGTTAGGCAAGGATTAATGTCAACGTAGGCCTACTAATACTAAGGTGACACTCAACTGAGCCAATGGCAAACATTTTGTACCAATATTACATAGTTATTGCCATTCATTCATCATAACGAATAAATAAATATTAGCCATATACCAATTATTTAATTTATAAATATGATCTTACCTCTGTAAGATTTGTGAATACTTATTATGTATATTAATGTATACATAAATAAGCTTTTATAGAGCATCTCTACATGTTTATTGTTTAAAAGGCACAATAACATATAATACCATAGTTAACGTACATAATACGCTCTTAATAAAGACTACAACTCTTCAAAACCATTTCAGCAGTTTTTCTTTAAAAAAACCTGATTCCAGCAGTGCACCATGGTTCAAAAAAACCTGATGACTCAAAGAGTAATTACATTTATTTTATTCAAAAAGAGCTTTTTCTAGCACTGTAGGCTGTACTTTTTCCAGCTGAATTAGTTGCTATGACATTAAAACATCTTTCAACTACTTTTAATTTTGAAAACAACATTTCTGCATTAAATAAATCAAAATGGTTACTCTTTATTTTACACATCTGAAACAATCACTTTGGGTTTTAAAAATAGGAGACCTTATTTTACTAGGTGAAGTTAGGGTGAAGAAGCCCTTTCAAACACTTTGCTTTAAACTGTTGTAAAAAGCAATGATTCTCGATCTTCTTATAAATTCATATAAATATGTAAATAATAAATAAAAATAAATAAACACCACTCCTCAACATTTAATATAGGAAGCTCATTCAAACCAAATCCACACAAAATACTCTTCAAAATTCCTAAATATTATATGTTGTAGCATTACTACAATGATGCATGTTTTAATTTACAAGAGTTAATTCAGAATACTTACTTAGGTCTTTTATTGGGTATATCTCTATCATAAACACGAGCAAGCCAAGGAAACAATATTACTCCTCGGTAACCAAATACTTTGTGCAAAAATAATTGCCCTGTTTCATAATTACTTGACAATTTTGGAGACTCCAGACGACCAATTTCCGTTAATCTGGAATCAAAATCATAGAGGTAAAATATAACTAATGAACAGAAAAACCTTAAAAAACATAACAGAAATTATAAATTTTTGTGCATGATCGTTTTTAACATGACCTTGGCACTTGTGCTTGATAATGCACACCGCTAAATGAAACAAGAGAGAAGCCGATGGACTGCAATGCTCATTACAGATATCAAGCCTTGGTGGAACTGGATATTAACTCTTTCAGCTTGTCAGCATCTTAGTGGACAAGATGCTGACAAGACTATTTTCCGACCTTATCCAAGCAAGACCCAGAAGGCGTTGTCAGCCAAGTGATGCATATGCTGTTGAGGTAAACCGTGCTTGTCATATGTTTTCCACTAATGACAAGATGGCCCGACCTTTCCCAGGAACTGTTTATAGGAGTTGGTGATGACCTCTGCCCTGAAATCACCATTTGCACAGTGCTTAAAAGAGAGGACATATAGGTGCAGGTGGTAAGTTGAACTTGAGTGGTTTTGATGACAAAGAGGGTTGGTCTCTATATACTGGAGAGATCAGCTCTAAAGATTGGAGAAGCTTTTCTGAGAGTTAGAACTCATAACCTAGTACAATGTAACAGTGTTCTATGATGAGAAGGGAAGTGCAATAGAACTAGTGATCAATAGAATTATGCTGTACAAAACTGAAGGCTGATACTTTGCTACATCCAAATGCTCAACTGAGCAGAAGATAGTAATGAAATGATATGGTGTCGGAAGAGTTTATGGTACAGTATCACAATGTGAGCAGAGTTCAAACATGTGTAAAAGTGAGATTTATTAATATTTACCAAACAGTACACCAACTCTATTGGCCACATAGAATTAAATCACTGTCCCACTCCAAATTTAAAGGGAAAAAAACCAAGAATGTACTGATGGATGAATGTCTATTCATAATTTTTAATGCTACTTTGTAATTGGGATTTCCTGTAATGTAGCATTATATTTATGAATAAATAAAATTGATAGTTTGTTCAAAGTAAATTCGGAAAGCCATGACTAATTTGAGAATTAGGACTTAGATTATGTGTTAAAATTGTTACTAGGCTGTAGTCTTACATTAATTTATCTTTAATTGTTATTCATATAATTTTATTTTTCCAGCCATTCTGTATATTGAATTGTAATATATGTCTATTTTATTTTTTTAGTATGACATTATTCTACTCTCTATCTTAGGTTAGGCCTAAATGATTTATATTTTTAAGTTGTGTTAAATTTTAGTGTACAAATCTTGACCTTTGTTCATGCACTGTTTATGTGATTTAAGACAGTAAAAATCTTGAATCTCGAATATCCTGGCTGTGTTAGGTTAGGTTCGTGAAGTGTTTAGGGATAAAAGTAATTATTTTATTGCAAAATTAACTGGGACCTATACATAGCCTACCTGTTCCAACGAAAAAAAACACTTTACATACAGAAAACTGTTTCTCAACATTATTTAAACAATTAATTTTATTAGTTTTCCTATACATAATAGGGCCTAGGCTATTATTAATTTTCAAGGTCAATAAAATGAGTTTTTTGCTCTCTATAAAATTATCTACTCTGATAACTTAACTCATATTAAAACACTATGAAACAGCAAATTTGCATTCTTTGAGGTAAGTCGAAAATGTATAAATAGGCTAGGCCTACCTTACAAGAAAAAAGTATAATTAGTTAGTTCCAATTGTTACCCTTAATTTTTTCTTTACATACCTTGTATATCCAGAAAATTTTAACTGAAATACAGATGCTACTTTGAGAAAATTGTGTTGAACACAACGAACAACTCCAAACAAGACAATCATTTTTTAGGTTATGTTATTATACTAAATAAACACTACAAAAGTTATTTTCCATAAAAACCCATTTGTTCAAAGGAAAGCTTAACTGATTTAATCTTCTGCCAGTTCATTTTACTCCCATATTAAAACTATAATCCTATTTTTTATTAAAATGCAAAACTCTTTCTTTAAAATGACTCATTATTCGTTTTGAGATACAATTCAACGGAGAAAAACTTCTCTGTCTAACCTAACCTTCGGCATTCTACAATCTGCATTTACCAAACACAACACTTCTCATCAGCTGGTGAAGAATGAAGTTCATATAGGGATGTGCCAACCTGCTACTTTTGCTTAACTGATATGACAGTTCAATTTGCCAGCACGTATCAGTTTAAATTAAATGATCAAAGTAACAGGAAGTCAGGCATTCAGTTACTGTTGAAACTAACCGCATCAGTTCAAACGATCTAGCAAGTCGTCTTGAGTATTCACTGAATGACAAATACAAACTGATTTATATAAAACTCGCATCAGTTGTCATATTTCAACAGGAAATCAACCGACTGTTGTGTTGTCTGATACAAATAGGAGCAGAACAGGCTTGCTGTTCTGTTGCATCAGAATATCCATTTCGTGTTGCATCAGGTGGTCTTGCGTATCAGTTAATTTTCGCATTAGTTAAATTGAATCAACTGATGCGCTTACTGTTGGTCATCCCTAGAATGCAGTGAAAATATGACCAACACCACGTGGTTCGAATTCTACATAAAGATGTGACTCCCTTAGTTGCCTAGGCTAAATAAATGGCCCTTTCTGAGGAACAGTCGAACTCAGTTAGTTACCAGACTACAACACAGGTCATCCACACTCATGTAATCATTCATAGTCTTAAAATACGCACCACTGGGTATCGGTATCGATTTCAAACACAAATAGATTTCCTATCCAATGTTAAATTTGGAGTCTCAAAATATCAGCTGTTTTTGTAGTCTATTGTTGAGCGCTAGAGTAGTCCCATGTAAATGTAATGCAGTTTAAACCAGCTGTGGTTGCAGGCCACACAAACTAACAAAATTACTGCCATAAATATTCCTATTAGATGGTTTATCTATTGTAGGTTTATATAATCAATGGTATTAGCGTCTTGTATCAGGAATCTAAAATATATATATATATATATATATATATATATATATATATATATATATATATATATATATATAACTGAATATCTTAATGTACTGTAAATGACTTGACTGAATCTACTTTCAATACATATATGTTGTAATGTTTATGGAAATTATCTTTGTCAAATAGTTACCATAAATGTTTGGATTTAACCCGCTTTGGAATATTTTTTAAATCTGATGTGCTCCAAATTCCAATCTTCCTGGATTATAGATGAATCTTGTGCTGAAAATGCATTCCTGTGGTGACTCACGCCCTGTTACTTGCGGCTGAGGGGTAGTTGAACGTCTGGAACAATACAAATACTTAGGTATAATCAACGATACAAAATTAAGTTGGAGTTCACACGTTCAATCCATTAAACAGAAATTAAGGAAAATGCGTTATGCCTTTGCTCAACTTAGTTACGTGTTGACCGTTGAAGACTGCAGGACAATTTACAATATTTTGCTTACGTGCAGTTGGTATATCAAATAATCAAAATCAACGTTATCCCTATAATCTACTCTTTACAATTTTTCCACTAATAAATATGAGACAAATTTTTACTAAAACATTTTAATAATATTAATGGTTTTTACCTTATTACAACATAATTACGCTACTAGGAACCATGGTCTATTGAGATTTCAAATTCCATTAGTAACTTTCAGATTCCTAGAATATAATTATTTTCACATTACCCATAGGCTGTATTTGAATTTACCTCCCGAAACATTACAAGCCGAGGACAGGGGTGCTGCTGTCTCCGGTGGAGAGTGAGTGACCGGCTTTTGAAAAATGGTTGGGAAAGTGCGGAAGCTTTAGTTAGATCTCAGTATGCAGTATGCATAACAATAGAACATTTAGTGACTAACGTCCTTTTGTATGTCTAGTGAGCCTGTCTTATACATATAAATATATTTCAATACAATACAGAAATTAAATACTATACAGACCAGCAAAACCACTTTATTAAATTATTTTTCTAGTTAAATGGATGTTCTGGTGAATGTAACAATTTTGGAAAATGTTAGTGTCAAATAATGTTATTGTTAAATTTGTAAGTTTTTCCATACAAATGTTGCTTTTATCTTGTACACTTAAGTTTACATTTACTATAGTTTTCAGTTACATAACAAGTTATGGATTAATTTTATATATTAATTAAGATATGTTTTTTTAAAGTAATTCTTTACTGATACAATTGGACTGTTTCCGCACAGACATATAGTCTATGTGAAAATGTATTCGTTATTTTTTCTGTTAATTTGAGTTTTTTTCTTTTTTAGAATAAACATGCTTTTGAATATGAAAACGTTTTATGTATAACCTATAAACAACTAATATGAGTACTGTATTACCACAGTCGTTACTGTATATAATATATACAGTGTATTATATACAGTACTATATATAATAGTAACGAAGCTCAGCCGTTTTACTTACAACCAAGCTATGCTAGCGAACCTATTGGTGAGGTAGTAAACAGATGGCGCGTTTTGTAGCACACGTTTTTGATGTTTATATCAAAAGTGATGTTGTAAAGCTTAATTAATACAAGTCTACTAAATGACCACTACGAGCGCTAGCGTCGAGCCGGATACACCTTTCTGAAGAGTAAGCTTTGCTACTGTAAACATTATAATGTGGTTTTGTCTTACGTGTCCTTAGCTAATTAATTGTTCAGAGAGGCGTAAGTTCTTCACTCCAATTCAATTTTAAATAACTCTAACTAAGAAGCAAAGAAAGAGCCTTTCAGTGAATGAAAATGATCACATCACTGATCGGCTGTCAAAAATTGCTAAAAATATTGTAATGCCAGGATTGAAATCGTAATTACAGGTGCCCCTGATTATATATTAATAATAATAAATAAAATAGCCGAGAGTCGTAAGTATTTTTCTTTTCAATAGCATAAACTTGTTGTATTAAAAAATTTTTATCGAAACAAGAGAAGACAATGTGATTTTACTTTATTTTATTGAAAACGTAAAAGGAAGTTTTAGATAATTTTAGTTTATTATACATCCATTAGTAGATAAATAATCATCTCAACTTGGATAAATACTGCACCCTAGTAGCAGTATTGCAAACCACTAGACGCCATGTTAGAGACAACTGCGCTACTGGTGGACACTACAGGCAGACCTTTTTATTTGTACTAAATACCGTAAAATTTGTTAGACTGTTTAAGGCGAAATTACTGTAACTTAAACCCTTGATTATATACGCACCTAGATGAGCAAGCCAATGCATTTCTGAGTGATTGAAAACCATATCGAATGCCGACGTAGTATATTAGTAGTATATATGGAATAAATTGTGTTGGAAAGACCAAATCAATAATATCTGTAAAAAAAATATCCAGAACAGTATTTTTATTTTGGAAGCTAAAGCCACTTGTAAATTTAGAATACTTAAGAATTGCATACTTTGGCTTGTTTCAATCGCATATCACCTATGGGTTGATACTGTGGGGACATTCTCATTGTGTGCATGAGATATTACTAATACAAAAGAAAATTGTTCGCAATATGGCAGGGGCCCTGGAGCACTGCAAACCGCTTTTTGTTTACCTTAAAATCTGTACAATTATTAACCAATATATTTTTCAGGTCTTAATGTATGCCAAAAATAATTTAAATTTATTTCAAAAAAGACAAAACACACACAATCATAAGACTAGAAATAGAATCAATCTGGATATTCCTCATCATAGGCTTACCATTACAGGCAAGTCCTATAAAATTAATTGTGTTACATTTTTTAATAAGCTCCCCGAGATTGCTTGGACCATACCACGTAATAAATTTAAAACTGTCATTTATAACTGGCTTCTCAATAATCCATTTTATTCTATTTCCGAGTTTCTAGAGTCTGACTTGAACATAACTTTTTGAAATATGTAACTGTAATAGTTTTTTCTGTTTTAAGTATAGATTAATTTAAATATGTGTATGTTGAAGAGTAATTTATTGTAAAATTTTAATATATAGTAATTTATTGTTGAACTTTAATATATGGTAATTTTATTGTTGAATTTTAATATGTAATTATTTATTGTTAAATTAATATATAGTGATTTATTGTAGTTTTAATATGAAATGATTTATTGATAAGCAAATTTTGACAGAGTGCAACTGCCTAACTGCCTTGTTTTAGATTAGAGTTGTACTTGTAGATTTGACATGTCCTATTCAAACTTATGTATGTCAATGGAATAAATGATTCTTGATTAGCGCGCCGCTAGGAGCTCTGGTTGGCTGCACTCGTGAGAAGTACTATGCGTCGCCCCTAGATGGCTGCACGGTCGCGCGCCGTGTTCCTACATTAGACATTCGTATTTCAGTAAATCAAATTAATTGTTACGTCGTCAGTAGTTTTCGTGGTTTTAGTATCAAAGCCCCTTGCCACGCCTGTCACATTATACATTTCCTCTCAAACTCCCTGTCGTCAACCGAAGTGTAAAGTTGACACTGATAATTATTATAAATTTAAGTAATAAAGTCAGTTTCTAGACTTTGTATAAGTAATGTGCAAATCATCTTATACTCGATGATTGCACATTAAAATTTATTTTTCTCCACTTTGTAAACCTAATTATTTGTCACATTAAATTAAATATCTAAGGGCCTCAGTATGTGCAATTTGTGCACCCATTATGTATTTCGAATGAATATAAATTACTTGTTTAGTAATTTAATTTGCCTTAACTCCAATAAGGTTCAATTTAAATTGATAGATTTTAAACTTAACCTTCTAAATCTCTAAGACAGCAAATTTTAATAAATCATCACAAAATTCGTAAAAAAATACCTTTTTTTATCACTAAATTGGTTTATCACTAACATTTATTTCACTTTAAAAAGTGCACAAAAATATAAAAACTAGTAAATAAAAGTAAGCTGAAATGTTTGTTAGTAGTACTAAAAAGTCAGCTGTGTTCAAAAGTAATTGTCATGTGTACCGTACTGGATAAAATCGTTGTCATAACATGGTATAAATAAGTAGTTTGTAAATGTACGTTGTAATGAAGACTATTAATTTTATAAGAGATTATGAAATATATGAACAAGATTGTAGCTTTGATTATATTATGGTGAAGGTATGTGAAGAAAGTAGTTACAACAAACATAAGGCTAGTAATATATGTATTTTATTTGTCAGTAAATAATTTATCTCATTGCTTATTGCCTGTGACTTCATAACATTTCCATCGAGTAAGTCATACACACTGTGTCTTGGTTGAAACACTATACAATTGTGAAAGTAAACAATACATTTATTAGTTAAAAAATGGAAAATATAATTTTTGTTCCAAATTTAATTAACATAAAAGTTTAATTTTAAAAAAATACGTAAGGGGATAAACATTTTTAGAGGTTTTAGGTAATAATGTGAATTTAACTGGTCATCCTTAAAATGAATTGGGCGGAAAATTTAAGTATGGAAGGCATTGATATGTGAAACTCTTGACATTTTTTAAAACTACTATTACAACTTAACAGTATTGTCCTAAGTTTTTAATGTTTGCTTGAAAACCAAAGAAACCCGTAGTAGATATATTACAAATAAATGAAAGAAAAATAGGAAGACGATACTTTTTCCACACACTACGTCTACGGGGTCAAATTCTAATGATACTGTAAACATAAATTACAAAATTAACTAGAAAGAATAATGTAAACCTAACAAGAAGAAGATCAATTAAATGAACCATTTATAATTTGGTTGAAATTAAAGTATTTTAAAAAATATCAAATTGATGCTTACAACTAGCGCGAAACGCACACATATTATTAGTAAATACACCACACATTAGGCCTACACAAACATTTGACTTAGTATATGATGGTAAAAATAAATGTTTTAAGAAATATAATGCTAAATAACAAATGTACGAACGTAATTACAATACAGTGATTTTTTCACAAAACAAAGAACTGTTGATTAAATAAAAACATATATACAGCAGAAAAATTCTGATTTTCCGATTTTTACAAACGTAATTGTAACGCAGTGTTTTTACATTATTCACAGAAAATTAACTAGAATACATAAAGAGTCAAAACAATATGATACAAAAATACCGAGGCTAATCATTTCTGTACAAACGTAATAATAATACTGCACTCAGGGGTGGGGTAATAATAATAAATTGGAACTCAGGGGTGGGGGTATTATAATTTACGGCCATATTCCACGAAAACAAAGATAGAAAGAAGAGTATTGTAAATCAATTATTGCCTTTTATAGGATTCTGAGTGTTATAAACGTCCATATTTTTGTTATGCGCTCGCTTACGTGGGTATATTGACGTTCACTGTCAAGGCAAGGGGCTAAAAAGTTAGTAATTTATTAATACGGTACTGAGACTATTTCAACAATGTATCTTAGAATGATGATTTGTAGTAATTAATTAAATGATTTAATGTTCAGGTCTGTAAATATAAAATCGAGGAAATTCTTTTTACGTTATAATACAAAATTCTAAGTATTATTTGCTGAATTATTTAGCTTTGCTTTGTTTATTTAAGTTACATAAAACTTTGATCATTTCACAGTGGAATATATCGTATGGTTTTGGCAGCAACCAAACAGACTCTATAAATATTGCACCTATTTTAAAGTAAAAATGTTTACAGTTAAAATACTACACTGTATAAAATAGGTAAATTTCAAAACCAATTTTATATCTATGATATATATGTTACTATTCATAATACTTGTCTATTCATGTGTATTTTATTGTAACAAGTAATCAAATATCACGGATGAAGCGTAATAAATAAAAACGATTACAACGCGTGACGTAAGTCAACCATTACTTTTCCTTGACTTCAAACAGTCGATCATATTCCACATACATTACTTCTGGCGCAGCGCCAGCGCGGTCGGTAATGAGACCGAGTTCAGCCAATTTCAGCTGTTGTCTACTCAAAGCAGCACTGCGCATTGAACAATTCTGCCATAGTCCCAACACGGTCCGCTAGAGATCGCTAGCGCTGTCTGATCACGCAAGCAAATCCGTATAGACCGCGCGGCGAAGGTCCGGCCTCGAGCCCGCCGAGCGGTGATAGGGAGGAGAAGGGTGGAGGGCCTAATATGCCTGCAGTCCTGGAAACATTCCCTACTGTCAGACTTTCCCACGCTTGCTTCTAAAATAAGTTACGTTAATTGTTACCTACGGATGCACATTCAGTACGTTTCCAGACTGCGTGCGATATAATTGCTTGTGGTTTAGCGTATTAAGAATTTTTACTCAAGTGTACGATTAACAACTATTTAGTTGGTTATATGTTTGTTTTTATCTTACTACTGTAGTGTAATAAGTCAGTTTGTGTGTTTTTTTTTTGTCCCTTAAGTGTGTTAAGAGTCTGCAGAGTCTGTCGGCCATACTGGTTTAATTCTCATAAAAACAACGTTATTTTGAATCCATATTTTTATCATTATTTATTTACCAAAAGTTGTGTATGAGGTGTCATTTAAAATGCTATCATATTGCGCATTGGGTTTGCTTTTGATATTATGAATACATACGCCTAGTTTTGAAAAATAGGTGAAAATAAAAACTTCAAACTAAATAATTTTTATATTTATTCTATTAAACTAATTATGAATCCACAAAGCAGTTCAATGAGTAATTTCACTCTTCATCAAATGCAATTTGTTTGGAAAAGACCGTTTAAAAATAACTGTTAAATTTGGACACGCGTGATCATTTGTCCGGTTCGAAAAAACATCGTTCTAATGAGATTAAAACAAACATGGCTGACAGCCTCTGCAGACTCATAAGGTTGTAAAATTAGTGAACGTAAATCCTAAATAGTTTATTGCTTTAGTGGTTCTTGCCTCGCCTCAACTATGGCTCACTTTATTCCTAAAGTAGCCCAAGGAAAACTACTAGAAGTCAGGCTAGGGAAATTATTTGGTGAGTAAGTGAGTTCATGGCGAATGAGGCCAAATTAAGAGATGAACAACGAATCCCCGTAAAAAAATCGTTAGAACGAACTGCAGTTGCATGTGGCATTTCAAAAACTCTTATAAAGGAAATTCGGCGTGAAAAGTGTTTATTGGACACTTCAGCGGAAGGAGAGTGTCTGTTCACAACTCCCAAAAAATAGAAGAGAAAAAGAACAGCGACAGAACTAGACGATTTCGACAAATGTGTCGTTAGAAGAACCATCCATGAGTTTTATAAAACTGACGAGTCACTCCCAACTCGTCATTTTTATTCTAAACCAATTTAAATAAAAATGATATATATTTTAACAGTACGGGAAATCACAGAAATATTTTTCTTAGCGACAGTAAGAAGTATATATTTCTTAGGTACTTAATTTCAATTAAAGTTATTATCTGATTTATAATTTTTTATGATATATTTAATTGTTGTTATTGATATACGTTTTAATTTGTTAACTTTCAAACTCTTAACCTATTTGATGTTTTTATTTTAAATACTGGTCTAATTATAAGAGATACCAAAATACAAATACTCCGTAAACGCGTAAACAATCACCCTTTACGATCTGTCTGTGACCGCCTCGCTCAGAGTCGATGTTTTTATATGACTAGTAGGCCAGCCAGGAGGCCGGACCTTCAGCGCGTGTACTGTACCTCGTTGCTCATCTAGGTGCGTATATAATCAAGGCTGTAACTTAAACCATTGATTTTACTATACATTGACATACTATACATACTTTATATAGTAAAATCAATGCTTAAACCCTTGATTATATACGCACCTAGATGAGCAACGAGGTACGGCTTATAATTAATATAAGCCGTACCTTATTAAATTATTATTATTAAAATATTAATAATATTTAATAAAATAATTAAATATTAAATAATTTTTGACAGCCGATCAGTGTAGTGATAACCTTCACTCACTGAAAGGCTCTTTCCTTGCTTCTTAATTAGAGTTATTAAATTGAAGTGAAGAACATACGCCTCTGAACAATTAATTAGTTAAGGACACATAAGACAAAACCACATTATAATATAGACAGTAGCAAAGCTTACTCTTGAGAAAAATGTATCAGCTCGATTTGTATTAATTAAGCCTTACAACATCACTTTTGATATAAACAACAAAAACGTGTGCTACAAAACCTATGTACCACGCCATCTGTTTACTACCTCACCGATAGGTTCGCTAGCATAGCTTGGTTGTAAGTAAAACGGCTGAGCTTCGTTACTATATATACAGTATAGTACTGTATATATTATATACAGTAACGACTGTGGTAATACAGTAGTCTAGTTGTTTATAGGTTATACATAAAACGTTTTCATATTCAAAAGCATGTTTATTCTAAAAAAGAAAAAACTCAAATTAACAGAAAAAATAACGAATACATTTTCACATAGACTATATGTCTGTGCGGAAACAGTCCAATTGTATCAGTAAAGAATTACTTTAAAAAAACATATCTTAATTAATATATAAAATTAATCCATAACTTGTTATGTAACTGAAAACTATAGTAAATGTAAACTTAAGTGTACAAGATAAAAGCAACATTTGTATGGAAAAACTTACAAATTTAACAATAACATTCTTTGACACTAAAATTTTCCAAAATTGTTACATTCACCAGAACATCCATTTAACTAGAAAAATAATTTAATAAAGTGGTTTTGCTGGTCTGTATGGTATATAATTTCTGTATTGTATTGTAATGTATTTATATATATAAGACAGGCTCACTACACATACAAATGGACGTTAGTGACTAAATGTTCTATTGTTATGCATACTGAGATCTAACTAAAGCTTCGCACTTTCCCAACCAATTTTCAAAAGCCGGTCACTCACTCTCCACCGGAGACAGCAGCACCCCTGTCCTCGGCTTGTAATGTTTCGAGAGGTAAATTCAAATACAGCCTATGGGCAGTGTGAAAATAATTATATTCTAGGAATCTGAAAGTTACTAATGGAATTTGAAATCTCAATAGACCATGGTTCCTAGTAGCGTAATTATGTTGTAATAAGGTAAAAACCATTAATATTATTAAAATGTTTTATTAAAAATTTGTCTCATATTTATTACTGGAAAGATTGTAAATAGTAGATTATAGGGATAACGTTGATTATTTGATATACCAACTGCACGTAAGCAAAATATTGTAAATTGTCCTGCAGTCTTGAACGGTTAATACGTTACAACTAAGTTCAGCAAAGGCATAACACATTTTCCTTAATTTCTGTTTAATGGATTGAACATGTGAACTCCAACTTAATTTTGTATCGTTGATTATACCTAAGTATTTGTATTGTTCCAGATGCTCAACTACCCCACAGCCGCAAGTAACAGGGCGTGAGTCACCACAGGAATGCATTTAGAGCACAAGATTCATTTATAATCCAGGAAGATTGGAATTTGGAGCACATCAGATTTAAAAAATATTCTAAATTACAGAAAGAACAAAAGAACAATATGGAGTTGTTAATTAGATATAAATAACTAAATTCACTTTAATACGGTTTTTATACTATAAAGAACGTTTTAACAGGAGAGATTTTTCCAATTAAATGTTTATGCTGTATACATGCACTGTTATGGTTTGTTTAATGTAGTAATGACAATTTTATTTTAAACCAGTTGTTTAATTGTAACACATTCCCTTCAAAATTTTAATACAACCTTATGAATAACATATGTACACATCCTTAGCGCAATCCACATCCTTAACACATTACTACAATATATTACATTTAGTTTAGCATAACTTTACTTTCCCACCCTAATCCCTGCTGTGACATAAGCCCAGCAGAAATGTGATTATGCAAAATACAAAGCGGGTTAAATCCAAACATTTATAGTAACTATTTGACAAAGATAATTTCCATAAACATTACAACAAATATGTATCGAAAGTAGATTCAGTCAAGACATTTACAGTACATTAAGATATTCAGTTTCATATATATATATATATATATATATATATATATATATATATATATATATATATATATTAGATACCTGATACAAGACGCCAATACCATTGATTATATAAACCTACAATAGATAAACCATCTAATAGGAATATTTGTGGCAGTAATTTTGTTAGTTTGTGTGGCCTGCAACCACAGCTGGTTTAAACTGCATTACATTTACATGGAGCTACACTAGCGCTTCACAATGGACCACAAAAACAGCTGATATTTTAACTTAATTGCCCCAAAAAATACTCTTATATGCTTCAAAAGCCTTCAAAACGCATATAGTGCCATATGACAGAGTGCCTGAGTTGACTGGATGGTGGTGGGGGTAGCCGGTTGGTGTTGTACCGCTGTCCTGCCACACAGCGTGCTATCCATTAGTTTATACATCGATGGAAGAAAAAGGCGCACCGGGAGCAGTTGGTTGATGGGGACCACCTCCAGCCTCTTGTGTACTGTGACACCTTCGCTGACCACCGGACGGAACCCAACACTCTTTGAGCAGATAGAAGACAGCTTAATTGGGCATATGTCCAATTCAATTCCGTACGTCCTTGATTGTAGTATACTATCAATTACAATAATATGAATTATTGTAAATATACTTTTATTTGTCTATTGCATTAAAAGAAGACGAGTGAACCTCCTCATAAATAACTGGAGAGTAAAGGCATTATACTATTTTAAATAATATTAAATAGGACTATCTACTAAGGGCTGAGTGCCTAAAATAAAAGGGGATACTTATCTTTAAATGCCTAATCATATTGAAGAGTACTTGAATAATTAATGATTTGAACCCCAAAAATGTATCAAATTAATTTAGTTGATTTAATAAGTATTCTAAACATATTTTATTGAAGAAGGAATTTTATTATGTTAATTATAGACTGTTAAACCCCTGAATATTTGATTTAATTGCGTATAATGATTTCTTTTACATTTAACTACAGTATATATAATGTGTTATCTATAAAGGATAGTTTTTAATTAGCATAATACATGTTGGTATATATATATATATTATAGGTGTATATATTATATCCTTTATAGATTCTTTTGTGAATCCCTCTGGTCTGAGGAAGGTGAGCGTGGTTCATCGAAATTGATCACCATAATATTTGTGCATTTTGTACTTGTATTGTAATATATTTGTGCATTTTGTGCTAAATTTGGAGTCTCAAAATATCAGCTGTTTTTGTGGTCCATTGTGAAGCGCTAGAATAACATTGGATGGGAAATCTATTTGTGTTTAAAATCGATACCGATACCCAGTGGTGCGTATTTTAAGACTATGAATGATTACATGAGTGTGGATGACCTGTGTTGTAGTCTGGTTACTAACTCAGTTCGACTTTTCCTCAGAAAGGGCCATTTATTTAGTCTAGGCAACTAAGGGAGTTACAGCTTTATGTAAAATCCAAACCACGTAGTGTTGGTCATATTTTCACTGCATTCTAGGGATGACCAACAGTAACCGCATCAGTTGATTCAATTTAACTAATGCGAAAATTAACTGATGTGCAAGACCACCTGATGCAACACGAAATGGATATTCTGATTCAACAGAACAGCAAGCCTGTTCTGCTCCTATTTGTATCAGACAACACAACAGTCGGTTGATTTCCTGTTGAAATATGACAACTGATGCGAGTCTTATATAAATCAGTTTGTATTTGTCATTCAGTGAATACTCAAGACGACTTGCTAGATCGTTTGAACTGATGCGGTTAGTTTCAACAGTAACTGAATGCCTGACTTCCTGTTACTTCGCATCACTTAATTTAAACTGATACACGCTGGCAAATTGAACTGTTACATCAGTTAAGCAAAAGTAGCAGGTTGGCACATCCCTAAGTTCATAACCGAAAAGAAAAGACACCTGTTAAAATAAATTTGAAGGATATTTTAAATAGAATACGAGATAACACAAAAAAAAATTTATAGATTGTAGTAGAGTACTTACTCTATACAAGTACTGATGTACTGACTTGTTTATAGAGGTTCGTTGCTCGCATCATACAATCATATCCATCTTACTGTTTAGTGTTTTTCATGCATTGGGAGTCCTCCCGCGTCTGAATATTTCTACGCTCACGACTTTAGACGATATGGATCGATGATCTTTTGTTGTTTCTTCGGAACCATGCTTTTGCGTTTGATATCAGTGATGACATTATTACACATTTTGATAGCTTTTGTGGGTGGCAGAGAGCAGCTGTTCTAGCTCATACTCCCATGGAGCGCCTGGGCCATTCAACATTTCCTTGTTTGTTGTTTCTCGAATTATCTGAAGTATAAGACAATAAAGAAGTCGGGCCTACATAGACTTTATAAGAAGTCATTAGGCCGAGATTTGTATAATACTTTTTCTGTTATTCGAGATCAGTGATTGATTCTTGAGTGCAAAGTGTTATCTAGACTGCTATATCGATTACACTCAGCATGTGGAGAATACATTGCATGATAATCCCAGAGTGTTCTGGTCCTTCTACAGGAACACACATAGAAATGATTCTTCGATTCTCTAGATGTATCTGGATAATGTGAAGGTCTCTAGTCCTATGAGTATTTGTGAACTCTTTGCTGATTTATTTCTCTTCAGTCTACGCTAACTCCCCAGCAGACAGGTGTGACTTGAACCCATGCATCCCTGATCCAGTCTTATTGTTGCAATTCACCACTGAAGAGGTTTTGAAACTCATTAGGCGAACTAAATCCTTCAAAGGAATGTGGCCCAGCCATGGTGCCGATACCAAAGGCAGTCTAAAAATTGTGTGGACCCGTTATTGCTGAGTTTAACGAGTCTCTGCAGTCTGGAATTTCCCCGAGTTTTAAAGAATGCCCATGATGTTCTCATATTCAAGTCGGGTTTGAGGACGAACATCATGTAAACCTAGGTGGTGGTTGACTAAGTAAATTAAAACTATTAAACCTTTAAACTGTCTAAAATTGTGTTAAGGTGAACGGTGTTAAACATAAGCACTTGCTTGGCAGATTAAATAAATGTGACAGGTTTGAATTAAATTATGGGGATCGGAGCCAATTAATGCAGACAATAAAATATACATGTTTATTAAAGAACATGGTGGAAGAAGAAAATATATAATATAGTACAATATTATATTGTACTATATATTAACTATATATATATATATATATATTAACATACAGTATTAATATATATATATATATATATATATATATATATATATATAGTACAAGTAAACGTAATTCAACACAAATTTATTACAATATAAGCACAAAATGCACAAATATATTACAATACAAGTACAAAATGCACAAATATTATGGTGATCAATTTCGATGAACCACGCTCACCTTCCTCAGACCAGAGGGATTCACAAAAGAATCTATAAAGGATATAATATATACACCTATAATATATATATATATATATATATATATATATATATATATATATATATATATATATATATATATATATATACCAACATGTATTATGCTAATTAAAAACTATCCTTTATAGATAACACATTATATATACTGTAGTTAAATGTAAAAGAAATCATTATACGCAATTAAATCAAATATTCAGGGGTTTAACAGTCTATAATTAACATAATAAAATTCCTTCTTCAATAAAATATGTTTAGAATACTTATTAAATCAACTAAATTAATTTGATACATTTTTGGGGTTCAAATCATTAATTATTCAAGTACTCTTCAATATGATTAGGCATTTAAAGATAAGTATCCCCTTTTATTTTAGGCACTCAGCCCTTAGTAGATAGTCCTATTTAATATTATTTAAAATAGTATAATGCCTTTACTCTCCAGTTATTTATGAGGAGGTTCACTCGTCTTCTTTTAATGCAATAGACAAATAAAAGTATATTTACAATAATTCATATTATTGTAATTGATAGTATACTACGATCAAGGACGTACGGAATTGAATTGGACATATGCCCAATTAAGCTGTCTTCTATCTGCTCAAAGAGTGTTGGGTTCCGTCCGGTGGTCAGCGAAGGTGTCACAGTACACAAGAGGCTGGAGGTGGTCCCCATTAACCAACTGCTCCCGGTGCGCCTTTTTCTTCCATCGATGTATAAACTAATGGATAGCACGCTGTGTGGCAGTACAGCGGTACAACACCAACCGGCTACCCCCACCACCATCCAGTCAACTCAGGCACTCTGTCATATTGCACTATATGCGTTTTGAAGGCTTTTGAAGCATATAAGAGTATTTTTTGGGGCAATTAAGTTTAAACATCACTTGTTAATACAGCCTTAGGTTAGTATGTATTTAATTTTGAACAAAATGAAATCATTCGCAGAATAATTCGTTCCAAAAATGAATGAAACACAACAACTTAGACGACCTATTAGTTTTTTTATTCAAATAAATATGTAACACATGCATGATAATGTGAAAAATACACACTATATATAGGCTATATTAAAATGTCGATGAATTTATTTCAAAAGTAACAAAACAATAGCCTCACAGTTTTATTGGTTTTCAGGTAATTTTCATAATTTAAAACAGGTTCTTTATATGGTCGGTAGCGTAGTTGGTTCAATCCCAGCTTCATGTGCTAAAGGTTCTCAGTTCGATCCCAATCAGAGTCAATACATTTTGAGAAGGATCAGCTGATAACCACCGGCTGTTCATTTGTCATTGGGCTATTAATTAATGACACTTTCTAAGGAATAGTCGGCCTTAGTTTGTAACAAAGACTACATTCGCTCATCAACACTCATCACACTCATTCGAAATCCATATTCGCCCATATCTTGACGATTGGAGTCTTATGAATAAATAAATATGCTACAGTATATATATATCGTATGGTTTTCTTTGTCAGTTACGGTAACATTATTATTTTTTTATATTATTTAAGATTATGTAACAGCTGAGTTTTATAGTTGGACAAAAATTCCAAAAGTCATTACACTATATAATAAAAATTTAAAATAAATAATAAATTATCTCTTGTCAAAGCTACATCCATCAAGCCATTTAAGATCTGCCTCACTGATTCTAATTATGCTAGTTAATCCCTCCGTAAAACAGCACAAGGGGCACTCTGAAACTATGTGATCCATTGTTTGGATAGACTTCCCGCAATCTTAATCTTAAAGCTGTTTCCATCCCCTGGGTAGTTCTAATCTCCTAGCTATGGCAGCTACCATACAAAAATGTTACAGTATGTTTTCTTGAATTTGATATACAATTTCTGTACATAATAGGTCTACTCATTACATAAATATTTGAAAGTATAACACTAATTACTTCAATATTAACATATACACATAATAATTTTAAAAAATCACTTTAATTCTAAAAACTGAAATAGCAAAATTACATCTGCTTGCCTAAACAATCACATAAATTACCTAATAATTCAAAACAAATCATATAATAGTACTAGGGGAAACCCCGACTTTCGCTATGCTCGATACACCTCGATCTCGGCACGCGACTTTGACTACAAATAATAGATTATCTGCAAAATGTAAAATCACAATATTAAATTTATTTTTATTTACAGTATTTCACTCACACTACTTGTGTTGCTATTTATTTATTAGTATAGGGTATTACTTAGACTATTTCAAACGTTTTTATTTCATTTGCCTTTGTTTAATAGCTGAAGATTAAACTCTTAAGGCATTGATAGCGTAATGTCAAAAAATACATATAAAATAAAAATGTTTATTTATGTACAAAAAATTTGTTATTAATTTACTAAAATCAACCCAATGTTATTCTTATGATAAAAGGAAATTTTGCGGGGCTGTTTGTACCCCTTAGGAATAGAATTTTGTAAAATCCTTTCTTAGTGGGTGTCTTCGATACTAAAGCTAACTTTCTTTAAATTTCTGTGTAAATCCGTTCGGTGGTTATATAGATTTAGCGATGAGTGAGTGAGTAGTCAGTGTATTTGGCTTTTACATTATCTGGCAAAAAACATTTTATACATATATATATATATATATATATATATATATTAGAATGTAATAAAATTCAAACTGAGTACCCTTAACATTTTTATTAAAATTATTTCACGCAACATGCTTCAACTTGATGGTCATTTTCAAGTGTAAATTAAATAATTAAATTAAGTATATAATAATTCTTTAAATAAAATTGAAAAATATGTGGTTTTTAAAGAAAATAAAATAATGCACCCATCCAACCCGTTCAGAAACAAAATTATATACTGGTACCGATATGTTGATGACATTATTTGTTTATTTCATGGAAACTTAGAAGAAAGTAATGATTTTTTATCTTATTTAAATCCTCTGTTCCCCAATATACAATTCACTAAAGAAGCCCAAACTGATGAAATCAATTATTTAGATCTATCAATTACCCAAATCAACAATAAACATTCATTCAAAATCTACAGAAAACCTACACAAACCTACCTTATAATACCATCTACATCTAATCATCCCTGGCAATACAAATTATCAGCTTTCCATTCTATGATAAATCGTCTGATAAACATACCAATGAACAAGAAACACTTCAATGAAGAAAAAATATAATAAAATATTTGGCAATAAAAAACGGATACAAACCAAACATGATTGAGAAACTAATAAGAAACAAAAAGAAGAAAAGAAATAACACCTCAACAAATCAAAACCCAAAGAAGATCAAATTTAAAATGCAACATATAACACAAGCCTAAACAAAGCTATACGAAAACCTTTCAAAATACAAATTACAAGCTAAGTTTCTCAACACGCAACATCACATTAAACATTTTAGATAAAAAATCTCAATAAAAGTACAATAATGACAACATTTACAACAAATCAGGTATTTAAAAAATTAATTGTACAGACTGTGATAAATTCTACATTGGACAAACTGGAAGACCATTCAAAACACGCTTTCAAGAACACATACAAGCTCTTAGAAGCTATAATAACACAACTACAATGAAATCCACCTTCGTAGAACACTTGCTCTCTACAGACCACACGTACACAAAAATTGAAGAAAACATGAAAATATTAAATTTTATGAAAAAGGGCAAAAAAATGAATGCAACGGAAGAATTACATATATATTTAGCACAAACAGAAAATCCAGTGAACATATTGAACACACAAATCAATTATACAAACCCAATTTTTGATAAGATTCAAAACATTCAAAATTATTATTTAAAAAATATCACCAACTTATCCATATTCATCAATATTTATAAAAACCACATGATTTAAAATTTTATTTAAAGAATTATTATATACTTAATTTAATTATTTAATTTACGCTTGAAAATGACCATCAAGTTGAAACATGTTGTGTGAAACAATTTTAGTAAAAATGTTAAGGGTACTCAGTTTGAATTTTATTATTATTACATCCTAAAAATACATAAGTAGCCATAAATTTTAACTTTATATTAATATATAAATATAAAATTATCTATTAAATACAACTGTGACTAACAAAAGCATGACAGATAATGAAGATTACAATGAGAAATTTACTACAAATACTAGACTTTGACTGTACTATAATATTATAATTTGTCCATTACAAAATTAACTTAATGTAAACACTTAATGATAAAAATGTTCTAATCCGATCCAAGTTAGCCAGACACGTATTAATACAATGTTTGCCACATAATAGGGCCATGTCCGAGGGGTTGAAGTTGGCTCTCTTTGTAGCAATAACCCATTGTTTTTGAAGGGATCACCTTTTGGATATCTGGAAAATCATAAATATTGAAAATCTGCATATTGTTTGCATGTATTTGTTTGTTTTATGTCATGGCTTGAATAAGAAATTGATGGTTCAATGCAGTTTGTGTCATTCATTCACAGAAAGCAATCTCATTCACCATTGATCACTATTTGAACACGAAAAAGTACGTTATAAACCATTTATATAAATATTACTTCATAGTAATGCAACAAATATTCCCTTTAATACAAAGCAATGTTAAACTTATGTTCAGTAAACTTATTTCTATCAGTTCCATTCCGAGTACTGTAGATACTACTTTAACGTTTTATATTTACCTGTGAAAGGAGGTCTGATTGCCTTTACATCTTCTATTTGTGCAGTTGTAAGCAGAACATACATCAGGCATGGTCTTCTGTTTCAAATCAGTCAATAAAATGATAAAAAATGGTCTAAAAAGTGGTTGTTTACGGCTTACGCTATACAGTCGTTTTGCGCCACTGATGATGGTGGTGGGGGTATCCGCCTGGTGCCAGACCGCGGGTCACCTCGTTCCCAGTGTTCGGCGAGCAATGCATTTGTTTATACATAAATTATTTCAGCTACCCTTTTGACTTTTCAACTTGATATCAGGTTTAAGGCCTCTTGGCTGTCATCTTCTTTCTTCACCCTTGATAACAAGCTTAGGCTGATTCCTCTTCTTTATTCACCCTTGTTAGAGATTTTAGCCTGATTCCACTTCTGGTGTTGTGGGTTGGTTGGCTCAAAGTTGAACCCTGAAGCTGGTGGTCAGGTCAGGCTGGCTAATTCATCCCCTTTGGCGTCGGCCCTTATCTGTTGGACTCCGACTGGCTCCAAAGTAGATGGGACCTCCGTTATACTTGAAGTGCCCCCTTGTATCTCGACCTTTCTTCTTTCTTCCCCAGACTTGACTAACTCTCTCCAAGTTCCCTAAGTCCACCTTCAATACTCTTTCCTATTCCAAAATCATCCCTTGCACACAGTGTAATCCCTACCAATATTTTCGTATCCAATCAGATCACCTTATAACTCCGCACTTCATTCTGCCATATTCTCGGTGGATTCCCCCACTACTTGATCCAGTATCAGCGGAAGTCTTAATGGCCGCCATTTGATGAGTAATCAATATTTTGTCTAGACCCTAATCATCATTCCCAAAATTGCTGGACTATGTAAACCGACTCTCAACTGTTCACTATCATATCTCCTAACTCAGTTTCTGTCTCCTGTAACTTGCATGGTTTTCTCTATTTCCCAGAACATATTCTGATTCTTGAAAATCTTATCTTTTTTGTTAAATATTAAAATACATTACAATCAAGAGCTATCAATCTGTAGTTATACAATCAGCAGTTGCTAAAGTATTTAAAAGGAAAGGATTTCCTGAAGAACACCAGACCATTCTTCTCAAATATAATCTCTCTTAACCAGCATGGGTTTTTATCAGGAGAATCTACCCTTATAAATCTTACAACTTTTCAATGTGAAGTTATGGAAGAGTTTTCCGAACACATCCAGTTGGACAGGGTTTATTTTGGACTTTTCCGAAGCGTTTGCTAAAGTTAATCATGAACTACTTCTTCAAAAGCTGCATGCCTATGTTATTACAGGACAGCTTCTTAAGTAGTTTTCAAGCTACCTATTCAACAGGTGGATGTCAGTCAAATTTTCCGGAGGGATGACGGGGAGGTTTGGAGCTTTGTCAGTGGAACCTTAAGGCTCTCATCTGGGTTCCCTCATGTTTAACATATTTAAGAATTATTTTGAACTGGTTATGAATTGCAAAGTACTCCTCTTCACAAACTGTGAGAAGCTGATGCAGCATGTGACGTCTCAGATCGACTGCGTTGCCTTTGAAGAAAGTCTCCAGGCAGTGCAGCTTTGCTGTGAACACTATAGCATGCTCTTGAATCCACTGAAGTGTTCAATCATAACCTACCATAGAATTAAATTACCTATAATCGATCAATACTATTTATTCGGAAACACACTTAATCGGTCCACTGCTACTAATGACCTTTGAATCCTTCTTTCACATGACTTGAACCTGGGGGTGCACATTAACTATGTCTGTGGAAAGGCGTTGAATGTTCTAGGTATACTGTATCGGACATTCAGACTTTTTAGCAATCCGCTGGCTTAAGAACAATTTATACCTCCTATGACCACCCACATCTTGAATATGCCTCGGTGATTTGGTCAAGCTACATCACTATCAAGCTACATAATACCAGCAAGAACTTCAGAGGGTCCTAAACAGATTTGTCCGTCTTGTTGGCTGCAGAATGGGATTTTTATTTTGAGAAGTTCCTGTAGTTGTTCTACTAACTCAGCTAAAAATCCCCCTGCTCAATGTACAAAGGAATGTGCAAGATATTGTCTTCCTGTACAAAATCTTAAATAACTCAGTTGATTCTACATTCATTTTGGAGCGGATCCTGTTGCGTTGTCCTAGGCCAGGGTTCCTCACTTGAATTTCATGAAGAGCCTTATTACTTTTATCAAAATAATCTAAGGGCCGATAGTACATACAGTATTGGTAAAACAATCCTAGTATATACTGTATAAATTAAACCAAATACGTGAATAATACTACACTTATTTAAAATAATTAACTGGAAATAACAGACAACTGATATTATATTTTCGTAACATTTTATTTCAAATAAGTACTGGATAGAAATTTAAATTAATTGTAGTACAATATATATAATATATTAATGAGTGTGTGTCATGTCTAGTAAAATTGATTCACATTTCTTTCATATTCTTATACTGTTGGCGTGGAAGGTCGGAACCTATCCCATTCTTGGAGTATTGCGTCGATGTTAGGAGGCTTTGAAGTGACAGCTAATCTTAACAGAGTTTCAAGATTATGATGTGTAAGTCTGGATCTGAGCTAATTTTTTATAAACTTCATTTTGCTAAAGGTAGAATCACAAACATAAGTGGATGAAAATATGCACAAAATCATTTCAGCACATGCCGTCAAGCTAGGAAACTTATCCTTTTCTACTACTTTCCAGAATTCAGTTTGAGTTTTGGTCATTTGTTTATCTTCAAAAACACCTTTGAGCTCTGCTTGCTGAATATCTATTAGCTCATTTTTCAAACCTCTTGATTGATACCAAAACACGGACAGTTTTTAATTTTTACTAAACGGATTTATTTTAATCGTGTTTATTAATTGAAATGTTAGTGGTGTATTTTAGTTTACAAATGTTGTAATATGACTAATTTAGTAGAATTGTTGAAAGAAATAAGAACAATTTACAATAATAAATCAAGTAATATATGAGTTTTAAGTATGCAAGCGAAACTGGAAAGTAAAATTTAGAATTTTTAAAGTAAAAGATAGAACACAACTTTATATTATTTACATGTCTATGGCGATTAAATCAACTTTCTTCTTGCTTTAGAGTCCAAAAATGAATTGATGACATCATCAAATGCTAATTTTTTCGTCATCTCAGACTCTATAGTTAGAACAGCCACATCCCTCAAATGTGCTTCAGTCATCGTCGATCTCGTGTAGGTTTTTATTCGTTTGAGAACCGAAAATGATCTCTCAGCTGAACAGTTCGATGCAGGGATCGTTAAAAAAAGTTTCAATGCTATGTTAACATAGGGGTATATGTCTTGAACTCCATAGACATGTAACAGTTTATAGAGGTCAAAAATACTTTTTGGACGTTCTTGTTCATTAAGTCCCTTTAAGAAAAAAAAAAATAAATGTTGACATTCTACAGCAAAATCTTCTGGGGAAGGGAGATCTTTGTTATAAAAAGTGCACAATTTTGCCGCCCCCTAAATTCTGCCGCCCTGGGCTACAGCCTTTATAGCCCCCCCCCCCCTAAATACGCCCAGGACCGCCCAGAGGGGGGGCAAAAGGGGCAAATTGCCCCGGGGCCACACAGACTTAGTTCACAGGGGGGGCCACATTTCATGTTTCATGCAACAAAAAAGAAAATACTTAATAATCTACTAGATAAGAAACGATTCAGGCCTGTATCAAAATATCAAAAGTGATATTAGGTCATATAAGTCTTCCAGTTTTAGTTTTAAAACGTTTAAACTAAATCATTGGTTTTATAGCAACCAGGGAGACTTTTCGAGCAAGCTGTACACTGGTCTTTGAAGTTTGTCAGCGGTCGACATAGTGGTGTGACAGCATACGCTCTGGTTGGTGTGTGACTGCAACTGTACCCCTCGCCAGTTGTCTTGTTTGCGAACAAGTGTAAAGGCATGCAGCTTGTGAACACACCAAAATATAAATTCCAGTTTGGGAACATATAAATATACTTGAGTGGTGTGGACAGTGGGCCACCTCTATGAGATGTCCTGTTTTCGTACACTATTTATATAAAACATGTCAAAAGACTCACTAACTTTACATTTGTATTACTCAAAACTCCGTTTTTGGACGTGTTTAATACAAGGTGGACAAGAACGTTTCTGTACATTTTATTTTTTAACTTTAATTTCAAAAGTATATACTACTTCAAACAAAATTGTTATATTTGTCCTAAATTCAACTCTATCTTGGCTTTTAGTGGTAGGAAAATCAATCGCTTGGTCACGTTATTATCCTTACAAAACTATTAGTTATGATATTTTACTATTATAAACTTAAGATAATACAGAAATTGCGAATTGATTTGTATTTGTAGTTGTTTGTTGATTAAGCTTTTATCCTTATTTTGTATTTTTCACAAATTCTGTTTATTTAGATAAATAACCTTGATTTAGTGTTTCGAAAATCCCTTTACTCATCGTAGCAAAATAATAGATCTATGTAATGTGAAAACGAGTGATCAGTAACCTGTGGCTTAAAGTATGCAAATTAATAAATTGTAATAAAAAAGTAGAAGCTTAAGAACAACACAATTAAATAAGCAAACAAAATTACAGTAAAAACATTTTAAATCTGTCATTTTAAAAAGGTTGAAAAGTCTTTACGAGAAAAGTTTCTTACAAACTTGGTTTCAAAGCTGGTAGTAGGCGGCGGCACTCCGTTCGAACGTGGTAACGTTGCACTCTTTCCTGGCACTGATCAGCTAATTTTTCAATATATGCACTAAATTTAAGAAATAGTAGTCGTATTTCAGTAGTAACTGTATTTTGCACCCAAAAAACCCGCAGGCAAAATATACAATGTTGTAACAACGTGGCTGGAAGAGTTCAATTAATTGTCATGAAGGGTAGATGGGGGACATCGTCAATCATTAGTCTGTTTGTTTACTGTCGTCCAGTAAAGAAATATTTTGTTATTGTTGTATTTTATAGAGTGATATTTCTGTAATATAATGCGTTCTTTTGGATTTCCTAGTAAACTACTATAATTATCAATTAATTTAATTTGCTATGATTCATATTCCATTTAAAGATTTTGAGAAAACAAAAAGCTAATGTTTAGGCCCAGTAATTTATGGTAACGTTTTATTGAAATCAATAAAATATACTATAAAATGTTGCAATATAGTATTGTAATATACTGCAAAGTAAATTATATATTCTTACAGTATAAAAAGAATAAATTAACGATGAAACCACTCATTTACAGTAGATTTCTAGGTACTTAAATCTGGTAAATATGCATACAACAACATCACCGCTCGCTTACCGGATGTGCAACAATATGTGTGTATGATGCATTACATTCAACTTGCCCTACGCTATCGTGGGAGGAATTGCGTGGCATAATCTTGTCTAAAAATTATAATTTTGTTACGTTCTGTACTATCCGGATTCATCTTCCATCATATTTAACCGGTTTACCAGAGTTTACTGTACATGCAATTTTTTTACTTTTTCTCTACTGTAATGTTTCCTTTGACATTTTAAATTTACTAGTTATTATGACATGGATGTTCGTAAAGACATTTTACCAATATATTATGACATAGGTCTTAATGAAAAGAGGAGCTCTTAAGTACACCGTTAATAGATAAAACAGCTTCATCATTGTTCAGATTTGTACAACTCCTTTTGAATAATATTTATTTTGTGACATTTAATTTGTTGTAACTCTTTTATTGTCTGATTTAATTTACTCTGAAACTGTAACAGGAACAGGGGTGTATTCTCAACATATTCAGTAGAGTAACTCTTGATTAAAAACCAGTTATGCCCACGTACAGGCTGTTCCCAAACAAATAGCATAATTGATTAATGTTGTCATTCATTAACATAACAAATCTACAACCAATCAAAATAGTGTTCATAATTTTTTACTGTCACTGACGAACGAGTAAGCCATTTATATTTTTGACAATCATTATACAGTATTTATTTATTGTTTGTTGCGTGATAAGTGAAATTAACTAAGATTGAACCACTGTATGTGTATTGTTGAGCGGGAGGGTCAATACCACTGTTCGTGAATGGGTGTGTCAATACCACTGTCACTGTACGGACGTGTACACTGTGATGTATATCAATGATATAGTATCCAATTTGACAGACATAAATTTTACTATGTTTTATGCTGAGAAAATTGAGTTGGTACAAAAATGCCTTTTATGCCTGTGAAATAAAAATTGAATAGTTTTAAAGTTTAGCACAAAGACAAACTAAAATCACAAATATAAACTAGATATTTTAAAGTCCAACATCAATAAGCTACGTACCCAGTGGTCTACAACCTGTTTTGAAAACAGTAACATAGCTTAACTCTCAGTTGACTGTTTTTAACGCACTAGATGTTCGCGCTCGCCAAATTATTTTACTTCGTGAACATTCAGCCACTTGCTCTTTAGCTAGCGAAGCCAAGTGGCCTATACAAATTTATTGGCCCCTCCCTTCACCCACAGTTAATATCATTGGCGAGGATGGCTCCTCAACTGGCAATCGAAGAGCTGCTGCGCCCAACTATGCAACTGCCTATGCAACTGACTGTGGCATTGCTTGGTTCGTTATTATTTATTTATTTAATATTAAAGAATAGCAGTTTTGTTATAAGAGATTGATGTTATTGTAGCGGTAATACTTAAGGAAATGTTTAAAAAGTATATGACAATTAGAGAAAAACTTACTGGAGCTTCGCAGCTAGCCCTGAGAAAACGTCCATGAACAAGAATCTTAATTACAATAGTAATCTAACGAAAGAGATGGTAAGAATATTGTAGAATGTGCTAAAAGTAAAATATCAACTATAGTATATTTGACAATCAGAGTAATTAAGAGGGCTCCGGAGTCAGATTGAAAATCGCATTTTAGTTTGGCGAACGGCCACAGGGAGCGGTGTTTAGTGCAGTACGTTGTCTGTGTTGGTAGTTCGCGTTTTAGGCACTAGGGGCGCTTTTTGGCACGGCCGCCAAGGCATTTATTTATTGCTCGGCCGTTCGCCCCTTGCACCATCACTTCACTTTCTTTCTAATCTTTTATAGAACAACAGAAGGGAAGGGACAAGTGACTGACACCGCCAGTCAACAGGGTTGCCTGGGGCCTTCCGCGGTCCGCTTGTCCTCATTCCTTCGGTAGTACACAAAATTAGAATTTGTGATATTTAAAATATTTACAAGTAACTGACACAAATGAATGAAACCAATTTATAAAAGTGAATGACTAAATGTAAAACTAACAGAAAATAAAATAATTTAATGACAAATTTCAAGTAGGTACACATGTGAAATAAACGAAATTAATTAGAGTATCTGATAATTTAAATATAATAGTATGATGACAAAAATGGCGTGACAAAAATATTGATTATGCAGCTCAATATCATCAAACCATTTTTCATTACAACTGAAAAATGATAATAGAGTCCTTATTGCTTATTAGTCATTGTATGAATGACACAAATTAGTGCAATTAAATCTTAACAAGCCTTACCTTTTATATTTTTAGTGGACTCAGGTTTTTAAAATATTGCACACGTTTTTAATATTTTAATCATTTAATATTATAACACAAATAATAATAACAATATTGTCTTCATAAAAATACAAACATCAAACTGTAATCAATCTAACTTCTACAAAGCTTAAGTAAAAAGGATATTGTAATTAATTATTAACCCGCGAATAGCAATAGCATACATTCATTTAGTACTACCTGTTTTAAAAATAAGAGTAAATGTTGCATCAGCATATAATAATTTAATCAATATGCACTATAGTCGCTATTACGTTATTAAATCTATAAAATGATATAAGTATTTTTGTAAATGACGTACATAAATTAAGTAATACTGATTTGCACCCTGACTTCGAAATAATCATTATATCCATTCCCATGTCTATGTCTTATCAGTAAACGCTTATTTTGTTTACTTTTCACGAGAAAACAAGATTACCGTGTTTCATGAAACTTTTTATTATTTTACTTGTGCACCTGACGATTTTCAAAAACGCATATAACGGTATTTTATTCTGTTTTTAATTTATAAGTACTTTTATCCTACATTATATTCAGCTAGTATATTTTTTTCTTTTTTGAACGAGTATAAACGATAGATGCGTTACATTGCCAACGTCCAAATGAATACTAGATAGAAAACAACACAGCTCTCACGTTATTTCACCGTTTCACAAGTACAGACAAGCGGCAAGTGTAGCCTACATCGCGCATGTGTTTAGGCTATGCTTTATACGCAATAATTAATAATAATAATAATGTTTATTGCATCAAACCTCAAATGAGGTATTACAATATATAATATAATAAATATAATAAAAATTGAGTTAAATCTACATATAAATTACAGTTGAATTTTTAAAAAAATCTTCAATGTTGTACAAACATTCTTCTAATAAATAGTTGCATATAATTTTTTTAAATTGTTTCATTTCCATATTTCTTAATTTATTATACAATTTAATAGCCATAAACTCATGATTTTTTTGTGTTGTTGAGTATTTACATTGTTGAATTTTCAGTTGATTCGAATTTCTTGTGTCGTAATTATGTATATTTTTGTTTTGAGGAAATTTATGTAAGTTGTTTTTGGTGTATAATAAGCTTTTGTAAATGAATAGTGAAGGAAGAGTCATTATTTTTAGTTTTTTGAATAGAGGTCTGCATGAAGTTTTAAAAGGTGCTCCACAAATTATTCGAATTGCTCTTTTTTGAATTTTAAATAATTTAACTGAATTTGAAGACTGTCCCCATAATATTATTCCATAACTCAATATGGAATGAATATGCGCATAATAAATTTGTATTAGTATATCTTCACTCACATTGTACTTTAGTCTTCTTAAACAGTAGATACCTTTGATCAATTTTTTTATGGTATAATCCACATGATCAATCCAAGATATCTTATGATCAAGGATAATTCCTAAAAATTTTATTGGATTTATTTTAAGGTCCAGTCTCAAATTATTTGAGTAGGTAAAATTTATGTCATGTGTTTTTTTTAGATTAAGAATTAATTTATTAGCATTGCACCAATTGATAAATTTCTTTGTAGTAAAAGAAATCACTTCTTCTAATTTCTCATAACAATTTGATGTAAATACCAATCCAACGTCGTCAGCATATAAGAAACATTTAATATTTATGGAGTTCATATTTTTCGGAATATCGTTTATGTAAATATTAAAAAGTAATGGACCCGAAGGAGATCCTTGTGGTACACCATATTTAATTTCTTTACCTTCTGAAAGTTGACCATTAATTTCTACAAATTGAAATCTATGTTCCAAGTATGATTTCATTAATTTTAGTGAATTACTATCAAATCCATAGTATTTTAACTTTTGGAGAAGAATTTCATGGTTTATACTATCAAATGCTTTTGAGTAATCAAAAATTTTAAGCAAACAACTTTCCCACTTTCAATAATTTGAATGCAGTTAGAAGTTATACTTTGAACAGCATCAATTGTACAGTGTTTTTTTCTAAAACCGTATTGTTTTTCAGTAAATAGATTATTATCTTCAAAATAAATGTAAATTTGTTCAAACAGTAGAGATTCAAATATTTTTGAAATAGCTGGAACAATAGAGATAGGCCTGTAATTTTTATATGTGACTTCTCCATTTTTATAGATAGGAATAACTTTTACTTGTTTAAATGTACTTGGATATATTCCTGAATCAATACATTCGTTATATAAGCATGTAAGTACTTCACATATATCAACAGATGCTAATTTTAAGATTTTAGTATTCATATTGTAAATATCATAAGTTGAACTAGTTTTAATCTTGTTTATGTTCTCATATTCTTAAAAACCCAATGTGTCATATTTCGTTTGTATCATTCTACAATACAGTAATGTGTAGTTATATTATCATATGTTCTTATTTGTAATTAATTTGTTGTCTATATCCAACGAATGAACTCCACTACCGTTGGAATATTGAACTAACTCTGCTTGGAAGATGAAAAGGTTACCATCCTGTTGGGTTGATAGTTGATACGTGGTAGTTTGTTTATCTTTTGAGTCAAGGTCACTCTAGAGTCACAAGCCTGAGTCCTAGCTGTTGAGTGGTAAGCCTACGGTTAGTTGTAGTTCTGTCGGTGTTGTAGACCTTAATTATTTTCATATTGAAATAATTTGACAGCGGATAAAACCTTACAAAACTATAGGAAAATGACTCCAAATAACACCATATTTTGGTTATGAAACCTGACTGTACTACTAAACATGTACTTTATAAATGAACGGAGCGAGTTTAAAATTACTTCTTTATTACATTAAACAATATCACCCATTCCTTAGCTATCATTACACTACAAATACACCAAAAGGTATAGCATTACACGATCATTTACTATTACAATACTAATGACTAAACAAATTCTTATGTATTAACAATTATAAGAAACTTAATACAACTTATTTAATGACTTATTACAAAACTAAGTTTAAAATAATAATATAAATAACCCAGTAAAATATTTATACCGTTATAGTAGACAACAGTACAGATAAAACTGACACAACTTATTTTTCTAACTTTTACAGTTACGATTTCCTGTTTTCAGACATGGAACACCTAACTAAATACAATAAAAATAAAATCATTATATAACCAACATACTCGGGCTCTAGAAAATGTAAACTGTACATACAAGGAGAATATAACTAAATATTGAACACCTAAAAAGTAAGTAAATAATAATACTATACAATAAATTTAGATTATGAATTTAGAATGTGGATAAAATCTTAACCTAATACAATTTTAAAATAAATAAATGTATATGCTAGCCTATTATAATGTACCAAGATACAAGGAGCCTAGTAAGGCATTCATGTGTTTGCCTGGTAAGGTCTTCATGGGTTTGCCTAGTAAGGTCTTCATGGTTTTGCCTAGTTAGGTCTTCATGTGTTTGCCTGGTAAGGTCTTCATGGGTTTGCCTAGTAAGATCTTCATGGTTTTGCCTAGTTATGTCTTCATGTATTTGCCTAGTAAGGTCTTCATGTGTTTGCCTAGTAAGGTCTTCATGTGTTTGCCTAGTAAGGTCTTCATGTGTTATCAAGTAATGTTTTATTTACGTCTTATGGCTCGTCTGCTATAATTCATCAATCTGACGATTTCCGTATTTTGTAACGCGTTTTCCTGTTTTCAGAGCACGGTGTTTGAGCACACTGTACATAGCTTGACTTTTATTTTCTGTGATCACTCAGTAAGTCATTAAAAAATCAAAAATCTAGAGAAAACCATCTTCTTTGGCGATTGATATAATTAAAATTACGATATCTTGATTATAAACATGTTTTATAAGAAAAGGGTCAGTAAGAGACTCATAACAAATCTTTATTGGTTGCAGGGACAGTAATTACAAGTTTCGTAGTCTAAACTGTTTCAATACATAATCGAACCTCGCTCACGATCAGTTGGTCAAGGCTAGTAACACTTGTGACTGGAATTTTTGGATTCCGCCGCGCTACCTTCTTGGCTTTGTTTCGTACATCCGGCATGGGTTGTAAATCTGTGAAAGTCTGTCGTCATATGTTGCTGCGATGACAGGGTTCACACAGTTTATGTTATACAACGGTACATATACACCTCCAGATAAACATTCTCATACTCCTTTACATGTAACATTATTATTAATTTAAACTTCCCTAGCACCACAGACATTTTGGCCTAAATAATAATTTCAAATGTTAATAATCTGAGAATAAGTTTGTCAGATACAATTGTAACACATATTAACACAAAGAATTGTTACATAGTAGCCTAATCCGCCAGCCTCGATCATTACAGGTAGAAAATTAAGTAAACACCTTCTAGCACTGTTTTATTTTTACTTTAATGTTAAAAAAAAACTAATATTGTAATAATATACAATAATAATGATCTTGCTACTTTCAACATTAAAACTATATGTTTCATATATATAACTATTACATTTATATTACTGAATAAAAAAAAATGCACATAAGGAAATATTTTTACTATAAAGAACTAAATCTTTACTATATGTGTTATAGTACTAGATTTAAACACAATTAATTATTATGTTCACGTAAAAATGTATTCAAATAAGATAGAAATCAAGCATTATGTTTTAAAATATATCAATGACAGTCTGACTCCTGGCGTGGAATAGACAGGACTGCAGAGTGCAGACTACAAACGAAGGTGCAGCGCTCTGTGAGGACATCACTGAACTTCTACCGCCCGATGAGTAACATCTACATGCAAACATTTTTTAGAATTCCAAAAATAACTACTAACTAATTATTATTTTTTTAAAATCGAAGTCTCCCCGTACTAAAAATAATAAGGATTCTAATGATGAAAAAATTATATTTTTATCACAGTAAATAACGTTTTAACTAGTAATTTCAAATTAGTTAATTATTCGTAGGTTTAAATGGGAAAAACGTTCTCTTAAAACTCAATTTTTAACAAATATAAATTATTATTGTTTAAATTATTTACCTCTAATAATAGTAAATGACTCGTAGATTCGGGCTACTTCTTCATTTTTCTCAAATAACCGTCGGTTAGGCGGTAATTAAGAAACTAAATATTTCTCCCATGTTAAACGGGCTGGAGTCAGAGCGCGGCGGCCGGCTTCTATCCGGCCCCCTCTTAAATTTATTTTGAAGTGAAGGAAGGGGCCACATGGTAAACTTTGCCCCGGGGCCACCAAAAGTCTCTGGGCGGCCCTGAATACGCCACTGTATAATTGTTTTACTTTTATTTTTTAGATTTATTTTCTATATTTATATTTGAATGAGTATACTTTATATTATTATCATCAATATTTTACTTTAGATTCCTTTTCATTGAAAGTTATTTTATTATATTCTGTTACTATATTTGTTATTTCTATTTACTTTGAATGTTGTTTGACTGTTTTTTTAAACTTTTGTATGTATTGTTGTCATTGAAGCCCACATATAGTCTATAATTGTTAAACTTTTCATTTTTAGAATTACTTTCTGTGCTGTAAATTACATTTTAGTCATTATCATAATTTATAACCTTTGTAAATGGCTTTTACTATTGGAATAATACATAAATAGATGTAGGTGGCTAAGGCTAGAATAGTAAGTTAACATAGCACACAAATAATTCAAGTACTTAAGTTATAAAAACTACACTATATCTAATTCATGCTTTGTACCGTTTTTAGTTAAATTTTAGTTTGAAGTCTCAGTTAGACATTATGTAACCATTCCCTCCTTCGACATGTAAAAACACTACGAAACCTTACGGCAGCTTTCCGGCCATCACTAGCAAACTTCATTGTATGAGTTACATAATGTTAGGTAGTGGGGGAGCGGTAGGAGGGGCACCTATCATATTTGCCCCTATCTAAATGCTTCAATTATAAAAAGGGGTTATTAAATTGTTTTCTATTTCAGGGAAAAGTTGTTTAATACTGATTACTAATCGGGTTGTTTTCTTTTTTTCATGTGAGGCCTGTAGTGCAGACAGGTGAACAATCCGGTTTGGAGGCATATCGCACAGACTATGACCTACTGTTATCAAATCTTGACAAGACGAACTGGTCTGAGGTTTATTTCAATAGCAATCCGTCAACTGCTTTTGATCATTTTCACTCTGTTTCAAAAGGCAGTATTTGACAGTAGGGGTTTAAAGAAAAATAATAATTAGAAGAAAATCAAACCTTGGATAAATAATCATATTTGCATAAAGATAAAATTGAAAAACAAAATTTATGATAAAGTTAAAAAACATCCAACCAATATATAGCTAAAAAATTATTTTATTAAATTTAGAAACAAATTACAAGTAGAAATTAATAACACTAAAAATATGTATTATGAAGATCTTTTTTAAAAGTCTGATCTTGACTCGAAGGCTACTTGGCGGATTGTTAATGATATAACTGTACATAAACAAACAAAAAATCAATAAATAAGTTAAGTATAAATGGTAGTGATGTAAGTGATACTCAGATAATTTGCAATTAATTTAATAACTACTTTTTGTCCATAGTAGATAATTTAAATACCCAGAAAATAAAACCAACTGCCTTTTGAGACTTGCCACCTTAAGGATATTTTAAAGACGAATTATTCATTAAGATCTATGTTTTTAGATCCTGTATTAGCTGAGGACTTGACTAGTGTAATCATGTCTCTAAAAAAATGGAAGTCTCCAGGAATTGATAATGTTAGTTCTTACATGGTTAAAATATTTCAACTAAAAATGTATTTGTATCTTTTTGTAATGAATTGTACTGTATGAAAGAAAGAAAATAAAGAATTTATCTATCAAAATTGCATATCCTAAAATAATGAATGTTCTGTTATATTTAGTTAATTTAAGTTTTGAGGAAGGTGGATTTCCAGATATTCTAAAAACAGCTGTGGTGATGCCTTTGCACAAAAATGGACCTGCCAATGATTGTAGTAATTTTAGGCCAATATCTCTCCTTTCTACGTTTGCAAAGATCTTTGAGAAATTAATGAAGAAAAAATTAGTAACGTTCCTTGAGAAAACAATTTTTTTTAGTCAAAGACAGTTTGATTTCAAAGAGTTCAGAGTTATTATGTTTCAAACAGCTTTCTGAATATTTTCAGACTTTTGAATTTTATGATCAAAATAAGCCCTTTTTGAAGTGTTTAAATTATTTTTATACTTTGAAATTTTCTTTTTCAAAATGTTAATTTGTTCAAAATCATTTTTATTTTTTATTTGTTTTGCCAAAGTGATAAGCTCACACCTTTTTTTCTTCAATTTAGTTGAAATCCAAATTTGATCAGACTTTTTCTTTTTTACTAGTTTTTTTTAGGAAAGGCTAGATTGAAGATATACATAGAAGTTTCATGGAAGACATTGTACTTTTCCTCAGAAGGAGCAGTGAATACATCCATCCATGTCTCCTTACTAAGCAGTTGTTTAAAAAGATTTACATTTTCCTAACAAAAAAGTCTATTTTCACTAATAATAAAATTATCTTTTTCTGTTGTAGCATGAGGTGAAGTTATTTCTAGGCTCTGGCCATCATGGTCTGACAATAAAGTTATAACACCATTCACATACATTAAATTATTGTGGGCTTTTGGTACAAGATAGTTATCTATAGGATTTTTTGAAAAGCTAGTAACTCTAGTCGGGAATGTCACCAAATAATTCATATATTACTTTTTAGCATATTGTTAAGCAAGTTATGATTTTTTGACTGTACAAGAACATCAATATTGCTATCTCCAGCAACTATTATAATATCACAATACTATATTTTTTGTAACTACTGTACGAGTAAACTTAGTCTATCCAGGAATTCTTCAGCATTTGATTTTGGTGACCTATAAATACCTGCTACTGCAAATTTGAATTGACCAGTTGTATATTTACTAAGGCAAAATCCAAACTGTTTTTCTTCTAATTTTTTGTTTTTGAGTGAGACTGGAATCAGTAATTGTTTGTGTTTTATTCGGCTACTACACAAAAGCAAGACTCCCCCCTTACATGACAGTTTGCGTGAAAAGTATGAGTTTATTGTATAGTTTTCAATATTTAATCGTTCTACTTCTTCATCTTTCGTGTCATGTTCAGTTAAAATAATGATGTGGGTGTTTAATTCTTCAAGAATTATTTGTAAAGATTCTATTTTTGATTTCAAATGCTGAATAATCTGGTGAAATAGTTTTATATTAGACTTATTCTTACAATTTTTGTGTTTACTTAAATTTAAATGAGAGGTGGGTAATGAACTGTAATTAAAGGTGGAGGGGGTGGATGAGGAACTAGACATACAAAATTATTTACATAGGATCACCACAGATAGCACTTTCACCTTTTTTCACAATTTTTATATTTCACCCCATCACTGAATGATGATTCTCCCGGGACAATTGGAATTGAGCAGGGAGAAGTCTGCAGCAGTGTAGAGCAGTTGTGGTCATCATCGCAGGAGGCAGACTCAGAAGTTGACAAGCTTCTTAATAGTGACATATTTAAAGAGACTGAGGTGTTGATGTCATTGTTTGTCAGAGTTTGATGGAAATTCTCATACTTTTTAAGTTTTGCAATTAGAGTTGTAATAAAAAGTGCCGTAATGTATATATCGGTATATATATACAGGATGTTGAAAAAGTATGGAACCACCTTGATTTCTCTTAAATGGGCCCAAGTAAATGATTGAGCCTTGGTATACCTCTGTAGATGGGTTTTTACTATCTTTTGATGCAGTTTGTATTTTTTTTCAACCTTGAGGGGAGGATATTGTAAAAAGTTTAAATGAAAAGCTATGACGAGTTGTCCATAATTTTAAAGCCTATTTTTTCTAAATAAGACGCAACAAGTTTCAAGTCTAAAGAACCACCCTATCAGAAATGGCGACTGGTTAACCTTTCTTAGCAGTGATATTTGAGTGGGAATTCGACATGTTGTAAAAGCCAGTTCCGTTCTAGGAGTTATTTCTACCATTATTCCAATAATATCATTTTAAGATGATTTTCTGTTTCTTTAATCAAATACCTAGCTTCATAACTGGCTTTTACAACATGTTGAATTCACATTGACTGTACAAGACTGTTACTTTTTGTATTTTTTAATTTACAAAAAAAGTAAATTAAAAAAAAGATCTCCCATAAAATCAATGTGATTGATACTAACTGTTTACAGAAGTTAAACAACAATTTTGGCTTATTCAAATAGTAACTTTAATTCTAGAGATGTATTAATACAAAAAATTTTTTCTCAATACCAGGAAATTGATTGCCGATTTTCAATTCCAATACCTTTGTTTAAAAATTAATTCAGGATTCAAAAGATATATTATTATTTAATTTTAACAATATTAAAAAATTTGTTAAAAACAAAAAATTTATATATACTCAACAACCCACACCACTGTATATACTTGCAGTTCCAGTGGCCTTGTAACTGGAGAAGGTGTCAGTGACCCAAAAATATTTTATTATTTTTCTGTTCTTTTTGTTGTGATTGTGTTTGTTTTCAGTTTACCATTTTATCAGAAATGCTGCCCTCATCTCCATTTTCATCAAAAGGAAAAAAAAAATTCAAGTATATAATGCACTGTATTGTACGAGGGTCGTCTCAAAAGTAAGTTACACTATTTTTTTAAAGCCGTTCTGTTGGCGCCAGAAGTCTGGGAGTCGCGGAGTATTTGCGTCTGGGCGTAGTGGCAGCACTGTAAAATTCCTATGCGCGTGCGTCGATCGATCGGCCAGTCAGACTACAGGCAATATGGAGACACCACTTGTTCCTACCGCCGATTGTGAAATTCGCGCTATTATTCGTTTTTTAACAGCAAAAAATAAAACTGCTACTGAAATTCATCATGAGTTGTGTAGTGTTTATGGTGAAGGTGTGATGTCAAGGCCAATGGTATCTCGTTGGCGTCAATCATTCATTGAAGGACGGACAACACTGCATGATGAACAACGAAGCGGCCGCCCCTCCACTTCTCGCGCGGCAACTGTTGTTGAAGATGTCAGAAAGGTCATTGACACCGATCGGCGCCTGACTCTTGACGAAATCCTTTGTCAACTGCCTTCTAATGTGGAAATAAGCCGTGCATCACTCCTCAGGATTATTTCTGATGATCTTCATCTGTCAAAAGTGTGTGCAAGGTGGGTTCCACGCCTTCTCACAGAACAGCACAAAGAGCAGAGAGTTGATGCTGCTTTGCAATTTCAACAATTTTTCGATGATGAAGGAGACAATTTATTCGATCGAATAGTGACTGGGGATGAGACCTGGATCCATCATTGGACGCCTGAATCGAAAAGACAGAGTATGGTATGGAAAGGAAAGGACGAACCAACACCAAAAAAAGCGAAAGTTGTGGAATCCGCTGAAAAATCAGGGCGACGGTTTTTTGGGACAACAAAGGTGTGTTATTGATCGACTACCTTCCTCGTGGGACTACAATAACAGCAGCACGGTATTGTGAACTTTTGGAACAACTGAGAAGAGCAATCCAGAACAAAAGAAGAGGAAAGTTGACGAAAAAAGTTTTTTTGTTCCATGACAACGCTCGCCCACATGCTGCTCGTCAGACCCAAGACCTGCTCACAGATTTTCGATGGGATGTTTTTGGACATCCACCTTACTCCTCCGACCTTGCACCAAGTGACTTTCATCTTTTCCCACACCTCAAACAACATCTTGGAGGTCGGCGCTTCGCAAATGACGATGAGCTGAAAGAAGAGGTTGAGAGTTGGCTAAGCAATATGGCGGCAGAATGGTATGATGAGGGACTGAAAAAACTGTTACCACGTTACCAAAAATGTTTAGAAAATCATGGAAATTATGTAGAAAAATAAGGTTAACTTGTACTTTTCAAAATATATCATTTAAAATATTTTCTGATGTTTTTTATACTTTTAATAAAATAGTGTAACTTACTTTTGAGACAACCCTCGTAATAAAAATAACAATATTATGTTATGAAACGTAACATAATAAAAAACCATTATAAAGCAAAAATACTATATATGGATACTGATTCTTAATTTACAAAATTTATACTAACGATATCACTATCGTAATTTTTTTAGCTTCCCAAATAAAAAAATTAATTTGACTTGTCAGACTATTTTCCTAATCACAATTGTTTTTCCTATTGATAGTTAAAAAGTTTAGGAGCGTTTAATGATGTTTGCATTTTGAATTTTAGTTTTAAAAGTAAATTGTACGCATACACAACTGTTGATAATTTATTTTCACAAAATGTTAAGAAAATGAATTAAAAAAAAGCCAAAGGTGTGACAACACCTGTTGTAAAAAATTATACAGTATTACTTTTGAAGCTTATAAACATTGTCTATTTAATAAAAATTTTGAACAAAATTGTTCAAAATGATAATGACAATAAAATAGATACTGTATTTGTAAAGATGAAATTAAAACAATTGCATTTATGCATTATTTATTAAAAGATCAACAACAAATTAAAAAAATATGTTTCCGTTAACAGTTTATATTATTAGTGATTAATTGACTGATCTTTTATGATAAAAAGTATTGGTTATTTTATTTTTTTCATTTTCAGCCATCACAGATAATATGCAACGTTTCACATGATGGTAAAACAAAACCATTGATCATTATGATAATTTCATTAATGATTTGAAAAACAACAAAATTATATTTGAAATCCTTCTTAAAAACACACTAGTATCTTTATGTATTGACGTCACAGTAATTCAAATTGAACCAACGTTTATTATACTCTTTGAATATATATACCTGTGGAATAAGTGCATTAGGATTTGACATAAACAATTTTAATCCTACTAGCCGCAACATTTATTATAAACAGTAGTATATGTTGCGGCTAGTAGGATTAAAATTGTTTATGTCAAATCCTAATGCACTTATTCCACAGGTATATATATTCAAAGAGTGTAATAAACATTCTACAACTGGCAATAACTCATCAACCCACACCACTGTATATACTTGCAGTTCCAGTGGCCTTGTAACTGGAGATGGTGTCAGTGACCCAAAAATATTTTATTATGTTTCTGTTCTTTTTGTTGTGATTGTGTTTGTTTTCAGTTTACCATTTTATCAGGAATGCTGCCCTCATCTCCTTTTTTTACTAAAAGTTAGAGTAAAAAGATCTCCCATAAAATCAATGTGATACTAACTGTTTACAGAAGTTAAACAACAATTTTGGCCTATTATTCAAATAGTAACTTAATTCTAGAGATGTATTAATACAAACATTTTTTTCTCAATAGAGTACACTCTTGATACTCCGACATTTACTAGTCCGACACGTTTGGTAGTCCGACGCCACATCAGATGATGTACTGTACACTTAAAACTGTATGTAATAAACCTTACTGTTTTACTGTACAAATTTTGTATAATTTCTTTGCTTACATTTATTCAATTGTGTTGTCAGCCTCATTTTATCACGGCTGATAGCGCAGAAATTCTGAGAGGGTGTACGTAGTGCATTCAGTTTATCTTAGAAATCATAATTCTCGTGAATTACAATGGACATTTGGTAATCCGATGTTTTTGTTAATCCGACACACTGTCGGTCCCTTAACTGTCGGATTATCAAGATTAAACTGTACCAGGAAATTGATTGCCGATTTTCAATTCCAATACTTTTAATACCTTTGTTTAAAAATTAATTCAGGATTCAAAAGATAAATCATTATTTATTACAAAACAAAATAAAAGATAAAGTTGTTCACTCTTTTCTGGTTGACAACTGCACCTTTTGATAACGAGGTTCCAAGGAAGAGGTCTGGTACAAACTTCATAAAATTTATTTTCATAAGAAAAATAAAATGTACAACGTTAAGCTATACATTTTGAAATTTGTAATAGAAGGAAAAATAAACCTAAGTCATCTCACATAAAGAAAGGATTAGCTAAATACAAACTAAGTTAATACTTGTATTTTTTTTATAAGTAACAATATGATGAATGTGCTTCTAATATTTAAAGTCTTAACCCTTTCCATTCCGGACATTTTTTAAAAAGTTGTTCCAAAAAAAAGGCATTTTCATATTTGACATACCCAAAAAGCCCAGGCTCTTTTAGTTGATTTTTTTGCATTTTACTAAAAAATTTATAAAAACTCTATTTATGAAACAAATTTATTATAATATAAAATAAAAGAGGGCTTTAAGTGGTTTGATTCATCACTATCGTCATACACGCAATTAGTGATTGTATTATCACTTTTTGGCAACTTAAACTTTTATTTTAGTTGCTTTTACCTCTCATACAACACAAACAATCAAATCAGTCATGAAACAACAATTAACCTTAGTTGATGAACAACACCTGACGAAAATGAACATGGCTGTTAATGCAAAACAAAGGCAACAAAATAATACAAGTTGTTGTACTATAATAAAGCATTCTACCGTAACGAATCAATGTTTTTATAATGTTATTCAGAACATTTATATATCACTGATATATATATTTCGAGTTAATAAATCTTTGTAAAACTATTTTCTAAACGTCCGGTAAACCAGATGTTGGGATTTTAGAAATGTTTTTCGAACGTCCGGTAAACAGGACGCTGGGATATTTGGAACATATTACGAACATCTGGAAAACCGAACGCTGGGATGGAAAGGGTTAAAGATAATTTTTAAATTATACTAGTTAACTGATTCAGGTTTTCGACAAACAAAAAACACACTTTTGTACTCATAGTGTAGCATTGAACGTGGATTTTGGCTATAAGTTGTCTTTACACCAGTCTGTTCTTTCTGAAACAATTAAAACAAACCAAAATTGAAACTCAATAAGTTAAGATAGTGTAGTAATTTTGCTATTTCAACTGGAACTAAAAATTTATTAATTCAACTAGAATAAGAATATTAAATTAGTTAAATGAAAACCCGAGAAAATTCACTGATTTATCTCTTAAGTGGGAACAAGAAGACAACTTATTGATTTGTACATGAAATAAAATATAATATAAATAAGTTTTTTGTCAGATAAAAACTAATCATTAGATCACTGAGCAAATTACAAATACTGTACTGTGTTACAGAAAGTTAGTTTGTTTTCAAAATAGAGAAGTGCTTGAATTGTTTTTAATTTGAGGTAGGAAAGCAGGTTTGTCTTATGATTTGAAAGACCTTTGAGAGTAACCAGAAACATAAAACACAAACAACACAAGTGGTAATATTTCAAGACCGTTGGGTCTATACTGCAACTCTATTCCAGCCACTCTTTAAACAGTCTTTTACTGTGGTGAACTGGTGATAGGGTAAGTGACCTAAGTGTTGGTATAAAATGCAAGACAATTGAGCACCATACAACACAAACTTATTACAATAATTGTAATACATTTTTATTTTGTGAAATTCAATCATTTAAAAATAATTACAAAGACACACCAATAGTTCAAAATACTTCCTCACACAATAATCTTGACTTCAACAGATACCTCTCTTGTAAATTAGTAAAACAACTACTCTCAAAATGCAGTATCTCACATCTCAAATATGTGAACTATTTACCAATGGTTTGCCCATTCCATACACCTAATTAATTAACCACTCTAGTGTGCCATTAACAGTTACAATAGTTCTACTACCATCACCTTATTCACAATAGTACAAATTTTCCAGTTTGTACACAAACTGCAATTTCTTTACTTTAAATTATAACAGTTATTATTTCAAAGACTGAAAATGTGAAGTGACTGCAAAAATTCCACGTTTAATTTAGTTAATATTTCTTGTCTCTGCTTTGAAAGTGAACTTATAGACAAGGTAAGCTTGCTTTTCCTGACAAATCTTATAAATCTCTGGCTTTTCCCCTTCTTTTTTTTTAAATTAGTATCTAACATAATTTCTGTAGGTGGTTTTTACTGGCCTATTTCCATGAAAACTTGCACTTAGTATAAAAATAAGAACAACATAATTGTTGTTTTTTATATGAGGCATGTACTATTTTGGAGTCCCACCATTGTAGCGCTGTGCTGACAGAGAATCACAAAAACAAATGTTTAGCCAGTTCTCTCATATTCCTACGTTAAAATCGGGTTATGAGAAAACTTATCACAGCGTGTTCTACACAATCCGCAGCATTTTCAAGACTCATAAGCTACATTAAATAGTGTAGAACGGATCCGTAATGGTGACTTTGGCTTGCCAACAGATAGTGGTACACAACGTGCATTCACCAAATGCCAACTGCAGCGCTACAACGGCGGGACTAAAAAATGGTGCTTACTTTATAAACATGCCTCGTAATAAAAAAATCTTACTAATTTTTGACATTTAGGATCAACATCTCAGTGTAAACAAATCTTGCCCCACTGTTTAGGTTCCCTAATCCAAGGAGAAGTGGTGAAAGGATTACACAATCCTAGCTTCGCTTCAGGGACATTTTCTACATGACTATTTACATAAAACTTAATAATTAGTTGTCTATGTAGGGAAATTGGGTGTGTTCATAGGATATAATGGTGATTATGTTTGAAAAGAGGAAGAGTGTGCGGGCAATACTGTCCATTACTTTATTATTAATTTGAATGCAATTGCTAGTAGAAAATTTATCCAGCAATGAAATCAAAAATTAAATTTTTTTCATTAAATAATTTCATTATCTTAGGAACATATTTTATCCAAAATCAAACTATCCTCTATTTTCTACATTAATAAAAGGAGATGATAATGGGATATCACACATTCAAAGAAACATGGTACTTATGAATAATCATAACATTTCAGTTAAATAGATTTTAACATTGTTCAGTAAAAATGAAATAAAATTTACTGAAAATCAATCCACAAATAATCTAATCTTAATTTATAGAATTCAAACAAATTATATATAAATATACTTTACCTCAATTACAAAACCAATTCCTACAATAATTTCCTTAAGAGTACTATACGGTGGCTCAATTGAAAATTCATTTGGTATGTTACTGAAATGATATAAAAGTGGTCCTAGGTTAATCCAAACTCCACCTTAAACAAATATATGAATAAGAATCTGAAATCATTTTGATGATATTCAACAATAACTTAGAGAAAGAAAACATTGAGGGGGAAGTTTTTTATGTTATTTGTTATATGTCATACTAGTTTTGCTTGTTGGGGGATACGCCTCCAAATCCTTATGATGCGTTCTTGTTTAGAGATTTTATGCAAAATCCAAATTCAAGAATAAACAAAGTTATAGATGGCTGTGCCTTGTTTGCACATGGCCAGCTGACGTCAACCTGTCAGTCTCCATAAAAAACATAATAGGAATTCCACAAGGATATAGTATCTCTAGCCTCAGATTGTACGTGTTTTTGACCATTTACTTCAGCAAGCAAACATTCATAATTTTGTTTTGTTTTCTTCCATCTTTGAGGAGTGGGATGTTGACCCAGCAAGGCCAAGACCGTTCACTGCTGTTAGACCATAAGCCAGCCTTACTGAGTAAATATACATAAATGAATTCTTATGCAAGGGATTTTTTATTGTATATGTAATAAGTCTTGATAATATTCAATACACTTTAAACAGAGTCTTCTATAGAACGTAATTTATTTAGAAAATCTTGACACCATTAAGGGTAAATAAAACAACAAAATAGACAGAGTTGATTCTACATCAATTAAAATAACTATTCATTAAAATTTAATATTTTTTATGAAAAAATTAAATTTCATACTTGGATTCTGGAATAGATTTGTAATACTTTAAATCTAATTTGGAAAGTAAATGTTTAACCTGTTAAAGTATAATTTATATCTATATTACATTAATTTATAGGCTTAATTATATCATGGTCTCTTGATGTATTATGAATTACATAAATGATTGATTGTCAATTCCACTTTAGCAGTTAATGGACTGCATAAAGCTAAAATGCCGATGTGGTGGCTCAGTGGCTAAGGCTTCGGACTGCGGAGGGCAAAGTCCAAATCCCCACTCACGCACAGGCCTGTAGGCCCATGTGAACTGGCAAGTGAAGTTAAAAAAAAATTAATATAGTGCTATTATGTAGATACAACATTTAATTTTAAATGAGAGCTTATGAGATTTTGCCTTTTTTATGATTTGGGAAATCAGGAATCGATTTTCTGGAATCGAATTCGTAATTTTTGAGAATCAACCAATCCCTAATATTAGATACTTCTCAGGCACACGATTAGGTTTTAAGAAACCAATTAACATTACTTTAGTATATTATATTTTCACCTGGTTTGAGGATTTCATATATTTTTTCAACAAAGACCACAATGTTATGAGCACAATCTATGAAGAAAGAGGTGGCTATACAGTCCCATTCATCAGGTGTTTGATAGATCTGAAAAAAAAAACAACACAATTAACAAAATATACTTTAACATATGAGAATGATTTAACCCTTATTATGCTGTAAGCACATATATTGACTTTGCTCTAAACGTTGTAAGCACATATACACGTAATAATTACAAAATAATATTTTCTAAATAATGTTTCTAATTTAATCCGTCAGTACGTTTGGGTTATGGGTGGTGGCTCATAAGAGACGCATTGTGCAGCTTGTGACCTTTTATTGGTCTGTCAATCACTACGAGACCAGTTTTTGTCTGGCTGTGTACATTTCCGCTACACCGCCCAACGCCACAAGCGCATATACACGCAGCTACTGTCGAGCCGAGCGGTTGTCATTGTCCACCACCTAACCTCTTTGAAACTGTGTATTTAGTTGTTTTTTTTTTCATTACTTTGGTTTAATATTCGTTAGTTATTTATTAGTTTAAAGTGTCAATATAAATAATCCAAACGATTTTGTGCATGGTGTACTAAATACATCGCATTCAAGAGCTATATGTATTTACTTATTTTTTATTATATGTGTTATGTGCAGGCACTTAATGTCTTTATCAGTTTAAGTAATGTAAATTTATTCAATTATACATTTTTAATTAATTGAAATAATATATTGCATTGACTCATATGTGAACTTCATGTAAACAAGTTTGTTTATTTACATATTCATATATAAGAAAAAAAGGTAAAATAAGCTAATACAAGTTTCAAAATGTTATCATATTTTTTATTTTCCTGTACAAAACAAGAAAAAAATTAGCAACTAAAAATATAATTTTGATTTTTTTTCAATAAATGAGCACATAATGAAAATAGGCAGTGGATAAATGGTGCTTTTAGGGTTAAATGTGCTGACATTATAATCCATTTATTACACATAGAAAAGATATTATTATTATCTTAACATTATTTATGTTGAATAATTTGAGATTCGATGGTTTGAACTCTATTAAACATAGTTCTATAGCACATAAAAGCACTGATGTGATACAACGGTTTCTCTGTAAAGCCTATAAACAATGTAACTCTTTACACATATTTCAGACAAAATGATACCCAAGTAGAAAATAAAATAAGTAGAAATATAAATAGCCGCTATAAGACCAATCTCAAGGTATTACAAAAAGTAGAACCCAGCCCACTTGTTGGTCTGGTGGCTCGTAGGCCTTAGTTTTGTGACTGTGGAGTGCAGTTCTAAGTTTCGAGTCCATAGCTCAGCTGATGGTCGGTGCTTTGTTAAATAAAGTTAACCCACAGGTCTACAACCCATGTGCACAGGGAAGTGAAATTTTTTTGAAAAAACCAGAGGGATGTTTGGAATTCAACTGATTATTATCGAATATAAAATTGGTGTATGCATATACCGATCCATTCCTTGTTAGAAATGCAACACTATAGATGGTAAACATTAACAAAATATCTCCTTTACAAAGTTCATAAAAAATAATCATTTTTATCTGTACTTACAATAGTTTCAACAAATAAAATATGAAATAATAATGAAATTTATATCTCCCAAAATATGCAGGGTATACATATGGTATACACAGGAAAATTCACTACTAGTCATAATACCAAGTTGTATGCCTGGCAACATTCATTTTCTAAATAATTTTAACAAATATAAAATATATACTACAGTTTGACTTAGAAAGTGAAGTTAAGTAAGTTAATAAATGCATAACAACGGCAGTTTTCTATAGCGTCAGTAATGTAGTTAATACAGTAATACCTCACTAACTTGACAGTCAATGGCTGATGGGGTGCAAGTCTAGCTGGCTTTAGATTAAGTGTATTTCCACTAGAAGAAATACACGAGGCTTTAAATAATGTGTCAAATAAGAGTCAAATGTGTGTTTTTTTCTCTTGTGCTTGTGCTGTAATAAAGCATTTTTTAATATAGCAGAGTTACTCAACATTGCCAAATTTTCAAAACAAATAGTTAAAAAAGAGAATGAGATGGTATACTAAACTAGTTATAAAAAAATACATAAATAACATTTTTTTACAATTTTAAATACACTGGATAAATTAGTGAAAATATTATTCTACTGACAAGCAACTCAAGCCTACGCACAGGCAGCATTGCCTATGTAGGCTTATTTCCATATACTTTTTTTCTACTAAATTTAAACTAGCAATACTCTAACAATTTCAGCAATACAGCAAAACCCACGCATAACGGTCCTAGTTTCCACCTTTTTTCTTTTCTTTAACAGTATTAGTAGACCAGTTGTAAATCTAATTATAAAGTTAATTTTTAAGGAGTTGTGTGTTTTAGTTGTATTGGTATTTCACATGTTTAATGGTTAATTTAAGAGTATTTTTTTCCTATGTATACAGTTTAATTTTTGTAACATTGTACATTTGCATAAAAGGAAATAAAGTTATTTTGAATTTTGAAATACATCAATGGAACATTCAGTTATTTGCAAAAACAAGGATTTTTTAAAATAAATATTTTATTCCTCAGGTGACTGCATGACGGAGCAGCAATCTATTGTTGCCGTAATGATGAGTACAGTACAGTGGCAACTGAGCGCATGTCGACACACAGCTCTTATTAGATTCCACGCATAGCACTGTCAGATGAGCATATGTATTCCCACCTATATTCCTTTTCAAACACTAATCCTCCCTGCTTTCTATATTGATCACATTGATTACAAGCTATCTATTGGTCGGTAGCATAGTTGGTTCAATCCCAGCTTCATGTGCTAAAGGTTCTCAGTTCGATCCCAATCAGAGTCATAATACATTTTGAGAAGGATCAGCTGATAACCATCGGCTGTTCATTTGTCATTGGGCTATTAATTAATGACACTTTCTAAGGAATAGTCGGCCTTAGTTTGTAACAATGCCTACATTTGCTCATCTAAACTCATCACACTCATTCGAAATCCATATTCGCCCATATCTTGACGATCGGCGTCTTAAGAATAAATAAATAAATTGGCGTTTAAGCTTATTACTTGTTTTGTTTTTAACATTTTCTCTTTTATAATTTTACAAAATAATTAAAGTGTCAGTGTACAGTTTAGCATGTAGACTAGGTTAGTGTATGTATATAGACAGTTCTATTGTGTTGTTTAGTGTGTAGTTATTGTTATGTGTGTAGTACTGTCACAATGAGTAGCCAGTTTGGCGAAGAAGATATAAACTGTTTGCTTGACGTTCTTATGTCTAGTGAACCAGATCGTGGTGATTGGAACTGTAATTTAGGAAGTGAAAGTGAATTAGACAACATCAATTATGACCTGAACTTCTTACCAAGTGACGAAACCTGTGGCATAGATTTTTGTACAAGATCTAAAGATTATTTGCATTATATATTTTTTTTCATATAATTTTTTAATTGCAAAGGCTAACTGTTACAATTTAGAATCATAATACATTGTAGACAGATTTACATGTATCTCAATTACATAATAATCATTTGGTTATCTTTTAGTAATTCTCTTGTTTTTAAAACTCATTAAAAATGTTAAATTGAATGGTTTATATTTCTAAGATCTAAAACTATCAAAGAATAAACAACAAACCTCTAAAAAATCTCCTGCAGCCATAGTAAATCGAGAGGGTAGCTTTCTCAGCATTATGCTAGGATTAACATCTGGAAACCAAACACGCTGCATTTGATGTTCAGGCGACATGTTATTGTCCACCTGATAAATCCAAGGATACACACTGAACATTTTTGTCCCATTGCACCTAAAACGCATTGTACAACAAATCAGATATTAAATAGGTAACATCAAATGTTCAAAGTCCAAGTTTTGTTTAGTGTTCCTATTCAACTGTAATCATTTCTGGGTAAATTTTTAAAACATTGAACTAATTAATAAAAAAATTGGGTACGAATTAATTTGGGCAGAACAGTAACAGCGTGCAACAATAAAACTGCAAATAATTGCTTAAATGTAACAGTGGCCTGCTAGGGTACCGGCGATATAGCAGTGGCAACAAGTGGCGAGCCAGGTTATAGGGTGGCGGGTACGATGTCGGAGTCATAATCTAAATATCGCACACGCAGTTCGGGCGAAGAGATAACGACATCTGAGTCATAGAATAGTCTAGGCTTGGTGACAACAATGGCCTCCTCCTCTGTGTCTGTTTCACTAACCTCAATGTCACTTGCTTTATCGGTGCACACACGTGGACAAAAACGCACTATATCTAAACTAAATATAGTATTATATTACTTAACAAAATATAAAGTACTACTTCAACATACTACTGTGATCTATCGGATATTAATGAAAGTTTTTATAAATGAAACTAGTTTGATAAATACCCAGTTAATGATTAGAGACGCTTGTGCAACCTAGTAGTCTATTTTAACTATTTGGAGGTAAAAGTAAAAGCAGATCGCTTATGCGAGCTGAGCTCGTCATTGTACTGCTAGGCCCAGCCACTGCATGCGAGCTTAGCTTGTCAGTGATCTGCAATGGGTTAAGAAGAGAGTCCATGAAAAAAGAAATATCTTTAATTATAAGCATTAAATCTTTATACTATTCATGATTGTTACATATGAATATGTCTAAATTTAAATCAAAATTTGAGTTTTAATCATTCTTAGGGGTGGTAAGAAATTTTTATGAACAATTTCAAACCACCCAAAATGTGCCAGATTTGATATTAAAACATGATATTTATAATTGAATATATTTGAGATTGTATTATTAGAATTTTTGTTACAATCATGCAGCTCCAATAAACGCTGCTATTCATTTTTTCTGTATGTATATATGAATCTGTAAAAATACAAAAAATTAGATAATTGTTCCATGAGGCAAAAATATAATAATTCGAAAATAAAATAACTATAACAAAGTATATAAATTGATACTCATTTTGTAAAAAAGAATAAATATAACTTCAACAGTTTCTTATTTTAATAAACTGACTCCACATGGCTATAAAAAGCATTAGTTTAAATATCAAGCAATGGATGTTACATGTTGGATGAAACGCCAACATTTTACAAAGGTCTATCTAGTTTGTAATTTATGTCCTATATTAAATCTATTACACTGTGAGGGAAAAATATTTATATGTACCTACAAAACAGATTTCCTGGCATGATTAGTACGATTAGCAGACTAATTTGATGTCAGCAGTTATATATTCCATTGTCGCAAAAAGATAGGTGTCTGAGCAAAATAAAAGTTTTATTTAAAGCATAACAACATGCGTGCCTCTGTCAAATCTAGGATTAATCATAATTTCGTTTGCTATAAGAGCAACACAGAAAATATCACCAGAAAATAAAAGATGGTGAATCAACATATTCATTTATAGGCTGGTCATATGTAACTGATGTGTAGGTATGTGCGTTTTAGGGTGGCCGTAAATAACTGATCTGAGGCACGTCCATATGTAGGGTGGCCGTAAATAACTAATCTGAGGTATGTAGGGTGGCTGTACGCAACTGATCTGTGGTACATCAGTATGTTAGGTGACCATAAGTAACTGATCTGAGGTATGTCAAAAGTAGGGTGGCCATAAGTGATCTGAAGTATGTCCATATGTAGGGTGACCATGAGTAACTGATCTAAGGTGTATCAATATGTAGGGTTTTTCTCCTTCGGGCATATCATCCGAGGTATTTCTGTACATAGGGTGGCTATAAGTAACTGTTCTGAGGACTGTTCTTTTGCAGGTTGGTCATACATGTAAATAACTGATCGGAGAAATATGTAGGGTGACCATGAGTAACTGATCTGAGGTAGTCCGTATGTTGGGTGGTCATAAGTAACTGATTTGGAGTATGTATATTAGTAGGGTGATCAATATCTTCCTCTATAATTTTCAAACAAAAAAGTCTACACTAAAATAAAATCAGTTAATTGATTTCAAAATTAGAAAACAAATCACCATACTAATTGACTCAGAAGCCTTACTTGTTTAAAATGAAATTTGAAGCTATAAGCATGAAAAGAGAAAATTCATTTCCTTGACAGGTATATCCCATACTGGCAATTTCATATGCTAATCTTCCAAGACCAGCTCCTGGTACCAGCACTTTGACACTTTCAACACATCTGTAATATACCATGCCAATTAGCATACAGTAATCTATATTATTGTAACATGAATATAAAAATAATACAAGACATTAAAAACAGCTAAAAAATCTATATTTATTTTAAAGTATAATATTTATTTGCAATACATATATCAAATTGTGTAAGTAGAAGATATTATGCAAAGATGGCTCTATATGTCTGAATTAATTATGTAGAGCTTCATGTTAAAATTCACTCATTTATCACAATTATAAGATATTTTCCCAGCAACCAAAACCGTCAAGTCCATGTCACAGAGCTCTCAGTCTAAAATCTACAAAAATTCTAAACAGTTTCTTTTTATATAATAAATAGATGCCAGTCTTTAAATATGGAAAATGGAAACGGACAGTGCTCATTTTGCGTTTTAAGATTGCAACATAAAATCGGTTTCAAATTCCAAATCTATGACAATTTCGTGGTCTGGAATTAAATTTCCTACAACTTTGGTTTCTGGCTTTTTCTTTATTATCTATTACCTCATAAAACAATTGTAATTTTTAAAAAGATTAACGTGATTGGAACTTGTGTATGGCTTACACTTTTGGACTAAAACCTAACTTTTCATGGTATGAATTAAATTGTATACACTTTGGCCTTTAGACTCTTCTATATATGAAATCATCATCTCAGAAATCAGCCTTACTTTCAAATAAGGTCAGTGTGATTATTCCCTATATAGAGATGGAGACAGGAAACACTTACACATATGGCTAAAGTTTTTGGCTATAACATCTGAGGATAAATATACGAGATATGAGGGTCTGAATTAAAAATGTTGTAACTTTAGTGTATTGCTTTTTTTCTGCCAAATTTTTTTAAAGAAAACGGCTTTACTTAAAAAAAAGTTAATGAGAGCATTTTCCTAAGTGATTTGATATGGAAAATAAATCACATTCTTTATTAATTGTTTTTTCAAGCTAATGTTGCAAAATCAGTGAATATATTTTTCATCGACACAAGGAATGATAGACTAAGGCCTAGGACCTAAGGCAGGCATGAGTGTAGCGATATTTGGAAGGATGAGCTGAGATTTAATGAGTGAGGTTACGAATGAACTGCAGTTGAAGCAGAGGGTATCCTCTAGTTTTAATTTGTTTACTGTTTATTTTTACTATGCAACATGTTCATAATTAAGACAGTGTTTGGAACATGAAACTTTACAGTTATCTCAGCAGCTGTCTAACATCACCATATTTATTTTGTTTAAAACAACAGTTCATTTACCTTTTATCTGAGGGAAAATTTCTAATGACTTCATCAATAATAGGTTGGTAGCAAGCAGTCCGCTCTGTTATGCCTTCTTCACTCCAATCTCTAACAAATTGTTTTAAAGTTACTTGAACTCTATCGATGTCCATAGCCGTAGGCTCTTGTTCATCTTGCTAAATGATATTAATATTAATTACAATGACATAAGCACTGTGATTATTCCATTCATTTAAGAATTGAGTTAATAATACAAGAAAACAATAGAATACAAATTTGTTCATTTAGAAAAATGAACAAACATTTGTAAATAAAAATTGGGTAAAACAATTACACAACCTTTAACCTAAAATAAACATTAAACACATCTAGGTAGTACTATAAACAAATTATAAAAAAGGTAACTATTGAAATTTTAAAATCATTTAACTCTTTGTTACTCTAGAACGATTAATTTTGAAAAGTATTTAGTACAAACATGTTTACTTCTACTTCGCTGATGGTTGTGCTTGTTTATTTAGTACAAACATGTTTACTTCTACTTCGCTGATGGTTGTGCTTGTTTATTTAGTACAAACATGTTTACTTCTACTTCGCTGATGGTTGTGCTTGTTTATTTAGTACAAACATGTTTACTTCTACTTCGCTGATGGTTGTGCTTGTTTATTTAGTACAAACATGTTTACTTCTACTTCGCTGATGGTTGTGCTTGTTTATTTAGTACAAACATGTTTACTTCTACTTCGCTGATGGTTGTGCTTGTTTATTTAGTACAAACATGTTTACTTCTACTTCGCTGATGGTTGTGCTTGTTTATTTAGTACAAACATGTTTACTTCTACTTCGCTGATGGTTGTGCTTGTTTATTTAGTACAAACATGTTTACTTCTACTTCGCTGATGGTTGTGCTTGTTTATTTAGTACAAACATGTTTACTTCTACTTCGCTGATGGTTGTGCTTGTTTATTTAGTACAAACATGTTTACTTCTACTTCGCTGATGGTTGTGCTTGTTTATTTAGTACAAACATGTTTACTTCTACTTCGCTGATGGTTGTGCTTGTTTATTTAGTACAAACATGTTTACTTCTACTTCGCTGATGGTTGTGCTTGTTTATTTAGTACAAACATGTTTACTTCTACTTCGCTGATGGTTGTGCTTGTTTATTTAGTACAAACATGTTTACTTCTACTTCGCTGATGGTTGTGCTTGTTTATTTAGTACAAACATGTTTACTTCTACTTCGCTGATGGTTGTGCTTGTTTATTTAGTACAAACATGTTTACTTCTACTTCGCTGATGGTTGTGCTTGTTTATTTAGTACAAACATGTTTACTTCTACTTCGCTGATGGTTGTGCTTGTTTATTTAGTACAAACATGTTTACTTCTACTTCGCTGATGGTTGTGCTTGTTTATTTCAAATGCTATGTGTTTCTACTCATTTATTTATTACCAACTTAACTCACCATCATCAATATTACTAAGAATGTATAAACTCTACTAATCCAGTATGAGGAGAACACTGTGGACCCTTAACCCCAACAACTGAAGAACATGAGAGGAATTTCCCTCTGCATTCCGCCTACTGTTTTCCCTTACCTGGTGCGGAGGTCTCTGCTTCCCAGAATTCTCTAAAGGAAATTCAGGAAAAACTGGAAACTCTAAAAGCAACTCCTAAGGAAATACTAGAAGAGTCTCCAGATGAAAGAAAAATTGATAGCAAGGGAGGAATTGATGGCAATGAGAGGAGTGCTCCTCTAATTGCATGCCGCTAGTATGCAACAGAAAAACATTTCTATTAACGTTAAGAACATCGTTAATAGTAAATAATCCATGGCATTACTAGAATCTTCCATGGATGTCATTGATTCCATAAGGAGGTTCTAGAAGTGACTTTTCAGTGTGTTATCACTGGGGAATCAAATTGCTGCAACGGAGGCCTCCATATACATCCAGCAGTCCGCCAAATGAGAACAGCAAAGAGAAAAGACTACGAGAACAGACTTCAGCTCTTTAAAAAGCTGAATAATAGTTCAGCTACATACAGGCTGAATACTAGTATCTGAGTACAGGCTATATTCAATGATGTTCAGGAGTTTACAGCAGTAGAGGTCCAGAAAAATGGGAGAATCTAAGATCAGAACTGAAAAAGAGCAAAGGGAAGCTCCTTTCTACATCATAAAAGATGAAGACACGCTCAAAAGCCAAAGAGACAAGTAGTTCTGATCAACCCTGATGTTGAAAAGACTGGATGTAGTTTTGCTTACTGCCTGACTGACCCAGAATAAAATAGCTTACCCCCAAAGGAAAGTCAAGACACGCAGCCAGGCATGAAAGCATCTGAGAAGGTTCAGGCCTGTATCCCCGCAGGTCGTAGGAGGTTTAGTGAGTATCCCTTGCCTGTTTTCTGGAGGGCAAGTCCCAAACTCTGTTGCATAAATGCATTCACCCTAGTTAAAAAAAAGAACTAATCTGAAATGATTGTAGTTTGACAAATTAATCTTCAGACAGCAAGTTGTAATATGATTGTCTCTCTTTTTTTAAATAGTACAATAAGAGTGTTAATAAAGTCAAATTAATAATGAAATGAATTTAGTCAATATAAATTTTGAGGGACTATGATAATACAAATATGATATTAAAATCATTAAATTTAATTATTGTACAAGTAAACCATATAATTCCTTTGCACAGGACTTGTAAAATACTCGTATTCTAATATTTTAAAATCAATCTGATAAAGGATATTCAAAAGTTCAGAGTTAAAAATGAAATAAGATTTACCTTGACATATTAGGCACAAGGTTTTCTAGGAAGGATCTGTATGATAAATGTACCATGATCATGCAATAATGCAATAAGAATAATAGAGTTACACTGACACAACAAAAAGTATATGATTTCTGCTAATAAATGTATTGTTATTTTCTTAACAGTACAGAAAAAACTTACCAAATTATTTGTATGGTTTGTGTTTACAAACATACATTGAACATCTTTTATGATTAAGTTAACAAGTTCTTGGTTATGTTGGATGCATTTTTCAATATCAAATAAACTTTCATAGTAGCTTTTGAGAAGTATTTGTTGATTATCAGGTAGTGACGTTATTCGAGCTTTGTACAATTTGATTTTTTCATCTAGGTGTGATCTAAAACATCATAAATCATAATTATAACAAATAAATTAAATAATGGCCAATTTACACAAATATAATAAGATAAAATGAAATATGGAAAATATAGTTTACTCAAAGAGGAAATAACAAACTTCAAATCTAATAAACACTTTAAAGAGTTACAACACTAAAAAAACTGTAATTAATTATTTTACAATTTACTATTACCATAGCAGATAAATGATGTTAAATTATTGCAGATATATTCCATAATAAATGTATTATTTTTTATCTTAATATTAATCAATAAGAATGGTATATTGTAATGTGTGATGGACATTTTAAAGAATCAATTAATTAGTCTTCTGAGTATGACGTTTTATGAAATCATCACAAACATTTTCCACTGTAAATATGAGGAGAGTATACATAAATTATTTATATCAGACCCTAAACTGAGTGTATCATCATGGAGAAAAAAAACCTGAAATATAGAAAGAGATATAATTTAAAAGGCGAATCACGCAGCTGGAGCCTGAAAAATATTAGAAATTTCATTTTTTAAATTTAATAACTCCCCCTCTCTGGATGGTAATCTTGCATTGATGTGTCAGTGGGGACTGTGTACTCTGACAACCTCGAGAGCAATGCTAGCAGTAGCTATGCTACTAGTAGGGTCTCCCATGCCGGACAGGTCTTCGTGAAGCAGGAGCATGACTAAAAGTAATACCATGGTTCTCCAGGTTGGGGGTAGTGATGGAAAGTAGCAGCTATTTGCCTATCATAGTGGCTACTGCTACATTCCATCAAAGTGATTTCACTGATTTGTCTTTGTGTACCACTTTCAAATATTCAATACTTCTAACAAACCACATGACAGTCAAACGTAAAGGTTTGCAAATAGTGAAACTGTAATCACTTCCATCTCGTAAAAAAATCTTCCATAATGGTCTTTTTAACTGTCTAGACTGAAAATACATAGTTCGAAGATGGTGGTGGCAGACAGAGACATTGAACGCATGTCATAGTCACAACTCACAGCGTAGGCACAGACCCAATTACATATGCTAATGACTTCTCTTTTGGCAGTGGAGTGGGTAACTGTTCTGCACTTGTGAACCATGTGTCATGCCTGTGAGTTGTACGACCAGTCACTTTGTCATCCGTCAGATGTGATCGTATACCTGCTACTTTTGGCTAGTGACTGTGAGTGACTCAGCCAAAAGTACTTTTCACTGAATCACAGTGAAAAGTAGCAGTTCTGGAAATTACTTCCAATCACTATTTGGGGGTTGGGCGTTGGACTGACAACCTACTCCATAAAAAACACTTCTTACTTATTGCCATTAGAATGCCTTGGAAAGGGACTGGAATTTATGGAAAAACACCTGTCTTAGAACAAATGCCAGTAAAAGTAATACCAGATACAGTATAGAAATTCTGTCAAAGGAACTAGAAGAAAGGAACATGAATGTTGTAGCTCTTCAAGAAACCAGAAGGCTATTGACTAGAAAAATGAATACCAAAGGTTACATAACATACTATAGTGTATGTGATAATGATAGATATCATGGCAGACCTGATTTTGCAGAATGTTTCGAAATTAGAAGAACGTTAAGCAGTCATGTATTTTAACAATAAGAATTAAAGAAAAGTTTTCAAATACAAGGTACAGTCAAAAAGTATCTGGAATTGTTTGAAATATATTTAATGAACAAAGATAAAAACTCACAAACCTATTTTCCTTCAAAATACTCTCCTCCTGCAACAACACACTTGTTCCAACGATCGATCATACAGTTATTCAAAACACTGTTGACACTTATGTTCTAGCATGGTAAGGCGAAGCTTGACTGAGCAGTTATGTAGTAACTGGGATCGATGTGCAAAATATTGTCATGCAGCGAAATCTGATTGTTTTCTGCCCATTTTTCAGTCCAATTCCTCCAAATGGAATCTCGTAAGTTCAAAAGAATTGTTGAGTAGACAATGCCATGTGATAAATTTCCCTAATGTGCGATTTCATTAATCATTATTCTACTGTTTGCATTGACAGTTTTTCAAACATGCTTCATTTTGTCATCTGTGGTTGCAGTTGAAGGGCGTTGACTGTGAGAGTCATCTTCAATGTTTATGCGACCTTCATGTAAACATTTGTGTCTTTCGTAAACCTGGCTTTATTCATTGCCTCAACTCTGAATGCTTGAATTAACATTCTAGTGTCTCAGAAGATGACTTTTAAAGTAAAACAGAAAATTTAATGTTTTTTTACTGTTCATTAGATCGATTTTCAAAAACCGACAATGTAAATACAAATATATAAAAAAAATTGCTCTCCACAGGGGCACAACAGCGGCTGAGAGATACTGCCGCCAACGACATCCCTTCTTCAAGAGCAGTGCCAGCAGCTAAACAACAAAATTCCCACCAGCAACCACGCTACGTGACTCTGGACATTGATTTCGAGAACTTTTTGATTGTACCTCATATATCTTTAGTAGGCATATATGCTCCCACTGAAGTTCAAGAGAAGATGATAAAGAATGATTTTATTGATTTCTTGAAGAAATAACAAATGACCTAACCCAATATGAGTTAAGACTGATTTCAGGAGACACAACCGCCAAAATAGGGAAGAAAGAAGAAATATGGACAGCCATTTCTAGCAAAGAAAGTATTCATAAATCATCAAATGACAAAGGAACTAGACGTCTAAGTTTATGCGAAGCCCTCAATTTTGAGATTATGAGTACATTAAGTATTTCCTTATAAAATAATATAGTGAAGTGTTACTACAACTTCCTTTTGTTTTTCACCCATTATGAAGCACAACAGGTATGAAGGTATGTAAATAGAATACAAACACAACATAATAAACTAAACACAAAGGAATAGAAGAAATAACACGAAACAAACTTCAGATGAATAACTGAATGTCATTAAACGAGCAGATTCTGGTGAATCTGAAAAAATAATCGCTTCAGAATTAAGAGTGGGAACAAGCATTGTAAGTGATAATAAAATGTGTACAGGAGTCTTTATTCATGCTGATACAGGAAAATTATTTTGATATTTTTAATCAGCCTACCAAACTTTCTTAAAATCAGCTATAATACCTCAGGTACCAAGGTAAAAAATATTTTTTTTTATTGTTAAGACATTAATATTATGATGACAAGAACCGGTAAAAATAAAAATAGGAAAATTTATCTTTACAGTATAAAATAATACAATATAAAGTATTAGGGAAGAAAACTTAAAAAAAAAATTAAGTTGTGAATTAATATAAAATAAAAAAAAAATGATAACCAAGCTTTTGTATTTATTGCAAGTAAAAATACAGCTGAACTAAAACCAGCAATTAACTAATCGTTTACTATAACTATGTTTACATTGACAAAATGTTTCCTGCGAGAAGAACTTTTCATAAAAGTATAAGTTTTTATAGATAAACAGTGCTGATATTTTAAAACTAAAAATGAAAACAGTTTTGTTGAATTTTGTTCGAAAATTTCTTGTACAAAATATTTGAAAAAAGGATTACAGTTTCATAATATGTTTAATTTTAATTAGTTTAAAAATTTTGAAGACAAGAAAATGTATTTTCAGTGACTGAATTAATTTTAAAATGTTGTTGGAGACAAGAAAATGTATGTTATATGAAAAGTTGCATGTATTGCTAGTTACATAAAACCATATGAACCAAAAATCTGACTATACAAAAATGAATCAACATATGTCCACTTACCACACACCTACAGAACTAAACCACTAAACAATTTATTAAACTACATATTACCCTCACCATATTAACAATAAACAACAAAAATGTTAGATATTTCCCATCATCTCTCACCTTACAGAGATAACAGTAAAGATAGAAAATGTTTAATACAAGTAAATGTAACAAAACTAAAATATTCTCTAAATGTTTTAGGCAAGAAGAATGAGATTAAAAACTAAGAGAAGGACATAGGTATATCTAGGATCAGGAAAGTAAACAATAGACCTAATGTTCACTATCAGATGCAGATAAAAATATAACGATATGGAAAAAGAATTAGTTACCTCTTTCCTAGACATGGAAGAGGCACATGGCAGTGTATTAGATATAAAGATTGACCATTGTGGTGTTTGACGTAAGGAGGCAGGAACAGACAGGTCAATGTTCTGAAATCATCCCGAGCTTCAAGGGTCCCTAAAAAAATTAAAAACAGGTTTTTTCTTTTCTTGCAGCATTGATTTGCAACTATTACTCCTCTCGAATTATGATTAGGGGATAAACATCTTTCTCTCAGGTACAAAACCAAAACATGTGACATTCGGAGACCTGTCTTGATAGCAATTAGATACATGAAGATGAGAACACTTGATAAGCTGGCCTACATTATCGACAGGAGCTATATATGATTGTTTTAAGGGTGTGTTGTTATGTGTGGAATGTAAGTGAAATGTCATACAAGAATAAATTGTAGTTGCTATGACAACTAACATCACTAACATTAGATTACTGATTAAATCCTCCCACGTACAGTGGTATTGACCCATCCGCCTGCCCATATAGGTCCAGTGCTCAATACCCACCTACCCGCCAATACACGTACAGTAGTGATGAACCACCCGCCCACCCATACACGTACGGTGGCATTAACCCACCTGCCCACCCATAAACGTACACAGTGGCATTAACCCACTCGCCCACCCATATACGTACGGTGGGATTAACCCACCCGCCCACCCATACACGTACGGTGGCATTAACCCACCCGCCTACCCATTCACGGACAGTGGTATTAACCCACCTGCCCACCCATACACGTACGGTGGCATTAACTCACCCGCCCACCCATACACGTACGGTGGCATTAAATGTACAATCAATAGTTTGTAAATTAATACTAAAGCTGGCAAAAGTTGTTAACTGTAAACTATGAATTAATGTAATTAATGTATACTGCTTTAAACACTAAGAGGAACAGTGTGATTTAATTTTTGTTTTAGTATTTTGTTTAGTGTTGTTTCCCATTTTGTTCCATAGCTGGACAAAGTTAAATAAACAACCTAAATAAAACTACATCATGGTCTTATTAACAGTTTATTATAAATGTGTCATATGGGCCATTATTCACTGATTTAAGTTGATATCCCACTTTACAGTATATAAGTATATGTATCTGCAGAACCATTCGTTGAAGCTCCAAACAGGCAATGGAGGCAATGCTTGATTACCTGCCATTGATTCATTATTCATTAGTAAGACGCCGGATGAATAAGTGTAGATGAACGAGTGTAGTCATTCTTACTAACTGTGGTCGACTGTTCGTCAGAAAGAGCTATTTATTAATAGTCCAATAGCCCGGGTAATGAAGGGACCTTCAGCTTTATGTGAAATCTGAGCCACGTAGTGTCGGTTTGATTTTCAGCTAACTGACAAGCCTGACACTTAGTTCTCGTCCCTACACAACATCTGAACCTTGACTACCATCCAAAACATAGAAACCCCAGACTTCTTTAGTAGTGTACGCGTAAATGGCAACCATTGAGCTGATGCCATGTCGCTATTGAGAGGACCGAGCATAGAATCTCAACACTTTGTCCTCAAGTAGCTGGGTTACAGCACTGCACCATTAGTGCCGACTTTTTGTGAGTCATTGGTAATTGGACTCACAACAAGGGTGGTTTTAACACTCTTACAAAAAGCAAGCACAGTTGACATATTCTTCACAATAAAATAGCCAAATATCTTGAGGTATTTTCCTGAATTATAATACAGCAGTTACAATATTCTACATACCATATTACGAAAGGTACCCCTTCACTGCCAGTCAGACATAGTGAGAAGTGAGTGGTTTACAAGTTGCAATGGCTAAAAAACCTGAATTTGTACAGAGCTCATGGTAACTGGAATATGTGGACTAGGTATTAACATAGCAGAGGCTTTGGATTAAATAGCTGTTTTTCTATGTATCTGTATTATGGAGCCGAGAGAAAACATCTCCACTCTGGCAGTTAGACTGTACAAACAGCGGAAGTTGATTACATGTTTGAAAACTGGTCTGTAATTGCCAAAATGCTCTCACTGTATTGGCGGAGAGGAACACTTTTGTCCTTAGGTTGGTGTCATAATGAAAGATTAAAGAATCTTACAAATTAATCTGAGATTACCTTGATGCTGAAATCAAGAAATGTACTAATATCCTAATAAAAAAAAGTACCCACTTTTTATGACACAATCACGTCTCAGGTAATCAAAAATAATTCTAAATGTCTGAAAGAACAATTCTAGTGGAAATGCTTACATATGGCTCTCTCCATAAACACCTTAAATGGACTGGATGCAACACAACTGAAGATTATAGAAACTCCTATGATTTTGATGAGTCGTAAAAGAATGCCTATCTTTTCTTTACAAAAAGGCAGCTTCTTCAAAGTTTTTAAGGGGTCAGTTGAACTTGGGGACATCAACTCCAAAGTACTTCCAAGGGTTTGAAAGCTTTTAGGTAAATTGAGTAGTTATGATCAAGCGACATAAACTCCTTTAGTTGGGTTGGGACAAATAGCCCACTCCAAAGAAAAAGTGGATATATATGTATGAAGACAATTCAAGACTTATTCTATCAAAATTCAAATCTCGATAGCACATAACTGGAAGCTAGAACAGATAAACATAAAAAAGTAATTGAAATTATATATTTCTGGAAATAAAAATCTGTAACAGAGTAGAAGTAGAAATAACTAATGAGAAATTGTTTTCAAGATCAGATAGAAAGAAAACAATGAAGTGGTTTGCAATATACTGAGCAGGTTCATTGCAATATACTGGTTTGCAATGAAGTTGAGCAGGCTGACAGTGAGATCGAGGAGACTGATGCTGTACAGATTAGTCAGTACATTTTTGATGACTCCGAATCACTATCACAAATGGAGTTTTGAAAAGCAAAATATAGAAACTTCTTTTAAAGTAATGCAAGAAGAAGCAGAGGATTGTTTAAACATACTCCAGACCAAAATAAAAAGTTTAGAGAAAGAGAACACTAAACTTAAAACAACTATTAGTGAAAAAGACAGTGAAATTTCCTCCTTAAGGGGTAAAACTCAAACTGAGATTGTAGCAACTCAATGTAACATTAAAGAACAATTCCAGAGTAATAGTATCTTTGATTTTATTCAACATAGTTATAAAACAAAATCTGCTCTCTTTTTAGAAAAAATCAAGGAACTGGAAAAAAATAACAATACTTTAATGGATAGAATTGATTACTACCCAGTCTCAGATGAAAACCTCCTAAATGAAATTAATTCATTGGAAAAAAAACTTGCCCTTTTTGAATAATCACACCAAGACACAGTAAGCAACTTGGAACAGTTATTGAAATCATATCAACTGATTTGGATAACTTAAGAACTGAAAATAAATGCTTAGGGGAAGAAAACTTAAATCTACGGGAAAATATTGAGAATAATTGCATCCAGACCAATTTCACTAACAATTACGAACATCAAAACCTAAACAGGGCAGTATTAAAGCCATTGTAACAACAGAGTCCTTTGTAGTCAAAAATCCTTATGATTGCTTATCTTCAACTGAACAGACTGAATGCAGTGTTTCCAACTCAGAAATGAATTATTTCCCAATGAGAAGAAATAAGGTGGTAAATAGAGAAACAAAGATTCTGCAGGATTAGAGTAGAAAAATAAGGTACTTTGGAGAAATATGAATAGGAAATATCAAAACAATGAAGAACAAGTAAACCAATTTTGATATATGGTGATACCATGTTAAAATAAATGATGCTAAAATTAAATCCTTTAGTGAAATCGACTCAGCTAAGCTTTGGAAGTTTTGGAGAAAAGTGAAGACAGACGAAACCAACCAAAAGTAGTATTTATTAATGTGGGAACAAATGATCTTGATAAACCCAGGGATGCCGATGATGTAATGGGTAAGATTCATAAAGTGATAATAATGGCAAAGAAATGTTTCCATTGTTCTTTAATTGTTGTGAATAGTGTTCTAGCTCGACAAGATATTCACCCTTCTTTAATTAAAAAACCCAATACTAATTTTAGGTGGCTATATCAACAGTATCAAACTCTATTTTTGGACACTAACAAATATTTTACTGAAAGTTGTCTGGTAAAAGATGGACTGCACCCTAACAGAAAGGGAATTTCAGTGCTCAGTAAAGTTATGACAAATGCGTATACACTCTACAAAAGACAATTTAATATCGAAGAAGTTTCTTGTAAACGCTCAGTTAGCTACATAAAATAACACCACTATGAAAAAAGAAGAATATGCAAAGCTTTGGCAGATAGCATTGACAGTGAGGTAGTCAACTCACCTGAACTGGGGGACCAACCAAACAATTGGATCTACCAACAGCCTGAGCTACAGTCACAAGGACCTATAGCAAAAAAAACACATCCCTCTAAGGTCACTGTCACTGGACTCACTGGAGGAATTTCCACCACTTCCTTCCATTATCACAACAACAGCTGCTGTCCATTGAAATAATGTTGTAAAAAATAAGTCTCACGGTAATAACTACTTACAATTACAAAATCAGGTTTTTACAAATAAATTAAATACAGTTAATGCAGACAATGCGATTAGACAAAACCTAAACAATGATTGTGACGAGGAGACACTAGAAGCTATTTCTTTAAACTCAAAAATCTTAAAATCGGTAAAGGTATTTTGAATAACCGTTCTTCTAATAAAAAAATGTAACATAAAAAACAGGAAAACAGAATTTTTAAAAATATATCATCAAAATATCCAAGTTTGAAATTCTCGTTTGGAATTTTTAGAAATAGTTATAGATGAAGTTAATCCAGACATAGTAGTTATTTCAGAACACAACTTAAAATCTTTCGAAATAGAGCGATTAAATTTAAATGGATATAAAAAAATGCCTTCTATTCCAGAGAAATTTTTAAAAATGGAGGAGTTTTCAAAATATCACGTAGTAATATAAGGTTTAAGCAGGTGGTCTCTCCTCAAATTGATAATATTTGCCAAGAAAAAAAAATTTGAATGTTGTTGTGTAAAATACTATATAAGAATAAGAATATTTATTTTCTCAAATTTACATTAATACTCTCGTTCTATACTACAAATTATTTCATAGATGTACCCAATAACAAAATAATTATAATGTTCATGTCCCTTAATTGCAAATACACCACACTATTTTCACTACAACAATACCAGGATTGACCACTAATACTATAAAAGAGCACTAATACTATAAAAGAACAATGCCATCATCAAGAAAATGCACATCCATAAAACAAAACAAATACACAATGCAAAAATGAGAAAATTTACGACCTCAAAGGCTATGCCAGATTTGAGGTGCGTGCATATATAATTCTTAAAACATAAATCAGCGATCAGAAAAAAACAAACTAAACAGAATTTACAAATTAATCAGTGCTTAATATTTAACATTATTTTTACAATATGTACATAATTAAACATAAGTGCATTCATAGAGATAACTAGCTTTTGCAAGACAAAATCCTACATTTATTAAATACCATGTATACAACCGTACAGACATTCTAAGTACGCACTCATACAAACATGCATACACTAAAATAAATATATTTTTCTTCATTTTGCACCTATGCAAAATATGGATAAATATAACTTTCTACTGGTAGGAGTTTACAGGGCCCCAAGTAGTGATGTGTCTGAATTTCTCTACAGATTAGAAGAGTTGTGCAATTATATTTTACAAAGACATAAGTATGTAATTATAGCGGGAGATTTCAACATTAATATGTTAGATAATAATCCTGGTTGCAGAGGGTTAAAAAATATATTAACTTCTTTTGGAATGCACTATTTAGCTGACTTTCCAACCAGGGTTACTCTATCTTCTGGAACTGCCATTGACAACATACCACAACAATATTAAAAATTATCAGGTTTGATTACAGAAGTATCCGATCATGATGGTCAAATGTTGGAGCTACTTAATTTTGGAAGACTAATACAGTCTGAGGAGAACTTAAAAATGTATAGTTTTCAGATGAGAATATATCGACCTTTTACAACTTACTAGAAAAGAAACGTGGTTAAATGTTTTCCAAGCTAAAGTGGAGGAAAAATATGTTTTTACTAACCATTTAAAATATTACTTTGACTTAAGTTTTCCAGTTAGGACGACACAGGTTGGCTTTGTAAAAAAAGATGGATAAATGAGGACATTAGGGCCGAAAAAAAGGGAAATTGTAAACTTACAAAAAAATGCAAGACAAATGAAAAATAAGAATTCGTCAGTGGTAGTTTCAGAAAGGAAAAAACATCTTAAAAGAAAAATTGCTGCGGCAAAAAAATATTATATATATTGACCAGAAAATAAATGTTTCTGATAATATCAATAAAATATTGTGGAAGATAATTAATGAAGAAACGTCAAACAAAAATAGTCAATTGTTCACTAATATACATTTAAAAATGGACAATAAACTAATTACAAACCCAAAGGATGTAGTTCACTTTTTTAGTAGCCATTTTACAGGCGCAGCACATAAAATTAAAAAAGTTATTGTTCTTATAATCAAGCTAATGAGTCTCCTGATAGAAGAAGTGTTCATGTGCTATCTAGATCTAAGCCTGTTGATGAGGATGAGATTATAATAATGATAAATTCTTTGAAAAATAATATGTCAAGTGGACATGATGAAATACCAATAAAAGTTTTTAAGTTTGTTGGTAAACCACTTCTACTACCTCTAGTACATCTCATTAACTCATCTTTGATTACTGGAATTTTCCCTGAGCAGCTTAAAACTGCAAAGGTAGTCCCCCTATATAAAAAAGGGGAGGTAACAGAAATATCCAATTATCTTCAATACTACCAGTGATATCAAAAATTGTTGAAAAGACAATGTATAATTGGCTAGTTGAATATTTTGACCAATGCAATTTGTTTGACAACTCTCAACATGGGCTTCGTAAAGGTAAATCAGTCACTACAGCTGCTGTAAATTTTGTTGAATCTATTATTAAATCTATTGACAATCATGAAGTAGTTATTAGCATATTTATAGACCTCTCTAAAGCATTTGACAGTGTCTGTCATAAAACAATGCTTAAGAAGTTGGAAAATTATGGAGTTAAAGGAATAGTTCATAAATGGATTACATCCTATTTAAGTAATAGATACCAGTATGTTGAGACCAATGTGGTTAATGATAATTATATTAATAAAATAAGTTCATCAATGTTAAAAATACAAAGAGGGTTTTCCTCAAGGTTCCATTTTGGATCCTTTGCTCTTTTTGTGTTATATTAATGATATGCCTGAATGTATAATTAACTCTAGTAAAAACAAGTTATGCATGTACGCAGATGATTCTAATTTAAAGATTTCGGCAAAGTCAAAAAATGAATTAGAATTAGAGTCTTTTACTGAGCTAGGGAAAATCCAGCAATTTTTTAAAGACAATGAGTTATTACTCAATGTAAATAAAACAACTTTTATGTCATTTACAACAAAACAAAATAGAAATAAAATAGAACCAAACATAATAGTTGAATCTGCATCATTATTACAAGTAAATAATACTAATTTCCTTGGGCTTTGTATTGATGATAATTTAAGTTGGGACTCACATATTGGAAAACTGCTAAAGAAAATAGATTCAGGAATATTTGCCATTAGATGGATGTCACATTTTTTGTAGTATAGATACATTAAGAAAAATCTACTTTGCTTATGTACACAGTCATATTGCATTTGGCATATCCGTATATGGGAGATCCACAGCGGAAAATCTTGACAAAATACCAATTCTACAAAAGAAAGTAATTCGAGTAATATTAGGTTTAAAGAGTGATGAATCAGTAAAAGAACCATTCAAGCAGCTCAAAATTCTTACTATTTATGGACAATATATTTTTGATACAATTATTTTAGTTAAGCAAGAACGTTTTAAAACTTTGACTGCTGAAACCCAAGGATATAACACAAGGTTTAAAAAAGAAATTATTACAAATCACAACAATTTATAATTTTATAAGAAAAACCCTAAATATGTAAGGATTAAAATTTTATCAAAAATTACCTCAGCAGATAAAAAAATTGTTTTAAATCCTTTAAAACTATTATTAAGTCTTTTTTGACTGACAAAGCTCTGTACTCTGTTAACGAATATTTGGAGAACTAGTTTCAGTGTTGCCTTTATCTTTATGTTAAGTTTGTTTTATATAGGCTAAGTTCAAAAATTTGTAACACTATTCAATGTATGATGTGTGCATTTCATGAATAAAGAGTTATTGATTGATTGATATAGGTAAAAATAAATTGATTTAAAAACAATAAGATCATTTATGGCTCCGAAAAGTAAGTTTTAAAAAAAGGGAGAAATGGAACAATTATGAAATTAAATTAACTTAATAGAAAGTTGTCAAATTAAAAAAAAAAAAAAAAAAACTATTTTATGAACCAGAGCATAACATAAACAAAATGTCAGCAAATAATTTACAAACCAATGCATTTAATGGATGGTACACTTTTACTCCCCTGGTTGAAAATATAGCATATAAGTTAATATTATCAGTAGTATACAAAGTATCATTTCGTAATAAGATCTTTTGTTGTCTGAGAAATTAAATCCAATGCATGCTAAGCCATTGTTGATATTTTTTGTTATCAGTATATTTGTACAGTAAATTTGTAAATAACCATATTTTCAACTATGTGTGAGTTAGTTAATCACTGATTAAAATAACAAATATAAAGAACACAACAACTTGTTCAGGACGTTCAGGTCCTATATAAACTCCATCAGGAGCTAATTATTGATAGCTCTTAGTACAGAAATCCATAACCATGACACATTCTAAAGCAGAACAATAAAAACAGTTTCGCAATAACATTAGAATTCATGATTCCTACTTCTGGATATTAATGCAATATATAATATATTGATAGTGGCTTTTGATGTATGTACTAATGGTTTCATGGTGACTGGTAGTACATACATTATCAGAGGATATACCTGATGATATGGTAGGTCACCACGAAACCAGCAGTACATACATCAAAACAGAGGATACTAAAAAGGACAGCAAAAATATTTTAATAAACCTAAATAAAACTACTTTTTGTACATCTCATTTTGTACTAAGCAAAATCAGAGAAACTTACAGCCAACTATTTTGTTAGACTTGCCACTGAAGCAAGTAGAACATACCACATTTTTAGGGCTTAAAATTGACCAAAACCTTAGCTGGGATAAACATGTAAACCATGTATTAAATAAAACCTCTTCTAGTTTATATGCATTAAGACAAATGTCTAAAATATGCAACTTAAAAACTTAAAAAACAATATATTATGCTATGTTTCATTCACACTTAGCTTATGGCATAAGTGTATATGGTTCTATGACAAAAAGTAACCTCGACAGGTTACTTCTCCGACAAAAAAGAGCCCTAAGGATTATGTATACAGTATGACCTTGATAACTCGAATCTGAAGGGGGTTGTTGAAAATTCGAGTTGTCGAGGTTTTCGAGTTAGTGAGGTTCGAGTTATCAAGGTAAAATGACCGAAAATTCGAGATATAGAGGTCCAGTAATGCCTAATAAAGTTTCTCTTAGAACCTCTATATCTCGAAGTTTCATTGACTTAGCCTCTATAACTCGAATATTAGAGCCCACTACGTCGTATTCTACATAAGATATCATGTTGGTACACTGGTAAAAAAAAAAACTTTCATCAAAAATAACGATTTATTGCACAAAATTATCATGAATTACTGTATGGAAAATTAAAGTTGACAAAGCAATAATGTTTAAAAATACGAAATAATCATGTACGTAGATGTACTGTATGTAAATTCAGTTAGATTGCAGTACAGTACTGTAGTTCTGAACATTGTAAACTAAGCTTTGAAAAAGTCATCAATTTTTGTTTGTTTACTACCTTTCAATGAGATTCCATCCAGAGCCGTATCCAAATCATTTATACACTTCACTACACTTTCACTTAGGCCTTTTTCACACTTTCTTCCAAACAAATGCTTCAAAATCTCGATGGCCGTAATATTCGAAAGTTCTTTTTTCCAATCGTCACAAACGTTCATATCAACACTCGCACTTTCGCCACAAACCTTTTTGAAAATTATTTCATTTCTTCTTTTGAAGTTTTGTAGCCAGCCATTGCTAGCACGGAAGTTTGGGTGTCCCAATGACTCAGCAAATTGCACAGCTTTTTCTTTGAGAATGGGGCCTGATATAGCCACATTTTTGTCCCGGCACTGTTTTAGCCATTTAAAAACACACTCGTCCACATCGCTAAACTCGGCACCTTTGACCCTCTTTGTCACCATTGTCACATTACTGTCACTCTCATATTTTCCACGATTTTTCAGAATTGTTGACAATGTGTTGGGTGGAATACCGAATGACTTGGCTATTTCACTTTTCTTCTTCGTACCTTCGTCAACTGCTTTCAACACTTGCCTCTTCTCCTCAAACGTTAAAGTTTTTAGCTTACGTTTCACCGACATGACTTACGCACTTGTGTAATAAACGCTTCACGCACTACTGCACTCCTCTCACTGGCGATGACAACAACACGATGCGGTGCGGGGTGAGTCAGCTAGACAGGTGCAAGTGGTGACTTGTTGTGTTTGCGCGCGATACCGGACAAGAGGGAGGAGGGGTGTTGACCTAGTTGCAAACAAAGAACAATCTCAAGTAGAAAAATATATCTAAAACTTCGAGTAATAGACTCTGAGCGAAATTCGACTTATAGAGGTTGACTTCGAGTTATAGAGGTGACCAACCATCCAACTTCGAGTTGTAGAGGTTAAACCCACGACTTTGAAAACCCTAAAAATTCGAGTTATCAAGGCCATAATTTATGAAAAATCGACTTATAGAGGCCTTTTTTGTATTGAGTGTTATGGGGAGTTGAAGGGGATTACAAAAATTTCGAGTTATCAAGGAATTCGAGATATTGAGGCTCGACTTATCAAGGTCCTACTGTAATTTAAAAAGAGAAGAATCGGTCAAGCATCTTTTTGTAGAATTAACCATACCAACGGTTATTGGACTGTATATATTGGAAACTTTTAGTTATACAAAACAGTTTGCAAATCCCTCTCAAATTCCTAGTAGACATGTCATGCTACTCAAATAAATAGACAAGTGGAACGTCATAATTTAGAATTTTATGAGAAAAACTACATTTATTAGGACAAAACTATTATATCGCCTTCCCAGAAACGTTTTGATAGAGCAAAATTTTGAGAAATTTAGAAAAACTTGAAGGATTTTTTGATTAAATTAGCTCCTTACTCCTTAGAAGAGTTTTGGGAAACAGATTTAGAACATAAAATCATTTTATAATTTTATTAGATATCAGTTTAGTTTTAATTTATTAAGTTAAATATAAAAATTATTTTTTTTTCTTTAAACACTCTGACTGATCACAAATTTAGTTGTTCTTTATGTATTCTTAATCTAAATATTCTTTTTTAATTTTAGAGTACTTTATTTTCTATACTAAAATAACAAATTGTTATACTACTGTTTGCTCGTTGTAAAAAGGATTACTACTTACATTTTATTTTTTAACTCTTAAAGAAGTTTCTCGTACTTAATATATTCAGTTTTTTTTTTTAGCATAATATGTGTTGGTATATATACAGTACAAGTAAACGTCACACAACACAAATTTATTACAATATAAGCACAAAATGTACAAATATATTATACAATACAAGTACAAAATGCACGAATATTATGGTGATCGATTTCGATGAACCACGCTCACCTTCCTCAGACCAGAGGGATTCACAAAAGAATGGAAAACGGTGTTCAACAACTCAATTTATAGGCCTATGATCACGTGACCCCATTGGCTGGAATCGTCAAAATGGCGGCTGCTGTGATATTATTGGTTAATTCCTATTATCTGTTTTGACGATTCCAGCCAATCAGGTCACGTGATCATAGGCCTATAAATTGAGTTGTTGAACACCGTTTTCCATTCTTTTGTGAATCCCTCTGGTCTGAGGAAGGTGAGCGTGGTTCATCGAAATCGATCACCATAATATTCGTGCATTTTGTACTTGTATTGCAATATATTTGTACATTTTGTGCTTATATTGTAATAAATTTGTGTTGTGTGACTTTTACTTGTACTGTTAATATATTCTTATTTATTTTTTTCTATTTAATAGATAGATATTGAATTACTTGTTAATAAAAAAAGGTTTAAATTAATATAATGTTTCATACAGATAATTAATAGTCTCCTTACTACCAGTGATGGTTCATATTGTTATTTATTTTTTTGGGAAATTAATAATTAATTGTAGTTTAGCTATAACATTTCTGACGCTGTTCAATGTATCATATGTACATTATTACTGAATAAAGGATGTTTTGAATTTGAAGGTAAAGCCATTATCAATATATTATACTTCAGTTTCAATCTCTGGCAGTATCTAAAAGCAATATGAACAGAGCAGGAAAAAATGGCAAAGTATTGTCCATATTTGATAAATACAGGGCTGGACAGTGATATTCTATGTGCAAACTCAAGGACTGTTCAGAAAGACATTTTAGACTTGTGCAGTGGTGCCTTGGTTTCAAAACATCTCTACAATAACTGTGCATAGAACTATAGGAAGATGGATCTCTAAGCCCCTTCTCTTCTGCAGATCTCTTCTTGTTAACTCAGGTGTCAAATTAGACAAGTTTTTTAATGTGCTGTCACGATGAGTTATTTAATTTAAATAGTTACTGATAGAAAAATAGCTTAAGACGTCTGTGGCTTTCCAATGTATATAGTAACATTGTTACTTTAACTTAATTTTTTCTTTAACAGTACTAATTTTTGGATTTCCATTACATGGATATAAAAGAGCAACAAGTTCTACAAATATTATAATGCTTAACGACATGGAGTAAAGTCAAATAATTTGGCCAAGGGCAAGTAGTAAATATCCAAGTAACTATGAGATTGTCTGAAAAAAACCAAGTCAGCTTTGCACTATTTAAACTATTCAACTGAAGTTCATGTCAAGAAAAACTATCTCCAAGCAATCATACTATATCATTGTCCTTTTTCCTAGCCAATGATAAAACATAGTTATAAATAGGTCTCCAAAAGAAGATCTCCTTGACTGAAGGGAATGAAATTAATAACCCATCAAACAACCAGAAAAAATAAAAATAAGTTTTAATATCAGTTTAGAGCAACCAAACTTGTTTACATTGCAAGTCTAAGTTATAAGCTTTTATAACATTGAAAGCTTTCTTGTAGGACGGACCCAATCAGTTAAAATTCATAATCAATTAAGCAGTTCATTATTAGTAAGAGCCGTAGTCCCTCAGGGCTCCGTGCTCTCTGCAAATCTATTTTTAATTTTTATTAACGACCTGTTAGATCAACATTTCACATGTTCAGTTAGTGCATTTGCCGATGACATTGCACTTGTATCCTCTAACAAAAATGAATTAAATCTCCAAATGAGTATTAACGATGATTTGAACATTTTGCGGTCATGGTGCTTCAAGAATAAAATGCATGTTAATGTAAAAAAACTAAATATGTTAACTTTCACATGACTGGCTTTAGATTCGCAAATCCTATAGTTTATCATAAATTTGATTGTGAAGGTGAGTCGTGTGGCTGTAGTGCTGTTGAGCAAGTCCCCACCTTTAAATATTTAGGGTTAACTTTAGACTGCAAAATGTCCTGGAAAAAGCATATTTGTGATTTGATAAATGAAACTAGATTTAATTTAAGAAAATTTTACTTTCTTAGAAACTTTTGTGATGTAAATTTACTGCGAACTCTTTACTATGGTCTGATTCATTCAAGGATACAATACGGCATTATTTGTTGGGGGGGAACTTGTAAAACAACAATAAATACTATTAGAACAATTCAAAATAAATTTATTCGAATAATCCTGAAAGCAAATGCAAGAGACGCTTCTTTACCTTTATTCTATTTATTAAAAATTTTACCTATCCAACATTTATTCATCTATAAAACATTAAAATTATTTTATATTCGAAGTGGCAATAGAGGCTCAACCAGAATTCATCACGATATGAGAAGTAACAAGAATAGATTATCTATCAAACCCAAAGTAAACAAAATGTTCTTCAAACAATCTTTTGATTACTTAGGCCCAAATTATTTCAATAAATTACCATTATACATTAAAGAAAGCAACAACAATAAGGAATTCTGCCACAAGCTAAAGAACTGGTTATACACTATACATGACACAAGTTGTCTGAGTCAGGCCTTAACTTAGAGTAAATTATAGAAAATATTAGTTTATGAACTGTAAAATATTAATTTTAGTTTAATTTTCAAGTACTGTTATTTTAGTAGTAATTTGAATTTAATGAACGCTACAGAATGACTTTCTAATTATATATATATATAAGACTTTAATACTTAAAAGAGACTGGACTGAGTTATTTGTTAATTTATTTTATTATTATTATTTTTGGTCACTAACCACATTACTGGAAACAGTGGTTAGTATTATTCACTTAAGTTTTGTGTTCATTTAACTGTCAAGCTGTTGTGAATAAAGATCATTATTCATTATTCATAAACTACTTTAATAGAAATTTAAGAATTATTTACAATCAACATAATCATACACTTAAAATAACACTAAATAAGTTTTAAAATGTAAATAATTTGGTCTGTCGTTGTTACAGTATTATTTTATTTTTCAAACAATATTTGGCATTTTGTTTCAATCTGGGGTTTAAATCTTTTATTCAAAAAGTATTGCTTGGTCTATTTATCATGAATGTAAAAAACTTTTTAATATTGAAATAAATATAATAAATAGTTGTTATACCATCATCGGCATTGAACCTTTGCTGAATTTATGCATAACTAACAGTAATTTAAATTTTCTCTGAAAAATGCATTTTCATATTAAATAAAATATTAGTTGGATTATTGCTAATTTAGCACAACCCAAAAAGCACATGTGGATTCTATATTTCCACAGATGCGAGCAATTTGATATGATTTTATTGATGTAATGCTTGACAGTATCAATTAACACACCAGTCACCTGACTAGACTGCTTTTGGCACTGTTTTACCGGAACTAAGATATAATTGTCACTACTTCACAGCTTAGCTTCTTCCTCAAAATATTGTAACATGCAAAAAATAATTTAACTGCCTTGGCTATGAAGCTTCTAATACTTCAAAAGCTTCAGCAAGTACAAAAGGCATACTGTTACATAACACAAAATGCACAGTGTACTGGACAGTTCCCATTTTGTGACTGACTTAAGTAAAGTGTCAATCTCCTCGAGTACAATAAAACCCTACTAAGGGAAGGGCTTGTCTCTTTGAAAGAAATAAAATTATACACTTGGTCGGCTGTTTTCAAAGAAAACCAATGTTTTTATGTTTGCATGATTTAACCCTGCATACCACCCTCACTCACAGTGCAGACAGCCTGAGCGGGATTAAAGCTATGTGACTTATATCAACAACTCGTATCTGCACGTAGCCTTCAGTGGTTATGTTTGAAGGGAGGGGAGAGGGTGGCTCTTAGGCTGGTTTAATGCAATGCTTTAGGTGTCGCATATTCTGGAAAAAGGAAGATCATGTGTCCTGTGTCTGTCACACGTTTTCATGATATTGGCTTACACTCGCGTATGACATTTCAGTTAATTTTTATAGCAGCATTCCCAAACTGCACTAGTGGGGTTTAGTGCATACTACTGGGCTATTCATTTTGAAGTTGTGCTTGTGTAGTGTTGATTACCGTTTGACAATTTTAAAAATGGATCCTATCGTGACACCTTTTATATGATTTGGTGTGTAAGAAACCCTATGAACGAAGGTGATAGTCAGTATATAGGCCTATAAGTAGAGTAAGATTTCAGAGAGGAGTATTTCATACAAAATTCAAAGGAACTAATAATAAGTTGTAGAAATTAAGGTAACTAGCCTTCCACATAGGTGTTGAGCAATTACTCCATCACCCCTTGTTTCGAAGAAGAGCATACACTTGCCCACTATCACAGGACATGGGAGGCCGAATGCGCTGCTTAATGTAGCAAAACCATTTGATTCAATGTATTTAGAGCAAAATTGTGTAACTCTTGGATCGTATATTCTTCAAGACTGTCGTAGGTATCTAGAAGGCGTGCATTCCTCTAACAACAAAAATTGTGTTGCTTTCATGCATATATGCTCCTATTTGATTTAATAGAACTAGGAACGCAGCGAATCTGTCGCACACCGCTGAACGTGTTGCATAAAACCAGCCTTACTTAAAACAATTTCGGACACTACCTAATAAAATAGTGTATTGTAGTTTGAGTACCTGTAATACGCCCCATAAATAGTAGGTGACCACAACCGTGACAGAGTGGTAAAATTGAAATCAGTTGTGTTCCTGATGTTGGTTTATATGAGAATCATGTCTCGTTCAACTAAAAGTTGTTTTAGTAAACATGAAATGAGATCAGATAACAAACTTTTATCATGCCTGCACATTATTGTTCTTAGTTTTGAACCCTGTAACAGTTTTATCGCAAAGAGTAACTGTTGACTACAGAATCTTTCTTGGTTTGTTAGAAAGAGTAAAGACCATTATTTATCAACAATTTGTTTTATTGTAATTAAGTTGTTAAGAAAGATTAATTTACTTTATATTATGTTGGACTTTATTTTAAATGTTCAATACAATAAAATACATAATGAATTATAGTCTTCACATAAGAATACAATCTGGTTATATAAGAGATAAGAAATTACAAGACTAAAGATAAGACCATGTCATTATAAAAATTATATAAACAGAGACAAATTAAAACATTACTCGCTCACACATACAATCACGCTTCCATCAATATTAGTATTGAAAACTTAGTCACCCCCCAATGCTCCAAAGCAAGCACAGCTTTCCAAATTCCTGATATAATTGGGGAGAGTGTTTCACAGCTGACAAACTTGAAAGGGGAACAAGTTCTTGAAAACTATGGATCAGTGGACAGGAATAGCAATTAAAAAACTTCTCTAAATGAATTTCATACACTAATATCATGAATAAAATTTGCCATACATGCCATAAAAAGTCTTTATCTTAGTTACAAAATACTAAAGGGAAAGAGTGTGATCATTATATACCTGTTGAAGTTTCATGAGATTTACGTTCTGAAAGTGCTGACTACTGGTTGAAGACTTAATAACCAATTGAAGGCTGTCCAACAGCTTAACTGTGATGTCACTCATTACAATGTTGGTGTAGTTAAATTTAGAGTCTGCAATATTTGACACCAAATTTGATTTTATTGTCCATAAGGCCAATGTTAAATTCAAATTAAGATTACAGCTTTATTATTAAAATTTAAAAATTAATCTTTTGTTAAAAAAAAAATTGAAGTCTCTAGAGCTTCTAGGGATCAGATTTTATATTTATCTCAATTTAAAAAAATACAAATAAGTATTGCTTTAGTTTAATTCATTTTTAATAAACCAAAATCAGTTGAAAAAATCATGGATCTCATAACACTAATCCTAGAAAGCATGTAACAATTTGAAAACATTTTATAAGGCATGTACATATTTTTTTTTATTGTAAGCACGACAGGTTTGTAAAAGAAATAATATTCAACTGCAAAATGCAAATGTCAGCAACTAATAAACACGCTGCTCAGTGGGCAAACATGAGAGAGATTAAACTGCCATCACTGTTCACCTCACACAACGGTTTGGGGACAGAAGGACAGACGACAACCGGTCTACTCATTGTTAACCAAGTTATAAGTAGTTCCAACATCAACACCAGGTAGAGTGTCAGAGGCTCGACTGCGTTCAAAATTATTCATTCAAGAAGACTGTTAAGGAAAAACCACAGTCTTCACCAAAATCAACGTAATGTTGAAAGGTATATATCAAACAAAATGCTTTAAAATGTAAATTCTAGACCAAAAATTGTTACAAGCTGCAGCTACTTTATTAGCCCATTTCAAATACCGGCATGTCTTCATAAATAGCCTGAGTTTTTCAGTTTTGTTTTTGTATTTAAGCTCGTGATTATTATAATTTCTGTGACCATAATATGAGTTTTGTTTGCTTTCATTAAATTTCATCCTCTGTTGTTTCGCCTAAGAAGAAATTGACTATACACCTAAGTTCAGAAATGAAACACAATTTACAGCATCATCAGGTTCAAAGTGTCTACAAATTTGAAAATTGCCAAATTAGAAAATATATGGAAGTTTGAATATACAATTACTGAATGTCACACCATCAATATGTGAAAAAGACAGGACCAAGTAGAGTCCTGTGAACTCTGCGGCCATTGGCGGTTTGTGAACTAGTAAAGTGGGGGTTCACACACCGGGGAGGTTTGGGGGGTACAGAGTAGACCCTTCTCCACAAGTAAAAGTGCACAAGTAAAATTTAAAAAAAATTATATGCTTAAAAATGCATTTTAAACTATTTAAAAACATATTTTAACGTAGTTAAAAACTATACTTAAGCTGTTATATATTGTTTCCAAACTTAGTTTTTAGGATATAAAATAGTTTGTTATCCATTTCACAAATCTACTGATTTTAGCTTTGGCTGGAGTAGCTGTGCAAACAAATAGCAAGAAATGTATATATTTTAATAATTAGTCAAGGCAAAAAATATTACTTACTTTTAAAATCAATTATTAAAAGTAAGTATTATTCAATTATAAAATGTGTAAATTTATTATAATTAGTTTGGTTAACTAATTTTTGTAGTTTAAAAGAAAGAAGTAGTTGTTAATTTTTCTGTTAATAATTTTCGTCTTTTATACAAATCAAAAACAACACAAGTACTGCCAAGAGTTAACTGTAAATAATTATTTAATTAAATAATCATAATAATAATACCTAAAGACAAACTATTTGTATATTGTATGTACTAAGTAGAAAAAAGACTTGTATTACATTGTCAAGACAACTTTATATGTAGTAAGACATTACAGGCATTGTAATTTTTTTAAACCTTTTAACAGCTTTCTAAGTAAAAAGCTTAAAGTTAAAGTCCATCCTCCTGTCTTTTTTGCAGGCAAACACATCAATAACTTTTCCACTGATCAAGATGAATAAGTTCGGGATCAATAAAGGAACACACTGGTTGCAGACGCTTTGTTGCCACCGTGTGACCATACCGTGGGGAGAGGAGTGTGAGTGGAGCGGAGCAAATGTGCACCAGCGGGCTTCTATTACAAGACGGCCCCCACCACCGCCTTCCACACAGACCAGCTGATAGCCCTTGCATATACGCTATGGAGCACAACCGGGACTGTGCAACAGTACTGTGGGATTAGCAGAAGCTAGTTGAAGGCGCTTTTTTGGGTTTGCTTACGTTTGAGAGTTTAAAAGGCATTGAATCACATATTTATTCATTTAAATGTGTAAATAATTTAACTTAAACTTTAAGTGCGGTTCATTTTCTTTTAACAAATCTCGCAGGGGTTTACGTGCTCATGTGCTCTTATGGAGTAGCTGCCACTGTCTTCAGCTAACTTCTGTGTGTCAGATGTGCTATTCCTTTCTTTTACATACCATTGTTGTTCAGAAAGGTACGAGTCAACCCTGTTAACACAATGATGGGAAAATTCATACTTCCTAAATATAGTAAAAGATGATGATGAAAGCAGTCAACAGTTTTAGAAAAGTCATAAGGTGTCATCTGTGCCAAATAGATACAATCACTACTTTTCAATAAGGCAGTAGTTAAAATACCATAGAATCCAGGCTGATATTTGGTGAGAATGTTTGTAAATTTCCTAGAATAAAGGGGAAAACTGTCAATGGATTACTCATTAAAAGCATTTAGAAAAATAGGGAAGTATACTGATTTGGCTTACATCAGAGGGTGTGAGAGGATTTAGGCTCTCTTAACTTAGCGAAAAGATGAACTTTGTTTTCGGAGCAGTTAAAATTAAGTCATTAATGCAGGGTACATGTGCTTGAATCATAATGATGCTATTATTGGTACATAATGATTAAATATATTATAAGAAAAAAGTTGAATTTGAATAGTATTTTTTTAATCATTTTTAGCGAAAATAACTTTATACCAGTGATGTTTTGCAAGAGGAAATACATCTGGATAGGTGAATTATGGGTTAGAGCGTCTGCAGTGGGATCAGGCAGAATCTTAATGTCATTAGTGCTCATGGAAACACAAGTTCTATGCATAGAAATACAACAAAATCAGATGGGTATAAAGCGTGAGTTGTTCTTTGTTGAGACCAAAGGGGGACTGAGAATTTATTAATGGACTCTTCCAGCCAGCCACACTGAAAAAAAGTAAACAACATTGCCAGCTCGAATCTTTAAGCTTGTCAAGAGGGTGACTAGTCAATACAGCGCCTGCAATTTTGGAAATGCAAAACTAAAACACTTGTATACGACATTTGCGTTTCAAAAATGAAAGGCGCTTCCGATTAACCATAATTTTATCTTGAAAAATTTGTTATTGTTATGTACTTGCCGAACTGGATGATACGGACTGCCGGATAAGCGAGGCCGGATAATCGAGGTTTTACTGTAACTATATATGCTCTTGTAGAAAAAATATTTTTATTCTTATGCAGAATATTGTTTCAACTATTCCTAATATAGTACTTAACAACTATTGTAAAATGAAAATGCATTTAAACATAACAATGAACAAAAACTAAAAATAGTTTCATGAGCGTAAGTTTGAATGAATAGAATTAATAGGTTGGTATATGCAGTGTAGAATTTAATGAAGAAAACAGAATTGTGTATCTAAATCTTTCAATACTGGACATTTCTTGTGTTAATTTAATAAATTCAATAAATAAAATTTCTTGTGTTCATTTCAGCATTTTTACTATAGACACCTTGGTGACAAAAACTGTTGTGTGTCATGAATATATTTAAATCAATTATGTATTATAATTGTATTACTAAATAGGTACATTATATTTTTCAAGCATTTGGAGTACTATCAGAAATACTTTTAAAATATAAATGAAACTGTGAGAATTTTGGCTTTGGTTAATTATATTTAATTGACAAACATAATTCTATCTTAAATTACATATAACTTTTCAGGCCTACATGCATTCAGTTTATTTCATATATACCTAACCCGTCCTACTTAGGCAAGCAATAGATGACAGTGTAAATGGGGCGGTTAACAGCGGAGCAGAGTGACTCCACTGTCTTGCAGGGTTTCAGCGTTGCCAATTCGTACGACACGGCCTTCTTTAGAGGCGGCTGTGATTTTAGTCAAACAAAATATTTTTTCCATTTTACCTCACTTGGTAAAATTTTTCTCCTGCACAGAAATGTAGGACTATGCTTTCTCTCAAAAGTTTTTAAGTACTTTTAATATTAATCTGAGAACTTAGGCTTAAGCGGCCGGTGTCATAACTAGAATCTATATTTTCTAATGACAACCGCGTCAAGTGCTATGTACATTATTTACAAATTAACTAGACAGACGTTTCGCCCATACTGTGATGTGGCATCCTTAGTGGTATCTCTGTGATTGAATCGGCGAATTACCTTCCAGCTTTTATAACAGGTGGTGGGGTGGGTACTGGTTTGGCAGGTACGCTGGAGGGGCAGAGGGAAGACCCACGTGACCTACGGTCATTGGCAGAAGAAAATCAACCTGGCTGACTCTCCCATTTTATTTTAATTTACTTAAAATGGATTCCCATGTCTTCGGAAGCCGCACACTTTCATCCTTATTAAAATTATTTCTTCTTTTGTATATTTCTATAGCTTCCCTTACGATTCTAGGGTGGTAATGGGGGATGCTGGCAAGGACTTTAGTTTGGTAAAATAAAATTCCATGATTTTAGTTTTTGCGCTATGTTCCGCAACTGCAACCTTACGGTATCTTCATTCTTAGTATGCCTTACATGTTCTTTAATCCTTGTAGAAATTAACCTCTTGGTTTCCCCTATGTAGACTAACCCGCAACTACAAGGTATTTCATATACTCCAGGATTAGCTAAAGCAATTTTATCTTTGACTGGTCTCAGAAAATTCTTCAATTTATTAGGTGGCTTGTAAATGGTTTTATAATTTCTTTACTTAATATTCTGTCAATCTTTTCTGTTATTCCCTTTATGTACGGTAGATATGCCTTTTTTGAGGTATCCTCATCTTGTCTTGTACTTACCCTATATTCTTGTTGTTTCCTCTTTAGCTGTTTTCCAATAGTATTATTGATTTCTCTACCTGAATACCCATTCTGTTTTAATGTTGACTGTAATATTTGCCTTTCTTTCTTCCAAATATTTGAGTCCGAAATATGAATAGCTTGATTCACCAAAGTGTTTAAAACTGCATTCTTCTGTGCTGGGTGGTGATGGGAAGCAGCATTTAGATATCTATTGGTATGTGTAGGTTTCCAATATACCCAGTGGCCTATTTTTCCATCTCTTCATCTAACAATTAAAACGTCAAGGAAAGGCAGACTTCCGTTATTATCAATTTCTATTGTAAACTTGATATTAGGGTGAATAGTATTAATATGGTGCAAAAATACCAGTCCTCATCCCGCCACTTGTTATAAAAGATGGAAGGTCATTCGCAGATTCAGTCTCAGAAATATGCCACTGATGATGCCACATCACAGTATGGGAGACACGTCTGGTTACTTTGTAAATAATGTTCCTTGACGCGGTTGTCACAGGAAAATATAGATTCTAGTTACTTTTAATATTAGCCTATTTTAAAAATTGTTGTTCAAAAATCTTGAAAAAAGCATATTTTGCTTTTTCCAATAATTACTACTGACTGCATAGTAAGTACCTAAAACTATAGTGGGTCTCAAAAGAGTAAAAAAAATGTTCATCTTCTAATTATCTGAAAAACATGAGTTTTTTTAATTGCTGGTTAAAAATGGGGTTTCTCCATGATTAGACTATCTCCGCTGGTAATTTAACTCAGTTGTAACCAATTTGAAACCTCTAATTTTCAAATATTTGAGGTAAAAAGAAAGTGGATAGTTACTATATAAAATTCAGGTGTCTAGGGGCTATGTCAATAATGGTAATAATGCACTTTCTAAACGCCTCTGAAAATAAGATTTCTTGTTGAGATTTGGTGAAATATGAGTTTATAATTCTTGAGGAGGTTGTTTTAAGCTGAGGAAAACTCGTTTTTTATAGAAAAATAAAAAAAACTAGTTTTTTATGTGACGGTGAAAAAAAATTTTTTAAATAATTGGAAATGAAATTTTTTTTTCCATTTTACTTGTTTTTTAGTGCTGAACACGAACATATAATTGCTTTTTCAATAAAATTATTCTGTTGGCCCGAAAAATACACTTTTTATTTACCTTTACCAAACATAACCTAACTTATCCTATTTGGTTACTATGCACACTTTCTTACCACGTCTGAAAATACAATTTTTTGCTGAAAAAAAAATGAAATATGAGTTTATTTCTCTTGAGGAGATTGATTTCATCTGTGGAAAACTCAATTTTTAACACAAAAACTAGTTTTTTATCTGATAGGGAAACCCAACTTTTTAAAAATCGTTATTTGTTATCAAATCTTTTTTTCATTACACATGGTTTTTTATGCTGAACTCGAATATATAATTGGTTTTGCAGTAAATTTATTTATTCAGCCAGAAAAATGCATTTTTTACTGACCTAACCTATCTTATTTTAACTGTCTATTTACTCAACAAAAATTCGTAATTTGCGTTAAATTTGGGTGTTTGGCCTTCATGGCGGCCACTCCGGCAGGAATATAAGTGAATTAGGTTTTTGTGATTAATAGTTGTAGTATATAATGATCGCGTAATGGCCACTAATTACAATTCGCAGCGAAAGTACTTTTTCCCTTATATCTCAAGAAATAATTGTAATAGACCAAACTAGTTTTCAAATTCGTATTCAGCGTAAAAACACATCAAAATAAAAAAAAATAGGATTAAAATACCATTCAAATTAACGGAAATACGTCAAAAATACTAAAAGTTATGACATTGGTTTTTTTCTAATTTTTCGGTAAAATATGTGATTCTGCGGAGGAAGTCGCACCAACTAAATACTGCTCTGGGTCAGCCGATACTAGCCATATTCCATACTACGTCTAAGGGTCTGCACACTATTGTCCCTCTTCGCCCCTTTCCGGCCTGAACATAGAGGTAGATTTATTGCCTTGTCAACTGCTGAGTGCCAGTATAAAGGAATATTTTGTGAATTACTAGACATAAGACAGTTTGTGACTGACTAGTGGTGTGTCGGTCTCCTCGAGTACATTAAAACTCCAAGGGAGGGGCTCGTCTCTTCAGAGCAATAAAATCATAAACTTGGTTGGCTTTTTTTCTAAAAAAAACAATGTTTTCAGGCTGAAATTTGTTTTTACCCGTACACCCCATGCACCCTTACTCACAGGGAGGCACCTAGAGCGGAATTCAAATGGAGCAACTATTCTGCACTATTACTTAGTCAACTTAAAATCTTTTCATACTTTGATAATACATTTTTGGGATGCTAAATATCAATATTTAGTAAAAATTAGGTGTCGGAAACATAGAGTAAGTCTCATTAGTGATACATTAGTAGACACCGAGGTCGTCCATATACATCGTGCCACGCCAGTTATGGTTGTAATGTTTTTACAAATTCTGCTGACTGAAAAGCGGTTTGCGACAGTGAAAATACGTCATTACAGGTTCATTCAATATAGTAACCTAACCTAACCATAACTGTTGTGGCACGATGTCTACGAAATGTCAATGATAGCTTGTGAACTTTAAACCTCCTTATCGCTTTGCAATGCAAACGACAGCTTTCCAACACTTGATTTTCATTTTTCTAAGTGAGGACTATCACATCATATCAAAATATGAAAAGAATTGAAGTTGACAATTTGTGCAGTTTTACCTAAACAGCATATTTCGTGAAAAAACAGCCAATTCTAGACCCATTTCAAGAAAAAAATTCCAATTTTATTTGGTGACAAAAACTGCACAAATACCTCCTATTTGTTTAAATACCTACTCAATTCGTAATTTGCATTAAATTCGGATGCCTTGCCTCCGTGACGGCCATCACTCCGGCTAGAATACATGTGAATCTGTTTTAGATGGCTGGTCATAGCTCCTATTAACATTCTGCAGTTTGCCACCATTGGTATTTTGCAGCAAACGTTGTTTTTCCGTGATATCTCAATAAATAATTGTCATAGACCAAAATAGTTTTTAGTTCATTTTTAACACGAAAAACTCAAATCAAATTTTTGATAATTATGCACTTTCTTGCCACCAAACAAATTTGGAACATTTTGCTTGAAATGGGTCTAGAATTGGCTGTATTTTTACGAGATATGCTTTTCATTCCGCAGAAATAACGTATTTTACCGAAAAATTCGAAAAAACCAATGTCAGAACTTTAGTATTTTTGTCATATTTCCGTTAATTTAAATTGTATTTTAGTCATCTTTTTTTCATTTTGATGTGTTTTTTGCGCTGAATACAAATTTGAAAACTATTTTGGTCTATTACAAATATTTCTCGAGAAATAACGGAAAAACTACTATCGCAGGAGATCGCGATTAGCGGCCATTACGCGATCATTATATACAACAACTATTTATCACAAAAACCGAATTCACCTATATTCCTGCCGGAGTGACGGCCGGCAGGCCGTCACGGAGGCCAAACGCTCGAATTTAACGCAAATTACGAATTTTTGTTGAGAAAATAGACAATTAGGATACGTTAGGTTATGTTTGATTATGTCGTAAAAAGTGCATTTTTCGAGCTTAAAAAATAATTTTACTACAAAACCAGTTATATATGTGTTCAGCATAAAAAAACACGAGAAATGGAAAAAACATTTGTCGAAAAATAACGATTTTTAAAAAAGTTGGTTTTTCATTATTAGATAAACAACTAGTTTTTCGATTTTTCGGTAAAAAACGAGTTTTCCGCGGATGAAATCAAACTCCTCAAGAGATATAAACTCATTTTTCAACACTTTTTTAACATGAAATCGTATTTTCAGAGGTGGCAAGAAAGTGCATAATTACAAAATTTTTAAAAATTATGAAAAAATTACGAAAAATAACAGAGCTAAAATTGAAAAATAAAATTTTCTAAAATGTATAATTTTCAATGATTTTTGTATAAAATGTTATTTCCACAAATAAAATGTATTCTCATACAATATAGACCTGATTCTACCCACTGGTGATAAAAAAGTCAAGATTGGTGAGGCGTCTAGTAAACGCACAAATAGGCTACTGCAAAGATAGGTCTATATACAAATTTGTTTTTGTCGTTAGTAGCCTAGTTGCTTAGGCCTAATTTATCATCTAGCCTAGAATCGATTTCATATAATATTGGGTGAATTGAAAAGAATAATTACTGACAAACTCGACTTAGTTTTTAAGTGGACCATGTTTGGAAAATTCCATATTTAAGATCAAGGCCTAGTTTTTCAATTTTCACAAGGCTTAGCTATGAAGAGGGCCTGGTAGAATTGTAATTATCATAACAACAATGATCTCAATAATGTTAAAAAAATGTAAGAATGTTTAGTAGTACCTGTAAGATTTGAAGGCACTCACGACTCTTTGAAAATGTCTTTCCTCCTCATCATCCTGGCTACTGGAAGAAGTTGAGGTAGGCTTTCCATTGCCATCTTCATGATGGCTGGAAGATAGGCATTTTTTCCTGGAATATGTCCTTCTTATATCTGGTCTAGGCCTACTCAACATAATAGTATATGTATTTACTACTTGTATTGTACCACTATTGTATGCCTAAAATATTATGGATGCATTGGATTTACATTTTTATAACTGTAGCCTACACATAATTCCAGTCACAAAATGGTTTGCATGAAAACAATAAAGCATATTACTCTGTTGTTATCACTGATGTCCATAACATTGAAGTAAGCAATCAAAAGTTAACTAAAACCAAACAATTAACACTTCAAAACTTATCCATAAATCTTGATATTTTATAAAGTAACTTTATTTTAGGGAGACATAGGCTACCCTTAACACTAGACAACAAAATGCTCAGCGTTTGAATTAACAATTTAACTGAGCTGTATCTTTGTTATTACGATTATTTTTGTATCTTTGCAAATGAAAGCTAAAAATTGTTTAACATGAAGCCATGGAGTAGTGTAAACTTTCTTACTTCCAACCCGTCACATTAATCTTGGCAGAATGGGATTAATGGCGTACACCTTCTATTATACCTTATATTATTATAGTTATAATAGGAGGTCTATACTAATGAAGCAGATCTTTCATTTTTGCCAGGATTTTTCAGGAATACATTGTGGAGAATTGAATGAAATTTTTTTTTAGTTTTTGTATATTGGTATTGGATGAAGTAGGCACATTTAAAACTTGATTAAACTTAGATTAGGCTGGGAAGATTATAACATTTATTTATTCTTCCCTCACAGGCTGGTGTTCGTATCATTAACAAGCTGCCAAACTCGATTAAAAATGCCCCAACGCCTGACGCGTTTAAAACTCGCTTAAAGTGCTTCTTAGTGCGGGAAGCGTTTTATGACATAAGTGAGTTTTAGGCATATGACTGGGACCACCCATCGGGAAATACATTCCGTCACCGAGGGGGGGAGTGATCATTTTATTTAGGAGTAAATGTAGTATGAATGCATTTATTCTATATGAATGAGTGTGATCTAGATGTGTGCGAGTGACTAAATATTTATATTTAAACCTATATTGATGTTTGCCATACATGTAAACATGTTTATGGAGTAAAAATTAATTGATTGATATTCATTACGTTTGCAACGGTCATAACCATTTTACAAAAAAACTTAAGCTGTTAATAGAAATTAATTTGCAAGATGCAAGTCTCACTACAAGTGTACTTCATAAACTATGAAACAATAATTTATACCGATATGTCAATAATTAATAATGAAAATAACACTGAACAATGTTATTAATTCAATATAACAAAAACCCATGTGAAATAATAAATAGAAAGCAAAATAAATTATTATATTTTAAAATTAAGGTTTAGGTTCCTTTTTTCTCCTGAATTTCTCTACTAATAGGTGTCAGTTTATGAACAATTCTTGCGTAACTTTGTATTTTCTCAAATAGTATTTTTGAATATTGAATTCTTGGATCTATGTTTTGTTATGAGTGTGATCTGTATGCTACTCACAATGGAGATGAACAAGGTAGGGTGCTGACAGAGGATTCTGCAACGAAGATTAAGGTAAGTTCATACATGAAATTAAAAAAAGTTGGAGTGGATGGCGAATGTGCTGAAAACCTTTAACAACGGGCCCAGGAACTCCTGGAGGATCTTGAATACCTTTCATTAGGGATGGTAAGGCTATTTAGTCAAAAATCAAGCATAGTGATGATTAAGGATAAAGATAGTAAAAATCCCAATAAAAACACCAAACAAATAGTTGACATATTTTGGCAAATTCGAGAGATATGATTGTCGTGGTAGTCCAAATACGCTGCCACCACAGTCACTTATTAAGGGGGTCATACGTCCTGACGAATGCACCACGTAGTCATGGAGGGAGCAATAACAACTGCGGCTTTCAGTAAATGTTCCTTGTATTTATTTTACATGAACAACAATCCATAAAAATAGATTCAATAAATAATGTTATATTATAAAACGAACAAAATCCCAATGTCCCATAGCATTTATCTACGGTAACCTAAACATGTCTGATAATTATTATTAGCCAAGAGCCGACAAGACATAACTCATACTCATACTCCTCGAGATCTGCCATAGTTGCCCCCTCCTAGCCACCTCCACGCGCTCGCATGGCGATCGGTGATTGGTCCGATCGGATCATAAGATTGGCACGGTTATGACAAGCAGTCAGGCGAACGACCTTAGCTTCCGCCGTGGACTGCGTAGCCCACGTGGTCGCTAAGATACAATTTTATAAAATGTATGTTTAACGTTATTTACTAAAACCTTTTAATAAATCAAAATAACTTCGCTGAATAAAAATTATTATTGATTAATTGTTAGTCTGACTGAATGAGGAGGTAACTCGTCACATAGTGTGAGAGATGTTGCACTCAAGGTTATAGAGTGCTATCTTAATTTTAGCCAGCAGGTTGTCAGCTGGAAGGGGAATAATTCACACCCTGTTATTATTAAGCACGGTGTCCCTCAGGGTTCCGTGCTAGGCCCATTTCTCTTCATTGTAGCTATTAATGACCTGTATTATACTGTACCGTACATAGAAATGCATTATTTTATGCTGATGATTCTACCATATTTAGTAGCCATACTGACTATGCCACAGCTAATACCATGGTTCAAGGATTGCTCTTAATTGCAGCTAAGTGGCTTTCTAAGAACAAATTGGTGTTGAATGAGTCTAAGACACAATTTATCACTTTTAACCTTAAAAGTAATCTGCACGAAAGCCCCATTAAACTTTTAGGTTTTGATTTAGATTCCCAACTTAACTGGGATGAGCATGTAAATAATCTGTTTAAAAACTAAGTAGGGTGCTCTACCTGCTTACAAAACTAAAGTTTGAGTTGCCTGATAATTTGTTTTAAATAGCATATTTTGCTTTTTTTCACTCCCATGGAATTAGGCTCTGGGGACATTCACCCGGTGCTCTCAGACTTCTGTTACTAGAATAAATGAGTATTATATGTCATAAATATACGCATATAAAATATACAATACTTTACTTTCTGCTGGAAAATTCCTAAGACATCCATACTTTTTCTTTGTAAAATAATTAAATAAAATACACAAATCAAATCGTTAGCTGGATATAACCTAAAAATCATATGTTAGTTTCTATCTTTTTGGAACTATCAACAGAAAGGAGTGAGAACGAGATGCGCGCGCAACCACTGTTAGAGCGGCTGCAGTGTCGACGTATCTCTCCCCACTCCATGGAACTAACATAGTTCCGGAGTTGTTGGAACGATCAAAACAAAGGAGTGAAGTACATGATGCGCGCGCATCCACTCGGAGCGACTCACTTGAGCTTCGCTCCACGTTGAACTGGAACGACGTTCGGAGTTGGAACTACTCCGCGGAACTAGTTCCGAGTCATTATAACTCCGGAGTGAACTAACTCCGTCTGATGAACTACATTTACCATCCCTACTTCTGTTACTACAGAAGAGAGCATTGAGAAGTTTAAATGGTGCTGGCAGGTTGGATCACTGCAGGCCCCTATTTCCTAAAAATAAGATTTTAAAAGTATATAGTTACATATATTCTTCATTGTTTAGTATAAATTAAGAGCATGGATACAGATATTGTTAGGAATCTGCATGTGCATGGCTATGAGACCAGAAATAGGTAAAACCTATTCTCTGGTAGATGTAGATTAAGCAAAACCCTAAACTGTTTTCCTGTTTCAGGTAAAAAATATTTATTACAACTACCCCCCATTCACCATAAGGGCTTTACCCAACAACAAATTTGCTTGTGTCCTGATAGCCTGACTTTGGGACAACCCATTTTATAGCCTTAATGAATTTGTGGATGCTGACCACTCCTGCTTGATAGAATACTGTAGGCTTAACATTGTAACTGCAAGTCAGGTATGGTGCACTTTGTCTGCATGATGTTTTAAACATAGCTTGTGCATGCTGTGCATGCCCTTGGGCATAATTATTTTAGTCTTAAGTTTTGCATGATGTTTGACGTAGCTTGTGCATTCTGTGCATGCCATTGAGAATGATTATTTTAGTCTTAAGTTATCATGATTTTATATATTCTAGTTTAGTATCTTACATGTATCTTAGACCTAGCATATTACAATGTTTTTTAACAGCCAAAAAAAGTAATTTGAACTTTGAATAATTTAAATCATTTATTAAATGATCTTTTTCTTGAACGTAAGTAACAATACCACATATTCAACAAAACACGCCATACAGTATTAATGCAGTCAATACTCACAACATCAATACAAATGCCAATACAGACAACATTAATACAGACAATAAAAATAGCAATACAAATCAGCCTATGAAAAATCGACACATTTTCCATAAATGTAAAAAAGTAACACAAAAACAAATCCTGAATAACCTTCCCACATAAGTATGAAGGTCCTAACTGTAGGCACCATATTGCCCAACCATTGACCCACATAGTAAACAACATGTTGTTAAGTGGGTTATTTCCCAAAAATATTAAATCTCAATCATAAAACCAATACACAAAAAAGGTGAAAGGTGATAGTGCGGATGTGGGCTATTATCGACCAATCGCCTTCTATAAGCAGTATCAAACATTTTGGAAAGGGTCACCTGTGATCAACTGATAACCTTCTTGGAGTCCACTAAACTATCGAGTTTAAGACAATAGTATGGTTTTAGGTGGCGTAAGTAAACAACTTGCACTGATAGACTCATCAGTTGTTGTATCGATGGTATCGATGCAGCTAAATCTGGAGAAACAGTCAACTATACCATCGCAGGCATGTAGAAGGCCTTTGATTGTGTAAACTTAGAATAAATAATTGCAAAACTTGTAAAAGTAGGATTCAGAAATCAAGCTCTGACACTTTTGAAGTTTTACTCAAATAATATCATACAATGCATAAAATATCATATGTAAAATCAAGCAAGAAAACAGTTCAAACAGGGATGACATATTATGGATTTATATTAGACCCTTTATTTTTCATTGTTTACATAAATTATATAATTGAAAATAACCCAACGGAAAACCTTTTAACATTTTCAGATGATACAATAGTATTTATTTAACATAAAGACCCAGAACAATTAGAAATTGACACACTACAAATCGTAAATCAATTAGTGATTTTAGTAACTCACCATACAATAAATAAAAAAAAATATATATAAATAAATAAATAAAAACACACACATGGATTAAGTGAAAATACCTTAGATTTCATAAGTAGTAGCGACTGGTTGGATGGTCAGCAGCAAATCAGTGCGTTTCACATGCAGTAGCTGGGGGCTATGCTCATTGTCCCAGTCAGAGGCAGTCATATCTTTTGAGTAAATTAGCTATGTGTACTAAGTTTACATGCCGTTCTAAAAACATTTACTAACTTCTTTTTATTGTTATACATAGGAGTATAACATTTACTCTAGGTGATCGGACTTGAAGATGAAACCAATAAGCTCTACAAGCTGTTAACGCAGAGAGGAAGTTATTAAATAGTATGCAGGGTGACGTGCGGATGATGTCGTAAATTTGCAAACGTTTAGTAGTGGCACATGATAGTCTACTGTGTTGCCCCTTTCCTCCTCTTCATTAAACAAGTGCCAAAGGGGGGACCATTGCAATATTTGAAGTTTTTTGCGAAAAACGCAACTACACATATCCTGACTTATTACAAGCTATTCTGGGGTAGAATTTTACACTGAACACTGAATTAGGAAATGTCTTTCGCTTTGGTGCAACTCTTACAATAAAGCGTCCAGAGGCAAGTTAACGCGTACGTTTAGGACACAATTGTTAACAAACTTTGTGTCCAATTATCTCACCCTCTCGACGTCTTATGGGCCGTTCTGACGCATTTCCCTTACTAGTGTGACATTCTGAACAAGATCGTATATTTATAATTTCAATTTAAAAAATTAAGCTTTTTCTTCAAAAAAGTGCCAAAGGGGGGACCATTGGAAGATTTTAAGATATTTGCGAAAAATGCAACCATGCAAATCCTGACGTATGACACAATACTCTGAGGTAGAATTTTAACCTGAATCAGGAAATAGCTTTCGTTTTAATGCAACTCTTACAATAAAGCCTCCAGAAGCAACTTAACGCGTACGTTCAGGACACATTTTGTTAACTACAGAGTCTAGCTCCACATTCCTGGCAGGTAACATTCCATCTCTGCCCGAGCCCATGTCAAGTTGACAGACACTCCTACTCCATCTTTCATCGTCCCACTAGTTTGTTATATAGGTTAACCCAGTGGCAGAGTGGTGGGTTAGTTGTCTACAGAGTCTAGCTCCACACTCCTGGCAGGCAACATTCCGTCTCTGCCCGAGCACATGTCAAGTTGCAGACACTCCTACTCAATCTTTCATCGTCCCACTAGTTTGTTATATAGGTTGACCCAGTTGCAGAGTGGTAGGTCAGTTGTCTGGAGTGTCTAGCTACTCCTCATGAAAAATTGTCTGTACATGTGTCAGACTGCTTGGATACAGAAAAGAGAAAAAAGCAGCCAGCACTACTTCTCTTATACTATTTGTTGGTAATAACAAACCGAACATCACAGAATCAACTGACTTTTGGTAGTAATATTGGATAATTACTTAACATGGAAGGGGCATGTAGGTAAGTTGTAGGCAAAGTCGTCTGTGGCCTCGCCTGGGAACTCTGCCTTTAGCCCCTACATGGAATTCAGCTTGCGGCCTTGCCAAGGCATTCTGCCGCCAAGAACTAAGGCGCAAAAATGCCACCATATTGTTTATTAGTGAAAAAAGTACACTTTTGTTAATTTTCCTAAAGGTTTCAGACTGAGAGCTTAAGTTTAAGTATACACATGATTAAGGTAGGACGTCGGGAAGAGCCTCAACATTTAGTTGGTTTTTGAAGTTAGAGCTCGTGAGTGAGTCCCTTTATCGTGCTTTATAGAATATAGATAGATCTAACTACATTTATACCATATTAAACTCGAATGTTGTACTATTCTGTCTAGCTATATAATCTGAATTTTGTAATAAAGTGGTGACTGCCGTTTATAAATTATCAAAGACGTATAGCTGAAGAATTATTTGTTTAATCTGGAATAAAATTCAAAAGTGAGTGGATGGGAGATAGCTAAGATAGTTAAGGATTATTGATAGTGGGGCATGATAGTGGGGCATGGTATGCTATAAAATCACATATAAATATTAAAATTAAATACACCAGGCTACATCACACTCGTTATTTAAGGAGAGAGCAGGATAAGTTATCTGCTTAATAGACTTTCTTTTATCATTAGTTAATTTTCAGAGTTAGTGTTGTGTTTTATTTAAACTAATAAGCCTTTGCCATTTCAGAGTTTGTTAATTTGTATGTCTGTTTGTTTATGTTTTGATTTTATTGTTGTTACTTTTCTGGGAGAAGAGTTGTGAGAGAAAATGCGTCTGTCGGCTTGTGTGGTACTTTGAATTTGAACTCCACAAAGAATCAAGTTAGTAATTAATATATGTCGTTAGACTATTTTTTAAGCTTATTTACAACGATTCTCAAGTAAATTATTCGTTTTCATTGATCATTGTTTTAAACACGGCCATTGTTTGACGTTTTGTTTTTCGCGGTTAAGTTCATTTCCAACATCGGCCATTTTGAGCACTAGTTCATTCCTTTCAAAATCATAATATATGTTGTATTGCTGTCGTATCTGTTTTAACTTTCTGTTTGACATATTGTAATATAATTAAAACGTATTTTTTGCAACTTAAATGCCTTAGAACTTAGTTGATACGTAATTAATGCTTTGGATAATATCATATTTAAGAAAATAGTTGAAGATAGGTTTCCATTATAAGCCTAGGCTCCTATTCTAGATTCAATCATACTTTTAGAAGGACACTGTTCTTAAGTTTTCAGTTATAGAACCAATCAAATAAGTAATTAAAATACACTCACTTACAACCTATAATATTTTTATTTTAACCAAAAGACTTGGAGGTAATCCCCTAAATGCTTATTATTCTCTAGCCCCATGTATTGGCAGAACATTTTATCATTTTTGGCAGGATTTTTTGTGGAAGTAAATGTGGTTTTGCACATACTACTCTTCTAAGAAAAACAAAAATTTATAGGCCTAGATGTAATTAAAAAAAAAAAAAATAAGTTTAGGGCCTCTTAGTGTGTAGATAATTTGGTTGTATGGCAAACTCGTTTGTTAACAGCAAATTTAAAACCTTGTTTTTGGAGAAAAGTTAAAAACCTTATTTATAGATCTTTTAATTGCTTTTTTTGTGTGTTGAACACAAATAGCCTATATGTTCCTAATCATATTTACGACAAAATAATTATTGACCAGTGAAATTATTTTGTATGAACCTAGCTTAATATTGACCATCCTTGTCGAGAATATAAGACGCGTTAAATTTCGGTGTCTGGCCTTTATGATATTCAGTGTCGCCTGCCTGTCGTCCCTCCAGGAAAAATGTGTGCTAAATTTATCTTTTGTGACTAGGATTCCTTAATTTAGGCCTATCATCGTACATGTGGTCTCAATATATGATTCATCTTAAATCTGAAGAAATATTGTTTTAGACCATGTTTGTTAGTATGATTGAGACCACATGTAAAAACTATTGTGGGTGTGCGGGTGGGTCAGTACTATTGTACGTGTGTGGGTGGGCGGGTTGGTCAGTACTATTGTACGTGTGTGGGTGGGCGGGTTGGTCAGTACTATTGTACGTGTGTGAGTGGGCGGGTGGGTCAGTACTATTGTACGTGTGTGGGTGGGCGGTTGGGTCAGTACTACTGCACGTGTGTGGCTGGGCGGGTGGGTCAGTACTATTGTACGTATGTGGGTGGGCGGGTAGGTCAGTAATATTGTACGTGTGTGGGTGGGCGGGTTGGTCAGTACTATTGTACGTGTGTGGGTGGGCGGGTGGGTCAATACTATTGCACGTGTGTGGGTGGGCGGGTGGTCAGTACTATTAATTAATTTTTACTCTAATTCCCAATGTTGAAATTGAAAACAATCAAAACATATAAAAAGGAGGTTAATTGAGTTCCTAACCATTAAACATTTAAATAGTACTGACCCACCCGTTCAGCATAAAAAATTCCAAATTTATAAAAAGATGTTTCAAAACAGACATCTGTAAAAAATACTAATTTTTGGAGTAGGGATTTTCCGATTTTATCCTATGTTACAAAACTAGATCTGCGCTGAATAAAAAATATAGCCAGTTCTTTACCCATTTCAAAGTTTTTGTATTTCGTAAAATGAGGAGAAAATACATGATACGTTTATATTCGCCTAGTTTTAAAGTGACCAAAGAAATTCTTTTAGGGAAAAATCAGTTGAGCCTAATGTTTTCTGGAATAGATCAAGAATTGGCTGTAAATATTCAAACAAGATACTTTTTATACAATAGAAAACTTATATAAACAAAATTGTAAACCCCAACAAAAATTACAATCATATTATATTATTAAATTTGTTTACCAAATGTTAAACCTAGTTTTTTTTTACAAAATTTCTCATGAAAATATAAAAACCTTTTTCGCGTCAAATTGCGTATTGTAGCTGCTGAAAATCTTATTAGGCCTATTAATAACTAAAACCATTACGGAAAAAATGTCTATTATTATATTCAACACGTCCATCTCTTTCACATGACCCCCTAATCTCGCACACAGATTTATCCTCAACAAGAACTTCCATTGTATCAAAACTAAACCTGTAACTTCGGACAGTACTGTTGCAGATATTAACGAAAATGTTTTTTATATTATGTTAGCTTTCCAATTAGTGATGTGGGCCGGTAAAATTCCCACTGGGAGGGAACTAATAAAATTAGAATATTGCTGGGAATATTTCCTTGGCTGAGGAAGATTCCCAAAAAATTGGAATTGATAAATATTCTTAGATTTTGAGAAATTTAAATCTAAACTGAACTGTTAAGAACTTTAAAGTAAGTTAAGTTTAAGTTTCTACATTTTTTTTCATAAATTAATGTTCAAATACATAAATTACCTTTATAAACAAGTGGCAATTCATAGAATTAAATTCCTGAACCGGTATGAACACTCCGACTGGTATTACAATATAAGGTATTTTAAAAAGTATATTTTATGAAAGGTATCATATATCTTTTAAAAAGATTTGTTGACAATTACCTTTTATGTAGCCTATACAAATTTGATAGAGTAAGACAATCTTACAATAATTACTTAAAAACTAGAATATCACAATCGTACTATCTGGGCTGTTGTATCAACTCCCAAGGGTTCAAATTGTTAAAAAACCTTCCATTTTATAATGTCCATTTCATATTTTTTTAAAGTTTATAAACTGGAAGTTTGAAAGAAGTTGGTTGTAGTGTGCTATAACTGTAATGGGATAATTAGTTGTTCAGTGTTTGGGAGAAAATTTTCTTCTCCCTTTTAAACAGGCCTTTGTCTTGGTGGAGGGGATTAAGAAGAAGTGCACCTTGGATGATATAGCAATACAGATCCTAGGAGAAACTGTAACCTCTGCTGCCACAGAGCATACATTTAGTGCATGAAAGGAAAAGACCTAGACATTTGAAGGTTATGTGATGGAAACATGTGAAAGTGGAAGTACAATTTTCATGGGTTTCCTTATGAAGAAGAGGAGGAGGAAGAAGAAAATGATGGTGTTGAAGGTTTGAAGGACTTATGAAAGCGACTAGGCAATTTGTAACCAAGTTTCTATGCAAAATGTATAGCATTTTTTTTTCATGTTTATATTTAATTATAGTATGTTATTTGAACTTATAACTGTGTTTGAGTTTTATTTAATCATAAAATTACTGAATTCAGCAACTATTCAAAAGTTTTAAAACTATTGCTGTGTTAAATCATAAAATCTCAGGAAGTTTTCTTCAATCAATGTTTTACCTATGAACTTTTAAACAGTGCTTAACTTTAATTTTAGCATCTTTTAATTGCATATTACCTGTTAATCAATAGTTTATGGTGCTATCTTGCTTTAAAATATAAATTCCGGGAATTTTTTATGTTAGGAATATTGCCGACAATATTTCTTGGGAATATCTCCGTGATTTTAAGTTCCCAGGGCTTTTGCATCACTACTTCCAACCCACCTAGCTCCTTCCTGGATTAGGCGGTTTTTTTAAATTAAGTGGTGGAACATTTGCCCCCAATTCTGCACTGTCCTTTCTTCTCATTGTTTAAAATACTTGTGTTTTATACTTATAGCAATTTTAATTTTGTTACTGTTGAAATATTACATTCATCATACGATTTTTATTTGCTTGATAGGAATTGTTTGTAATTATTTGTAATTAAGTGCAAACTGAGTATTAAACCACAATAATTATTTTGTTACAAAACTTCATTTATAGATTGATCAATCAATATAGAATTGATTTATTTAGTATAATTTGATGACATTTCTTTTAATTAAAATTGTAACACTATTACATCGTTACAATGTTAACCAAACTAACAAACTTAATTAGACTCACAGTCTCACTCTTTTAGCGGTTTTTAAAAATGAGAGTTGACTCTTTCTAAAGAGACGTATTACCCATTACAAGAATATGGTACATATATAAAGCTGAATTAATACTCTTATGTAACTTGAATATGAGTTGAAATATGAGCTTCTATTTAAAATATGAATACCATCACATTTTTTATATATGTTGTATTGGCATGGTGATGTGGCAACTTTACTTCTGTTGCATCGGACCATTTTCACATGGTGTATGAATGTGTCTACCACATGTTACTTATATTTGTACTAGTGTCAACATTTGTCCAAAATAAAGTAGGATAGATTGTCAATTTTTACTTTTATCTCTTGTAATTATGTATATAGTTGTATTAAAAAACAAAGTGATGAGAAATTAGTTTTATAAACAACGTAGTAGTTACTTATTACATGTTTATGTATACTGTATTGTCAGCTCACATTTTTTGATGAAAAGATCTCTGAGTAGAATGATAATTATTGTGGAAAATACATTACTGTAAATAGGGCTAATAAAACAATAAACTTTTAAGATAAATTAAAATATTGGTTTCCGCAGTGATATGCTTATGGATTTGCTATCAAACATTTCATTTGTAAAAAGACTAAAATATATGAACAATAGTGTGGTAACAAAATGAACAATTTTTTGTTTTTTTATAAATTGTGAATAAAAACCAAACATGGGTTAAAAAAATTACTGATTCTACATTTATGAAATTATTAACAATAGAATAAGAATTCTATTTAACTAAATAGGCATTCATAACAAACTGAACATCTCTGACATATATTGTAATGTAATAATAATCTTTGCAGTTGTAAAAAATCTGTTGTGTAATAAAAAAAGTCTGTCAACTCTGTTTTAATTTGCAAAAACAATAATTACTGGTTACTGTGTGGTTTACTGTAAGGAAAAGTTTTGTCAGTGGCCATAATTTTTTTATAGAATGTGGTGGAACCGTTAAGGTCAGTTCACAACTTAATCTCTTTAATTTGTTGAGTTAAAAAAAACTGCATTATCCCTGAACTTTGGATAAATCATTTAGTTTGTGGAAGAGTGTGAATCGAGCAGAATGAGGTAACAGCCTCCATACACATCCAATCAACTTACTCCCCTCCATACTCAAGGAATGGACTTATTGAGAAGGAAGTTTCGTGGCCAAGTTGTTTTGTATTTTGAGGACATTGGCTAGCTTGCTACTCAGACCTTACCTTTTTGTGACCTCTTCTTATAGGGGTTGCTTGTGTCAAGAATTTGCACAAACAAATCCCACAACTCTACAAACTTAGAGAAACCATAAGCCAAGATATATTTTAACCGATCTCCTGCCTTGTTAGAGAAGGTGTCCGAAAACTGGTTTTGGTGCAAGACTGGAAGAATGCTGGGTCATTTAAAAGACACTATCTTTAGAGCCAAACGAATGTAATCGGTTATTCTGACGTTATTTTCATCAGTATACATGAACACCCTTTTGTAATAAGCAATAAAACCTTTTGTACCAGTTAAATCATTTAGTTGTTTTTACATATTTTTGCCGTACCCTGTATAGACTATTAATAAATATATAAAACACATTGAGGTGTTTCTGTAAGACCTGGCAAAGACGGTGGCTATAGGACTGGCATAGTCATGGTTGACAGTGGCTTTGGACCACTTTCGAAATAAATACCTGTCATTTTGAATTAGAAGTAAATAAAAAAAAAATAACTAGAATCTATATTTTATGGTAACAACCGCGTCAAGGTGCTATGTACATTATTTACAAAGTAACCAGACGTTTCGCCCATACTGTGATGTGGCATCCTCAGTGGTATCTCTGAGACTGAATCGGCGAATGACCTTCCAGCTTTTATAACAGGTGATGGGGTGGGGACTGGTTTGGCAGGTACGCTGGAGAGGGGTGGAGGGAAGACCCACGTGACCTACGGTCATTGGCTGAAGAAAATCAACATGACGTACTCTGCCATTTTAATTTTCCGATTTAAAATGGGTTCCCATGTCTTCGGAAGCTGTATACTTTCATCCTTATTAAAATTATTTCATCTTTTTTATATTTCAATAGCTTCCCTTACGATTCTCGGGTAGTAATGCGGGATGTTGGCAAGGACTTTACTTTGGTCAAATAAGATTCCATGATTAGTTTTAGCGCTATGTTCTGCAACTGCAGACTTTTCCGTATCTTCATTCTTAGTATGCTTAACATGTTCTTTAATCCTTATTGAAATTAACCTCTTGGTTTCTCCTATGTAGACTGACCCGCAACTACAAGGTATTTCATATACTCCAGGCATAGCTAATGGAATGTTATGTTTTATTGGTCTCAGAAAATTCTTCAATTTGTTTGGTGGCTTGTAAATGGTTTTTATATTTTCTTTATTTAATATTCTACCAATCTTTTCTGTTATTCTCTTTATTTAAGGTAGATATGCCTTTTTTGAGGTATCCTTATCTAGTCTTGTACTAATTCTATTTACTTGTTGTTTCCTCTTTAACTGAATTCCAATAGTATTATTGATTTCTCTACCTGAATACCCATTCTGTTTTAATGTTGACTGTAATATTTGCCTTTCTTTCTTCAACTATTTGGGTCCGAAATATGAATAGCTCGGTTAACCATTAGTTATCGAGTGTGGTGAATGAATTAGTCGGCACTGGTGGCGCAGTGCTGTAACTCAGCTACTTGGGGACAAAGTGTTTGGGAGATTGTAGGCAATAGGTTCCATGCTCGGTTCTCTTAATACCGACACGGCGTCCGCTCAATGGTTTTCATCAATGTAGACACTACTAGAGAAGTCTGGAGTGTCCGTGTTTAATGGTAGTCAAGGTTCTGAAGTTGTGTAGGGGAGATAACTGAGTGTCAGACTTGTCAGTTAGCTAAAAATCAGACCAACACTGCGTGGTTCGGATTCCACGTAAAGCTGTAGGTCCCATAGTTGCCTTGGCTATTGGGCTATTAATAAATAGTCCTTTCTGAGCTAAGCTGAACTCAGATAGTAACAATGACTACACTCGTTCATCTACACTCATTCATTCCTCGTATTCGCCTATATCTCTATGATCGGCGTCTTAGAGATGAATAATGAAAATAATAATGAATAACCAAGCTGCATTCTTCTGTACTAGGTGGTGATGGGAAGCAGCATTTAAATATCTATTGGTATGTGTAGGTTTCTGGTATACTGAGTGGCCTATTCATCCATCTCTTCTCACAGTTATAACGTCAAGGAAAGGCTGTCTTCCGTTATTCTCGATTTCCATTGTAAACTTAATATTAGGGTGAAAAAAAAAAAAAAAATAACACACCCTAATAAGACTCCTGACTATCTGGATCAATGTGGTGGCAAACCGATATGTTCAGATACCATTAATTATGTATTTGCTTCAAGATAAAATGGTCCAGGATGCAAAGACCCCTCAAACGTTAATGATACATAAGTTATGGGTATTAAATTCCGTCTGCACTTTTATAATTAGCTGGTATTATAATTAGATCTATGTTATTATATCTATTCTTCAAATAAAGTTGATAACCTAATGCTAAAATGTAGGCTATGGCATTTACTATAGCCTACTGTTAATAAACATGGTGAATAAAGACTAGTGAGTAAATATTGCAATCACTTACAGTGCTTGTTCCCATTCTTGATTCTGAAGCAATCTTTTTCACTGATTCACTAGCATCTAACCGTTTAATGACATGCAGTTTACTTTCAAAGTTGTTTTACCTTAATAATTCTTCTATTCCTTTGTGTTTATATTCTTTGTAGCTTATTGTACTATTTTTATATTCTGTGTACATGACATACGTGTTGTTTTATTGTTGTAATAATGGCTGAAAACGGAAAAACCGGGTCTTTTAAACTGACTACTGGTGACAAGGTAACATTCTGCGGGAAACGTGTTGCCTAGGTGTAACATTCTATAAATACGGATAGGCGAGAAATATAATGCTAAGCATAAAAAAGAGATCAGGAACTGAACACATCTTCATTTGTAGCACATATGTACCGATATACTCTTTATGTTATGCATATAGGCCTAGTAGTAAAAACCTACCTGATTTTACCGCTGAAGAAATAAACTTCCTTAAATAATCTGATCTGATAGGATGGATTGCGAATAGTCATATTCTGATTAGTTGCGAGGCTACTGGAGTTAGTTCTCCTGTCACAGAGCCAAATCTAGGTTTCTTGACCATTCAACACCTGGTTCTCCGATTGAATGTAGACCAGCTAATCCCCCCTGAAAAGAACACAATGATCACTCATTAACTATGTGATCTATAGTTTGAACTTTGACTCTGCAATCACATGTCTGATCATTTGCCATTCATTCACAACTTAATTTAAACTTCCAACCCCCGTGCGAAAGCGATTCAACATAGTCCATTATTTACGAGGAAGGTTCATTCCACCAATGACGGTCATAGGATCTAATACCAGAAACTTGTTTCGACTGTGAAACTTGTCCCAAGTAAACGCCCAGTTGGTTTTTGGCAAAAATTTGATAATAAATGGGAAACTAGTCAAAGAGGTGTTTTTCTAGATTAACTCGCCCTGGACATTGTGGGATATCTTGCAAAATGGGAAGATTCGGAGTAGATAGGACCTTTTTTTAACTCTCTGAAAAGTATCTCTTTGCGTCTTATACCTGGAGGAGCTATGTTGCACAGCACCGGATGCCATGGTAGAGCGGTTTCAATGAGGGAGTCGCTGATAGCCCTCATCGCCCTATTTAGTTGTATATCAGCCTGTCGTACATGTGCACTGTAAGCCACATGAGAGCACAATATTCAGCAGTGGAATAAACCAGGGACAATTCAGTACTACGCAGGACTTGTGGTTGGCTCTCCCCCATAACTAATTTGCCCATTTTCTCTTTTACAGCAATCACCTTCTGGCCTTGAATATTCAACATTTTCTTCAAACTAACTTGCTATTTTTTTAAAGAAAAGTCATACGCAATGTCTGTTTGTATAGAATTTCAATGGAATATGGTTTCGTCTTTCCAATATATTCAAATCAACTACGATAATATTTCTTTTGAAGAATGCAATATTTTTGCTGTTGATCATGCAATTTTTCATTGCCATGTTACAAAATGTTTCAGAAAGAATTGCCTATGACATCTTAGGAGTTAAACTTGGTTTTCAGTTGGCGAGATACCATTGTACGTGTAGAGTTGGGTGGGTGTGTGAAAGCTAAAGTATATGTGGTGGTGTTGACTCACCCACCCATTTACATGCAGTGCTGTTGAAAGTTAATTACACCATGATCAATGTGACAAAACACTTTCAATATCTTGATTTGTTCCCACAGTCAAAACAGTATTTTGATGTGGTGAACTTGGATGCTGTGTTAAAAAAAAAAAAAAAAAAAAATTGCAAAGTTAGTTTGTTTTCTAAAGGTGCTCCTAGTTCTCTGTGATTACACTTCAGATCTTCTTTTTAGCCGACTGAATATAAAGTGCAAGATCAAACATATCCTTGGCTATAGTTGTATTCTCGTTCTAAATACGTTGTCTTTGGATTCTGGATGTCATACCATATTCGTGCCGGTGCCATGTGGAGCCCTTAAGGGCTTTTACATGATCTCTTGGCATAGTTACTTATATGAATTTTCCTTCTGTTACTATTACCTGAAATCAATAATAAACACATTCCATGATGATGCCTGGTACATTTCAGTGCTGTTGATTATTCCAGGAAGTGATGCCACCTTTTATGGAATAAGGTTTCGATACGAAAGACCTCATCACATTTAGCACTGCTTTCCCCTACCATTTTTACCCTAACTTCGGGTATTCAAACTTTTCTCTTGTATTGGCAATTAAGGATTGGCAGTTGCCTCTGCTCGAAAATGAAGCATATCATTCCTTACATGATTCAGAGGTGAACTCATTAAATTTGTTTATTTTTTCATGTAATCTTATATTTTTCGCTACTCGCGCTAAAGGTACAACTTTTTTGGTTTTTATTATATTTTACTAACTGTTATTATTCCCATAATAACTGGATTGCAAAATCCCACCTAATCTTTTAATGATCTGATGGGCAATACCTCCCTAGAAACCTGTTTTTGACATCTATTATCCCAATGCCATTAAAATATGGGTAATTGCACTTTGGCTTTGGAGATACAGTTAGATTACTTTAAAAGTCGTTAAATACTGGTTTAACCTCTGCATACAAGATAAAGCTTTTTATCTATTTTCGAAATTACCAAACTTTAGTTCGCCGCATTTTAAAGTTCAACTCCAAAGACTTATATATCATTGACTTTGGGTATCTTGCATACATGGCTCTTATGAGCTCGGCTTGGAATATATAACAATAATTTTAATTATTTTCGTTATGCTTAAAAAAATGACAATGTCCAGTGAACTGATAACAGATTGTTAGTTAGCCATTTACTTGTAAAACTCTTGATTGGCTAAATCGTCTTTTGATCTGTTGTGTCATATTCTATTACATTCCAATGAGCCAAATTTTATTATATATGTAGTTATTTATTTTGTCTTTGACCAGTTCTTGACCGCAGCTCAAGGCCAAGTACCGTAGTTCCAAAATTGAAAAAGGATGTCTTATTTTACCAAGTGAAGTTAGGGTTAAGAAGCCCGCTCTAATCTTGGGGCCAATGGTCTAAGGGCGCCTTCCGAACCACCATCAGTGACCAGGAAAGCGGGCTGCGTGCAAGGACGGGATCGCTCACACGGTTACCCATCCAAGGGCCCGCTCGATCTTGCGATAACACGTTGGAACCCTCCTGACAGTTGATAATTTATAAACTTGTGGTTATAGCAAATAAATGATTTTGATTAATTTGTCTGTAATAATTTGACCTACGTAAGTCGCAACTTACGCAAAAAAGATTTGCTATTCCCATTATCAAGATCAATACAATGTTAGTTACTTTCTTTCGTAATCTGAGAGGGTAATAATAATTCTTGTTATTCATTTCGTCTCTTATGTGAGAATATTGCTACTGCGTAGTTAAAACATTAATAACTTGTTCTTATGCTATTCAAAAAGTGTTTATGATTTTGAATTCTTTAACATGGATTTCGTCCCAGTTTACGCACATTTACGGAAGTGGATTATTACTGACCAGGTAAATAACTAACGATTTGTTTTAAAATAAGCGTTTCCGTCCGTAAAATAGCAGAAAAAATAGTGAAATATGAGGTCTAGCCATCGGTGCAGAGTCCCCGTCACTGGATGTGGAGAGGAAGGGTGACTTGAGGGAGTCACGTGATCGATTACGTCACTTTGTCCATGTTTGTGTCTCGTTATTGATTAATCTGTGGGTGACGGGGTTCGGGCGTTTCCGCCGGTGTTCGGGTACTAAGGTCAATCCATCAACACTGTGCCGTGTTTTGTGTTGAATCATGATATTTATTAGGCCCATTAGACGTCATTTTGCGAGACTTCGTGTGTTCGCCGACTGACTTCTTTTATAAGTAAGACCATAATTGTAAATAAACAATTCTCTCGTTAGTTAAACAGTTTGTATGTCGTATGCCAATCGTTTATTGGCGGGTATCTTGCAAACACCACCACAAGCCGAAAAGTGACGTCATGCCTTCGCTAAGCCACGACCATGCCAGCCTTATGTTTACTGGATTTCCTGCACACCGGGTCCATTTATATTCCCATTGTAATAAAATATTGTTGATTGTCACATTTATATTTACTGATGTATGTCAGTGTTTTAAATAAACAATTTTAATATAATGCATCTGATAATATTTAGCAACAAAAGTTGCGGGCTGTATAAACTATAAATATATGTACTGTCTATTTAGATGGTAAAACAGTAAAGGATTTTCCATTTTAAATTAGTAATTTTAAATCAACTGTTTTTTTTAAATATTCTAAAATAAGTTCAGAAAGGATGTATGTTAATGTTTTGGTATAGACTTTTGTTCTCTATCACTTTCAAATATATATTTTTATTATTTTATTTTCTTTAGATGTAAAATACACAAACTCAATAATATGTTTCATAAAAAAAGTTAATAATAAATGTGAATAAAATAATTACTTTCTTTTATTCTAAACTAATAAATTGTAACCTACCCTCTAATTCCTTTGTTGCCTTGTCTTTGTCAACTGAGTTTTAATTTTTTTAAAGTCGTAATGTCAAGTGATATTGTAGGTGTGAACTCTTTCATTGTACTAATGATGGCTAGAGTCTAAAAATTTCATCAACAAGGCACTATTTGGGTTTTAAAACACTTAAGTGAGGGCTATGTTGTCTTAATGGCTCACAAACCATATTAAATTGCAGGCCCATTGTACATAATCAAATTAGTTTCACTTTCAAAATCAGAAGCTACAAAACTTAATGCCCATAATATTCCTAACCTGCATACCAACCCCCTATTAAAACCTTAAAAGTAGGGTTGCCATACATTTCAAAGTAAAATACGACACCGGATATATTTCGGGGTCTGGTGTGAGGGGGGGAGTTATTTACGAATTTTACTATATATGCGATTTAGGTTGTTAATCGGGGAAAATAATTAACGTCTTAGTGATATATAATATTAATATTACAACTATATTTTAATTTAACATTACAGAATAATATAATATTAACAGACAGTTTTTTTCTTTAAAAAAGTTATTCATTAAGTTTATGTTAACTCAGAAGAATTCAATAAACTGTCGTAATTGTTCAGTCATCTCTTGTGCTAGTTGCACTGTTATACTGGCTGAAGGCTGAAACCAGTCATATTTTTCTGAATATATTCATTTTAAATTAATACATGTCATTGATAACTTTTTGCCCTTCTCCTATGAGAGTCTAATTTGATCGGGTGTCCAGACATTTTTCATAGAATAATACTCGTTCAACTGGTGCTGAAGGACTGAGTAGAGAAAGAGCAAACTTCAACAATCTTTCAAAATGTTCACACTTATTTTCAGCCAATTTCAAGTGTTGAAAAACTTCTTTTTTTCTATTTTTAAGGTAGGGGGGTGTAATGGTACATAATAATGGAGCATAGTAAGCGAGACATTATGCAACCACCTACGAGTGTCGATTGACGATTTCTCGAAGTAATAAGAGTAATAAATATTTGTATTTTGTACAGTATCAAATATTTAAAATATATACTTTTAATATTAATTGAACAAAAAATACAGACATTTACCCTATTTTTTCTTTGTACGGTACGGACACGGACATTGAATGTAAAATACAAACAGTCCGTACAAAATACAGACTTATGGCAACACTACTTATAAGGTACCAATGCAAAGGCCGTAGATAAGGGGCTAAGGCGCTGGCTTGCCACGCTGCCGGTTCGGGTTCGATTCCCGATGTGACCACTAATAGATTTTGCCCTGCCGCTTCCGTGGTTCGGAAGTCACGTAAAGCCATTGGTCCCCAGGTTAAGTGTTAGAGAGGGCTCCTCAGCCCTAACTTCGCCTGGTAAAATAAGACAATCTTTAACTTTAACTTCAAATTTTATAATTCATATTGCTAAAATAAAAGTATGCTGTACTAATTTTCAAACTTAGTTTTAACTTATTAACATATAAAAAGTAAGTAAACTCCCAAAATATAAGCGCTATTTTTAGTGTTTTGTAAGACTATATTAAACATCATACAAAATCTAACTAAACATAAAGTATATTTTGAAGCTTTTGGGCTTCCATATCTAAGAAAATAGTTTCTCTAATACAATTAATGGTTGAAATTTCAATTATTTGCTTTCAATTATTTATCAATTTGAACAGAAGGAAGAAAAACAAATCATAAAATTTAGCTGTAAATTGTAATTTTGAACCCTGAAAAGGGGCAGAACAAATTTTTGTAAAGTAACAATTCAAATATAGCCAAACATTCATTTTCATATTAAATAAAGATATGATTTGTTTTCTTATAGAATATGAACGTCTAATTTTTTCTTTAGCCTATATCAAATCTTACCAAACTAAATTAACTGTTCAGGAAAAGGCAGTGAAAATAATTGTTGTATAACATATATAAATGCACATCAAATAACATAGTTTGAATGTTTTAACAACAGGGATAACAATTTTTGTTACCATTTTTAATCAGGTAGTTTGATGCTCTTGCAGACTATAGCAGGATAACTTAACCACTGTAGATAAAGCTTTTTGCCGATCACCTTCTCACCTAGGCTCAAAGTCCTGACGCCTTGACTGCACGGTCACCGGCTTGCCGAATATGGGCGAGTATCTAATATGGATGGCTTAATGTGTAGAATAGTGCCATGTAGGCTAGTGTAAGGAAAATCCTTTCGAAGAAGCAGTAAGCTGAATATCCTAAATAAGTATATTGGGTGCTAAAAGTAATCCTGCTTACTGAACGTACAATTAATAGGCCATCCATCCAACCATTGAAGGTATTGGTAAGATAGTCATCGCCATAATGTGTCAATCAAAGTTGGATGGCAAACGTCAGTTTGTCTAGAGAAAGGCTGTCAATATAGTAATGTGTGGGTGGTAGCTTGATTCGTCAAGGTCGAAGTCTTAGGTGAGAGTAAATAATCAATATCGTAGTGTGTTGTTGGGGATTATCGCTGTGGTGTTTGAGTGGGACGTTACTTCAACTTATAACCATTATTTTTTTAAATGGAATGCCTTTTTATGCAGATTAAACCTTTCATCACGTCCATTAGAGGGTGGGTGGGCCTGTCAGGAAGTTTGATGTGTGGCATAATAAATAAGTCACTGTTTTCAACTATCCTATCTATTAAAAGCAAAATATTCTATTGGAAGCACATTAATTCGTAAAAAAATCTACAGCTATAGTATTGTTAAATTTATTTGCAATGACTATGTTGATTGTCTAGGATTTGTGTTCGTGTTCAATTAATTTTCCAACAAAAATTGAACAAATCATTATAAAAAAAGTGTGTGTCCTATAACAATAAAATAATTACTCTACAATTTTTACAAATTTTTCCATTTGTTAATGCTAAACTGTAAATTTTTTTACTGGTGATATTGATTTATGATTTTCTTTGTCAAATTATCTTTGGAAAAGTATACTTGTACACCGTTGCAAACCTTTGATTAAAGTTTTCACTATATATTAAAAAGGTTTAGCAGGAAATCAAAATCCAAAATGTTTTACTGTCAAAGAGATTTATGACGAAAATTTTGGTTGTTAGCTGGTATAGCTAAGAGATCACAAGTGACAATGCAGCTACCAAAATCCTTGTTCATTTAGCACCACTCAGGAGTCACGTACAGCTTAAGGATTGCTGAAGACGCAAATAACATCATCCCCAGGTTCATTTAGCCTTTAATAAAGAACTTAGATCATTTTAATAGCATTGTTGTTTCCTTTGCTATGGTGTGTATCCCCAGGGGTTTTAGAAAAGAATACATACCAAGATGGAGCCGAGAATATGAATGAGTCTAGAAAATTCATTTATGCAGATGATACTCTTTTGCAACTTAGCACGAGGAAATATTAAAAACAGAAATAACCATTACACTTGATCTAGTCACTCATTAATTACTTTAGAACCTGGAATTTAGAGCCTAATCGAACAAAGATAGAAATAGCCTGCTTTCACCTGAATAATAGACCAACTAGTATTGCATGTGATGTAAGATTAATATTTAAACACTGAAGCTTAAGTATTTTGTACTTTAGATTTTAAATTTTAAAGTACAAATACTTTAGCCCCCTTTCCTCCTCCTTTTTTGGTAGCTGGCATTGAAAGCATTATTATATATACTTTTTAATGAGATTATTAATGAGTATATACTTTTTTCAGGTACCAAAAATGATATAGTAATATCGAGCAATACTCCAGCTCAATCGAGCATGGTAAGTGTAAGCTGAATTGATTTTTTAGCATAATAATATTTCTGTTTATCTCTTAGAACTAATAAGATATAGACAGTGCAGTAATCAATGCTCTGCATGTTCCTTGTGCACATTTGTCTTCCTAAATACACGCTACGTCCAGAATTCCACTTTAGTTTAAGTTAAGTTAAGAAATTGTATACATCTATGTATATAATAAGGTTATTATATTATTGGTTAGTTTTATATACATATATATTTGTATTCTATATTTAACTTGATCGTCCTAAGGACATGTACAAAATATTAAAATGAAGTTTTCTCAAGAATATACTAATTGTCTGCCTAATCCTTTTATATATCTACACTGTGGATTCTCTGATTTTGTTGAAAAGTGTGAGGATCTGTTAATAAAATCTAACCTCATTTCAATTAAAGTAGAAAATGGTCCTATTAAGATTAATAAAATAAAAAAAGGTTAAATTTGTTGCTTTGTTTAAAGCTGCTCTTCCTTTTAAGTACAAACTAAAAAATGTCCTTAATAAAAGTTTCTTATTTTTTTCAAACATTTACTGTTTAGATCAATTTTATTTTCCAGAAACATGTTATATTATTTTTACTGCATAAAAAAACAATGAAACTAAGCTCAAGATTTCATAAGTTGTTTCTTGTCTTTCTTAATTATGATAGTAAAACAACAAAAGATCATAATTCAATCATAGTTGGTAGAAAGGTTATAATTTTTCAAGATAATAAAAATAATTTTTCACTTAAATTTTATCAACTGTACAATCAATTTAGGTACCATATTAGTAACATTATTTATTTTTTTACAAAATGAACAAAGATGGACAGTAAGCTGCTCAATGCATTAATAGGATAGTTGATGCCTGACCTTGATGCATGACTTAAGGATACTTACACCTGTAGAGGTATCATGTACATATATCATAGTCACACACACCTGCCACAGTAAGGTCTTCCAACAACACTTAACACATACGCTGCAGCTGGGTCACAAATGTCACATACTACGCACTGTTCTTTTGTTGGCCAGTGTGAGGTTAGCATTGGGAATGTCTTACCTCGTCTTAGCATGGTCGGACGAGTGTAAACATTTTATTTCGGTAGTATCAGCGTGGCGTTTTTATTTTTGTCTATGTATTGTACAAGTTGTGTATGCAGCGTTTACTTTTTTTAGATATTTAGGTTATTTCTAATATTTATAACATGGCTGGACTGTCACGAGGGGTTCTTTTTGAAGAGAATATGAGTTCCGGTGGCCTGAAGACAGTAAGTTTACAGTTCAAAGTTGTTACGGGAGATTCAGATTTATCTATTACGAATTCTGATGAATAAATAAATGGATTGGAATGGAATTAAATATTTTGAATGCCAATATATTGTTGAAGGGATTAAATATTGTAAATACCATTATATGAACTAAAAATACTGTTTGAATTGCACATTAATCGATATTACTTGTCAAAATGTTTAAATAGGTAAGGGTACGGCCATGATGCCAAACCGGGCAAGGCAACTCTGCACCGTACGTTGCGTGACACCATGAGCTGCTTTTGCATACTCTGAAAAATACAGTATGAAAATGTAAACACTGAGTAATGTACAGAACACATAAATAACGATGCAATGTGTGACGTGATGCCTTGCGTAATGTTGCCTGTTAGTTGACGTGGCAGACTGAAGATCACCAACGCCAAGCAGCGCACCACTCATGTTAAGCTGGAAGCCGTCGCCCTCTTTCCACTCCCACTACTCACTCTTTCCCTCTCCAATACTCGCACCGACACGCACGCCACAGTCTATATCTATCATCGCATTTTGTAGTTCTTGGAAAGATTTATTAGCCTTAGTATCACTTCAGTTTACACTTCTGACATTGAGAAATTTAAGTTGTACTTAAACAAATAATTGTATTTTGTTGTAATAAACTTCAAATTAACCAAAGAATATTTTGAATTAAATACGATTTTTTACAATAGTGTAATACAAAGTTCAATGGACCTTTGAATAACTTTGAATTAACGACAATTTCAAATTATAAACGTTTGAATTATCCAAGTTCAACTGTACTTTTGCACTCATGCACTAACAAAAACAATATAGAAGTACTGTATCTCTACATATATTACTCGTTTCACACACACCTTTGTTACAGTATGGTCTCCTAACAACACTTGAGTGCTTTTCTCATGCACTAACAAAAACGATGTAGAAGTATCTAAACATATATCGCTAGTCTCACACCTCAGTTACAGTAGGATTTCTAAACAAAGCTCTACAGCTGTTTTCATGCACTAACAAAAACCGTGATCAGATATCTTTTCATATATCATTAGTCTCAACCACCTGTTATATTAGAACCTCCCAATAAAATTAAAGTGCTTTCTCATGCACTAACAAAAAAAAAACAAAAAATAACAATTATATTTGTACTGTCTTCTTCTGTGAGCTGTCTTTTACAGGTATTCATGATCAAATAAGGATATAGTACCAGACTATACTTATCATCGCTGAACATTGTTACCAATCCAAGTGACCATCCTTCACTCTACCCATCTATCCCTTTCCTCTACATTCCAGGTGAGATTGGAGTAGTGTAAAATTAAATAAATGAAGAAACATTTGTTGATTAGGTATCAAAATCTCCTGAAGCTAATGTATTTATAATTTTGTTTATCTTTCTTTTAAAACATCTGACGATTAAGTTTTTTAATATTAATTTTTATTTCATTAATTTCAAGTTTGTTTTGATTAATCTTGTTGGGATACACATACAGTTTATGTGTGATGACCATTTACACGCTCATTATGATGTTAATATGCTCTTTTGATTTAATCATTTAGTATGATCAATTTAGAGAGACACCATTGATCTGGGGTTATTTAATAATAAAACTTCTTATTTAGGTTGAATTTTTACAAATTATTCCTGACAAAATAAAATAAATTAGAGTCAAGGATACCTTCAAATAAAAACACAATAATTATGTTATTATTCATCCTTTTTATTCTTTTGATGGGTTTCTAGAGGGCTAGAGTAAATGTGATTTGTATAGCTTTTTATAAAAATTAATCAAATCGTAGAATTTAAACATACTAATAAGTACAAAGAACAACACTATTCAACATGTATTTCACAATTATGAGATGATGAATAAAGAAGTTGGACTTTGAAACAACATTTTATAATAATATATAATATAATGTTATATTTATATTGATCCATTGACAAGTGTGCTCAGTGTTTATTCCATGAATTGGTAATAGTCATAGAGTACTATGTACTTGACTTGTAACACAGACCCACAGAGAGAAAAAAAATAAAAGCCGTTAAAATTACAATAAATGAAATATATTAAGACATTCAAATTCTCTTTTATTTCATTACAATTTGGCTGATACAATATGTTAATTTGAATAATATTTTTTTAAATTTTAACCAATTGAGTTTGATTGAAGGTACTTTACAAGTAGAACAGTTAAATCTTGTTTGTTTGCTTTTTTGTAAAAATTGAGCAGTTTGATTGCAAAACGTTGTCTGAGGAGCTTGAATAAATAGATTCACAGTGTGGAAAGGGCCTTGTGAAATGTGAATATGAAGGCCCTTTCCACATTTCATGAAGCAAAACATGAAGGTGTTATTGCTTCTGTTTTTAGCTGGTAATTCATGAACGTTGAGTTTATTCTCCGTCATCCACTCTAATGGAACTGTATGTCAATAATTACTTCAAGAAAATGAAGACAATTATATGACATCAACTCAGTTCGCTGCAGTGTAATGGTGAGTAGGAAACTCACCTATTTACACCTGATGAGACGAAACAATGTCGAAACAGCACACATGGAGACCATCTGGTCCACGTACCAACATCCTTTCGGTGTGGCCTAATGCATAGCAACCAACTGTTATCAGTTGGCACCTTAGCAGTACCCAAGGGGAGGTTTACTTTTGTTAACGCAGAGTAACCCGTAGACTTGTGTCATTCGGAAAACTGCAATCATGTGTAATAATTGATGTCTTAGCGACCCTTGGGTACTGCTAAGGTGCCAACTGACAACAGTTGGTTGCTATGCATTAGGTCACACCGAAAGGATGTTGGTACGTGGACCAGTTGGTCTCCATGTGTGCTGTTTGGACGTTGTTTCGTCTCATCAGGTGTAAATAGGTGAGCGTTTCCTACTCACTATTACACTACAGCGAACTGAGTTGATGTCATATAATTGTCTTCATTTTCTTGAAGTAATTATTGACTTACAGTTCCATTAGAGTGGATGACGGAGAATAAACTCAACGTTCTTAAACTTACACCACTAATATGATCTTCGGACTAACAACTAGTCCATCTCGATTGGTAATTCATTTTCTAATGATTCTCAAATCAAGTCAAGTCTGAAGTGCACTTTTAGTAGTGGTTTTTGTTTCTGTAGTCATTCCTTTTATAGTTCAAAATACCTATGTCTAATAGATTATCAATTCAGGTCCCATTGTATTTTTATAAGACCTTGTTATTACTCAAATTATTGAATTTACTTCTATAGCAGAGAGCATTGTTTCCGGCCGACATCACTCCATCTTGTCATTGTGTTTAGATCCACCATTTCCTCTATTCTTGTTTTTAGAAATATATGGTACATTTTATTCTTGTGACATTTAGCAACACAAATGCTCCAGTATTTTGATTATAGGGCCAAGAAAACAATTCTGGGCTAGAATATTAGTTTTCAATAAATTACATATTTTTGACTTAGATGAAGCTTTATTAAACTTTTAAGTACCTTTGAAGAAAGTTTGATTTAATTATTTTCATCAGTTTCAGGAATAGCTGAAGAATTTCCACAAAATTTTGGTTAATCAGTAACAATCATTCAATAACAACATTATTTATCTGCTGCAGCTTGATAAGCAAATGCTGTGCACACTTATATTGGACTAAACAGCATGTACTATGCACAGCCGATTTCTTTTAGTCTATTTTTGGGTTGCTCTTCAACAGGTGAAAAACTGTATTAACTCAATTTGGTGTAGTTCTTATGACTACGAACATCTTTCAATTTTAAATACATAACCGGCGATCAAAAATATCCTAACTGAACCATATTTAGGAGCTATGTTTATCCTTATGCTTATTAAATACAAACTATGAAACAGACAGCATAAACTAGCAAACATATTTCATAAAGTATTATTTAAAGTACAGCTATACTTCAAACCACATTACTATTTAGATTGTTGTGCATTTGGTCAACTTGGTTAACTCTGTGTGGCATTTTGATTTTCTGCAGTTGGTTGATTCAAACTCAGCAGTTTTTTGAAATTGTACACATTCTTTTGAATATTTTTACCTCTTCGGTGCCATTACCAATATTTATTTTACATTTTATGCCTTTAGGTGACACTAAGTTTAGACAGATGTGCTACCCTTTTAAGGCCTACAATCCTAAGACTGCGCCACAATGAGTCGGTAAAGTTACCCATCTCTTCCTTTATTATCCTTTCCTTAAACGTACTTTAGTTGTTTTGTAACTGTGAGAATCAGAACAGATTTATTCCAGTGGTTTAGTGGTTCAACTCTTAGGCAGGTTTAGTATGACTGTTCATAACACACCCGAGCACTTACAAGTTCATTAAAACCCTTTAATTCCACTCAAAAAAGGTAGACATTTAAAATTAAAAAACAACAAATAATAAAACTAAAAATGAAATCAAACACAACTAACTACAGAGTTTAGAATTTGTAGGATAGTAGAAAAATGATCAAAATATTTTAAACACAGCTCAAAGATACAGAGAAAAGGAGAATGAACCTCATAATAATAACCTAACCTAACCTAACCTCATAATCCAGACATAAATGAATCTGTTTAAACTAGTTAAACAAATGAAAGAAAAAATCCTTTTGAAGAGCCAGTAACAAAATGAAAATAAAACTATAAAAAATGGAAGATAAGATAATTGGATTATTATATTGTCAGTCACTGCAGATAAATAATTTGGAAGTACATCCAAGAATAACTGATAATTGAAATGGACAACTGTGCTACACATAAATATGATAGTACTAAATTTATTTAGTATACCATTATGCACATACACTGTGTTAATATTTCAGATGTTTCATTTAAAATACCGTGTAGCAATTGAAATGTGTTTAGTCAACGTTTTTTATAACTTGAAATAATTGTATGAAGTAAGTTTTAGTAGTACTTTAACAGATACCGTTACATGACTTGTTATGAATCCATTTGTTCCAGACACTTAACATTGTGAAAACATAATCTCATAGCTGTAAAATACATCTAATTATTATTTTTGTGAGAATCTGATTTGTTGAAAAATTACTTTATTGAACAAACAATTGGCGAGGTTAGGACTAAAAAGTCCTCTTTTACCACCTGATAGCCCCTGGAAAAGTACCCTCCCCCCCCCCCCCAGTGAAGGCATATTTTTATATAAAAAATAGCTGTGAAAAGAACCCACTTTGACGTCATTGCTGGAGGGGGGGGGTACTTTTTTCAGTCACGATCACTCGCGAACACTCCTCATAATGAGATTTCAGCTGTTTGATCTTTTGAAACTATTAAATGGTATATTATCATGTTTGAGTGATATTACGTAATGAATTAAGATGATAATATTAGGGCCGTACTAGGTGGTTTTGTGTTGACTGGAAAAGTACCCCTCCGCCCATGGTGTGTCCTGGAAAAGTAGCCCCTAGAAAAGTACCTCCCCAAGGCTTGTTGAGCAGACTGTATCAGCAATATTTAAGGCGTTTGCGTTTGTATTTAATGCTTCAGCACAGGGAATAGATATAATATCTGTTCTAGTCTGTGTGCGTTGGTGTATTATAAATTCTACATAGCCTGAAAATTTGTTACTATTCAGGAAAAATAATATTTTCTGTTTTTTTTTTGTTTTTTTTTAATATAATCCTGATCAACTACTGTTGGTGCAGAATTTATATGCACCCGAGTCTGAAGGTTGTTTTCTTAGTAAATAAGAAACCTACGAAAAATCCATCTATACCATTGTTTTCCTCATTAATGTATACTTTATGACATGAAAATTTCAAAGTTTTATTAAAAGTTTTAATAATTGATATCCTAGTTGGAACAAAAATGTACCGGAATTTTAACTAGTTTTCACTGTAAATCAAGTTAACATCACTATTACACAAAAACCTGTTAATGTATCACATTTATATTTTAATACCTGCTTGATAGGAATGTTTTCTATACATTTTGTGGATTTTAGAATTTTAAATTCTCATGAAATAAGTTCAAATCAATTACCTGAAACATTGTTTTCTTGGCTTTTAGAGGTCGTAAAATTAATTATTTGGTCTTGTTGTAATTCTTGTGACATGTATCGTTACGGTACATTATTTTCATATTTGTAAGTACATGTAGTGAGTTTATTTTGATTTAAATCCATTTAAAGTTATCAATTTGAAGTTATTTTCACGTGATTTAAGTCGATTAAAAATCACTGCATTTATTTACATATATGGAAGTAACGTTTCGTAACTATCAATAAGGATACAAGGTCTTGTCATAAGGATTACAACATGACCATGTAATTAATTTTACAACCTCTAAAAACCAAGAAAACGATGTCTCAGATAATTGATTAGAACTATTTTTTCGAAAAGTTAAAATTTAAAATTTACGAAACTTATAGAAAACATTCCTAACAACCAGATCTTAAAATATAAATATGCTACATTAACGGGATAGTGATTAATAACGATGTAAATTTGATGTACAGTGAAAACTAGTTAAAATTCTGGTACTTTTTTTGTTAAACTAGGATAAAAATCATTAAACTTTTAATAACATTTTAAAATGTATATGTCACAACTTACAACTAAACGAGGAAAACAATGGTATGACTAGATTTTTCATAGATTTCTTATTTACGCAAGTTCTGGTGCACATAATTTCTGCACCGACAGTAAGTAATAGGTTCTTTGATTATATTCCATTCAATTAATTCTACAAAATATCATGCCATATGTTCAGACATTTTTCAAGTTGTAGCGAATATTGTACTTAAAAAGTATAATAAAATAAGCGCAATCGAGTTTGATATTGTAGTATTATATAAGTAAATAAATATTCAGAATTATTTCTGTTAAATTGTTTCATATACACAACATGGATTTATAAACTTATTAAAAATAACAAGGTGTCCATTTTAATTCAAACCAAGATACAATGTCTAAAGATACAATGTGAAAAAAGTTCTTATCAGTTTAATGAGAAATTCATTAGCCACGCTGATTCAGTGTTGACGTGTATTGTTCTTTACGCAATTTGTAATCAACATGTAAACATATATGTATGTAACTACATTTTTCTTTAGTAATGCCGCATATTTTAATAGCCTATGCAATTCGTGAGTATTACAACTGAGAACGCAGTTAACTGACAATCTTGAATAAAATAAACGTTTCCTTAACAAAACCCAATAAGTATACTTGTCATAAATATACATTTCTGAAAGTGAAAAATAATTTTAATAGAATGAATATGACTCTGTATAAAAATCTTGTCATTATCAGATAAATATTTAAGTGGTAAATACATAAAGATGACGCACTGGTTAAAACATGAAAAACTCAGTCAGACGATACTGGTTCTGTTTTCTGTCTCTCTGTATAAAATATTAATCCCTATAATTAACAATTAATAGTGAAATTAATTCATGTAGATTTACCTAAATTGTTTATGTGTTATAGATGTTTAGTGTTATAAATAAATTATAGACCCTCAAAATTACAGTCTACGATCAGTAGTTTTCAAACCCATACACGTACAGTCGCAATGACCCACACGCACTCCAATACACGAACAGTGGTATTGACCCACCCGCACTCCAATACACGTACAGTAGTATTGACCCAACCGCACTCCAATACACGTACAGTGGTATCCAATACACGTGTTGGCTGCGGCAATCTCAAGGCCGATCCAGCCTGGGGTTACTTTTCCAGAGGTTACTTTTCCACCCCGTACACAGCTGGCTGGGGGTACTTTTTCAAATGCTATAAATCTGATCAAAACGTGCCGTATTTGATTAAACATTCATATTAGAATATAGCTTTACATTCAGCGAGTTTATTATATCGTTCGCGGGAAGGGGGTACTTTTTCAGTCGTGGACATCAGTTTCATCAGCTGTCTAAGTAAAGTTTTTGTGACGTCAAAGTGATGTAGGCAGTTGCTGGAGGGGCGAGGGGGTACTTTTCCAGGGGCTACTTTTCCGCTACCCCCTTATACTAAACTATATCTTACACCCAACCATAATGATGTGTTTTTAATCACTTGTGTAATTTGGTGGATACAGATTAGTGTGATTTTTTTAAACTAAAATAAACATAACTACCTAATAAAATTGTCTATTCATGTTAATTAATTGTATTGGAGTGTAAGTTTTGAGGCCAGATTACAGAATCCTATGTAATTTTTTATTGTAACCCCTTTAGATTTAAAACATATTTTTCACTGTATTAATGTTATTGTTTTTTCTAAGTTAAACCAAGCCTAATTAAGAACCTAGATAGCGGCGACAGTTAATTTGATGTTTCTTGTAGGACGAATTATAGAAGAGTCATGATGTGGCTACGCAGTGAGCGTAGGTGTAGCCTGCGAATTGGCAAACACCATGGGGTTCAGAAAGTTGCAGCTATTGACCACACCTCCTCACGTGTGTCCACCCATGGATCTCGGCTTAGCCGCTGTGGCAGGGTTAGCAAGTGGAGGAGGAGAAGTGGGTCTCTGCTAAAAGAGGTATGTTGAAGGGAGGAATTACCAAATAATAGTATATATATCTTGGAGTAATCTTTATTTATTTCTAGGACTAGACATGTAGATAGCATAATACAGGTAAGGAATGATGGGGTTCCATATAATTATTGTATCTTTTTAAGATTTGTGTGGTTAACTTAACAAAACCCAATTTTTAAGCAACCTTAATACATTTGCACTAATATTACCTTCAACCACCATGCTTGGCTTTTAAAGCCCCACCAAGATATCAGACAAAAAACTACTTTTGAATTGAGCAAATTATATAAATGAAACAATTTTTAATATCAATGCTAACAGTGTAAATTTTGTAATCTAGTTGATGCCACATCCTGTTTTTAGCATGTTTTAGGAATACCGTACATTAATGTTAATTTTGTTTGTACATCAGCTTGTTTGTATATAACCTTAAATAAAACTACATGTCCTAACTGACTAGTGAATGGAGTGAGTTAAAACTACACATCCAAACTGACTAATGAATGAAGTGAGTAAAATTAAGTGAAGGTAGTTCCTTTCCAATATAAAATACTCTTGGTGGCTTGTTTGTAGAGCAAATAGTTGTGCTCTCACAGTTCCATCAGCTTATTTCTGTAGCTCAGATGAAATCTTTTTGGGCTCATTCAATTGGATGCTCATTAAACCGATTTATTTATTTATACATTAGCATTTACAAAAACCCCAGTTTTTGGGATATAAATATTATCAATTATGTATTAGTCTATAAAACTATTTCTATAATGATCCATTATAAACTTAGAGAATCAATGAACTACCAAGAGCATTACAGAATTAAGTTAGATTTTGAAATATAAAAGAAATAAGGAAGGGAATTTTGTTGGTCAAATTTTTAAATCATGAATATTATAAAAATCATTGTTTTACAAGCCATTCTCGTAATCTAGATTTTAAAAATAGTTCTGTCCACTACATTTTAAAGGTTTTGTGATCATTTACAAAAATAATTGAGCTGCAATCTACAACTCTGCAAAGTTTATGTGTCTTGTAATATATGTATGAGCCTTTTTTGTGTTAAGTGTATTATATATCCAATCATATATAATGTATTCTGAAATGTAAATTGAAGAACCAGGCAAAAGATTGCTTTTAATAAAATATGGTCTTCTTGATTCAATTTTTTCATGTACTTTATAGCTCTTTTTTGTAGAGTGTAAAACTCCGTTAATGTTCTTATTTGTTGAAAACCACCAAATTGAATTTAAATAAGTTATGTGTGAATATTTAAAAGCTTAATAGCAATTAAAGAAAATTTTATGTTAGCTAATTTAGAAATTCAATGAATTATGTGTAAACCAGAGGTTATTTTAGAGCATAGATTATCAATATGTTCATTTCAATTTAACTGCAGTTGTTCAAAATTATGGTCAGCATTTATCAATTGTATCATCCACAAAGGATATTGATAAAAGTTATGGAAAGTAAGGGGCCCAAGATAGAATCTTAAGGATCACCAGTTTTACTAGCTGCAATGATTGCATTTTTTTGTTAATAAAAAAAATTTTTTTATATCAAAAAGTTGAAATAAAAAGATGCAAGCACAAAATTAATTACTTTAGTGAGAGCAATGAAATTCCTAACACAATTTACCATCCAACTTGAGGATGTTGCTTGGAAACAGAAATTTATATGTTTATTTTTTTTTTAAATTGTTGTCAACCAAATCAAAAGATTTTTTTTTAACCATAGTTCAAGCTGTTCAGTGTTTATTCACAGGTTATTCTATGTCTGATTAATTCAAATGGTGATCCTGTTTTGAGATAATATGTGTAATATTTTTGTTAGAATGGTCCTAAAAACATTCGTCTTTAATTATGTATGGCTTATTTACAGCTTTGGTCAGAATATTACCCTGTTTATGCTGTGCTGATTGACAGAATCATCCTGCTTCAACTACAATAGGCTTTCCTTTGATTGGCTTTTAATACTAAATATTTTTACCATAGAAATCGTGTTACGTGTCATCTAGGATTCTTATTTTAACTTTACAGTGTTGACTTGATATTATTCTTAGTTATTTTATTTTCACTTCCATATTTTTATTCTTGAGATTTGTTTAGTCAGTGAACCATGGTATTTATTTCGATAATTTTACTCTTCATGATAATTAGGTGGAGTTGTTGAATTTTTGCCATGTATTTTTTTAGGAAGCACTAATTTGATTTTATGCTTCCCATTTTGTCATTTTAGTATATCGAGAGATTTGCTAACTCCGGTTTTATTTTATTTTTTGCAGTCCCTGAGTGAGCATCTTCTGATGCTAGTGAACACAGAATTAATGAGAGTGATGATGATTTAGTTTGAGTAGTGATTTTTTTATGTTAGAAAAATGTAATTTTTTCTCTTGTAAGCGGGTTTCCACCAATTATTTTCTTATTTCCAACTTTAAAAAGATATATGTCTTCCTTAATATAATCTTCTTTAGCCTTGATATTGGTTAATTTTATTTCTAGTCTATTATTTTCTACTTTTAGTTTCACATTTCCCTGCAACACTTTTTACTTTTGCTACCATAATTAGACTATCTTCATGGTTTTGTTGTTCCTTTTCTTTTAAGTTTTTTTTTTTTTATCACAAGTAAAGTTCACTCTGATTTCGGTCAAGCCCTTTTAATACATTAAAATTAAATGTGCACAGTGGCACATGGAGTCATGTAACGCAAGGTGCTGAGCTTCCTTGCTTGGCTCGGCACCATGGCCACTAATCCCTTGTTATGTTTTCATCATGTGTACTTTCACTTTCAAAATTGGGAAAATTTTCAACTGGATCAGAGTCAACAGAACCGGTATATGTCCAAGGAACAGCAGGATCAAATTACATTCATTTTGGAAAAGAAATAAAAATTATATACTTAACACTAATCGTACATTGTCAGAATATATGACATATAAACACTGTCACTGTTGACAAAAACTTGATAAACAAAAACGAAGTTCGCAAAATGCTTTGTAAAGGAATTGCCGACAATATGGCACTACTCTCGTCTATATACCTCGAATGGCTGAACCATACTGACAAAAACAAGAATCCAACTCCTCAGGTTTCCCGGGTAGCCCGCAGTATGCACGCAAAATAGCACATGGTACCCCGTCACAGCAAATGTGTTAGAGTTATTGTGTCAATTTGTGTATGAGACTTCATAGAGCCAAAAGTGTGGATGTTTTGGTGGATTTTTAAAGAAGCTGCTACACCATTTTTGAAAGCTTATTTCTTACGCTTTTTTATTTTCAAACTGAAGACTGTTGTCTATTGTATATAGTCACAAATAAATAAGAGATTATAATTGGGTTTTATTTGTTATTCTCTATAACTCCATTAATTTTTTCTAGCCAGTCTGAATAGTTTTATTTTAACAAGAAGTTAGGAAGGATAAGCTTTTTAGGATGTTAAGCTGGTTCCTCTAGTTTATTTCTTGACAACTGAAAAAAGTCTATCACTTTAAATTTCACAAATTTAGTCTGTAGATTTAAATGAATTGGCTCTTTAGCTGGAAGATATGGCTAAGTCTATAATGATTTTGCGTGAGTAAGATCAATGGAAATATAAAAAAATGTCATAGAAAGTCTAAATGATCAATACATTACTATGGATTCAGTTTCTACCTCCATAAATAGTATTTAGTCAGTCTTCTAGTTGCTCAGCATCTGCCACATAATAGTCGCTAGAACCATAATTAATTTCCTATTCACCTTCACTATCATAGTAAAAAATGGATTACATCAGAATATTTTTTAAACCAAATTGTACAAGAAAAAAGTTGTAGCAAATACTTGTACCATTACAAAATACTGTACTAACTGTCAACTCTGTTGGGGATTGAAACCTTGAACCTTAAACTTCACAACTACTATTCAAACTACTGTACTAAAACTGACCCACCCGCCCACCCATACACATACAGTGCTCTTGTCATGGGTGTATTACAATACATGGGGGTACCACTAAAAAGAAAGAATATACCTTTTATTGGAAAGGTGTGAATACAGGAATACCAAGAGTTCATGGTGTAGGCTTTGCTATAAAGAATAGTCTAATTCCAAAAATAAATGAACTACTGTACCAGTTGGAATATCCGAGAGAGTCAAGACATTGTCATTAACAGTTTCTTTCAAGATCTTGACGGAATAATTGGAAACATTCCCTCTAGCAGTAAAATTGTATTATTAGGTGATTTCAATGCTCGAGTAGGTAATGACTATCAACTTTGTCCTGGAGTCATTCGTAGACCATACACCATTACACCCACCCACCCACCCATACACGTACATATGTATTGAATATCCTTTTTATAGTAGTATGTTCTTTACGAAGGTACACCATAATCAAGCTACTATTTTACGAATAGTAACATGTAGTATAGAACACTTACAGTTTGTATATAGCTTTAGTAAATAAACTATCTAAGTACTAAAATAAATCAACATTTCTCCAGTATAACCCATTCACTCACTCAATCCATGTACAGTAGTATTGACCCACCCACCCACCTATAAACGTACAGTGGTATGACCCACCCACCCAAACATACACATACAGTAATATTGAAAGGGATGGTTTTTGGAGACATGGTAAATTATTGTAGCACCCACTTCAAATCACGCTGTCAAACTTCCTTCATTTTTCTTTCCGTGACTACCCACCCGCCCACCCATACATCTACAGTGGTACTGACCCACTCACTCACCCATACACATACAGTGGTACTGACCCACTCACACACCCATACACGTACAGTGGTACTGACACACTCACCCATCCATACAGGTACAGTGGTACTGACCCACCCGCCCACCCATACACGTACAGTGATACTGACCCACCCGCCCACCCATACACATACAGTGGTACTGACCCACCCGCCCACCCATACACGTACAGTGGTACTGACCCACCCACCCACCCATACACGTACAGAGAAATACTGGTGAGTGCCTACAATAGTAATTGTAAGATTAATTGTCAAAATGATGTTTGTTTACATATTCCATTCATACATTATAACTACAGATAAATAAGTTTTTGTGATTAAATATCTAATATAAGGCCTTTCAAAGATGTGTGTATTATAGTATTAAACAAATAATAATAAGCTGTGTTAAATAACAATTTTTGAAAATGGTCTGTTAACTACATTTACATGTTATCCTGTGAGCGTGGTTTTGGTCTCAGTAAGCTGTCTTAAGTTATAATGGTTTAATTTATTTTGTTTACAAAAATTTGTAATATAGTTTCTAGCTGGTTACATTTTAAATTAGTAATACCAGCTTAATCAAACCACAAGTTTCAATATTTTCAGCTATCTTATTGACTATTAGTAAATTGTTGCAATCATAAAGATGCACTTAAACTCAACCGTATCTGTTTGAAATATTAAGTTCATATCGGTGAAACGGTGACAGATTGTTAACACTAATCAATGCCATCGTAAATGCCATCGTATTTATATATTTAAGATAAAAATGTACAAGGCATGATTTATTCTGATTTTAGACTTAGTAAAATTGTAGCCTCCAGAAAGTGTATAATAGAATAAAAATATTAATAATATACAATTAACGCAAGAAAAGGTAATATATTAATAGTATTTTTATGATTTTAGACGTGCAAAGAAAACGTTTTACCATATCACAGCCTGAAGAAGGGAGTTTCACGTCCCAGTAAAGTTTTACTTGAAGAAGAGAAAATGTGCTCTGGTATTGCAGATGAGGAATTACAGGTAAATTTCAAGAAAGGTATTTATTATTTATTCCTTGTAGAATGTAATTTTTTACAATTAATATTTTTCCAATATTGTTGAATACATTCAAAAATTGAAAAAATAAACAATGGAACTAGCATTTAAAATCTTTAATTATTGTAAATCATATTTTCTTTAGATTTATAAGTAAATTCGTCTGTTTTTTACCCTAGCTATTCTCAATTTATACCGTAACCCTCCTGACCTAGTGGTAGGTAAAAATCCCTTAGTGGAAGGCCATTTTTGGCCATCACGCAAGGTTTCTTTTAAAAAATTCATGAACTATAGGAAACTATCCAAATATATATATATAGTGTTATATATTTTCTTTTTCAGAACAATATAGGGATTATTATTCTTTTATGAATTGTTGTATATATTTATAAGTACATACTGTATGTTCATATAATATATATAGAAGTATATATAAAAAGCCGCAAAGCTGGAGACCATGGTTTGAAAGTAAACTAAAAATGTGAAATATAAAAATCTGAGATGGCCAATTTATGTCAAATTTTATGTAGTTTCAGAATATATAAACTTATTACAAAAATATAAAATAATTAAAAAGTTATGATCAAAATAGTGACTACATGCATCAATCTCAAAGGACACCAACTTGAAATAAACAGATGTTTATAACTACTCATCAAATCATCTGATGACTACAAACAAACAAAAAAGAAAGTAAATCGTATGTACAGTTAGATTAGAATCTTTAGTTTTTGCTGACATACAAGTCTTGGCAATTAGACAATGTTTTATTACTATATCAAGCCTTCGTGAGCTAATTTATATTCTTAACGTAAGCATATATAAAACTTGGTTGGGTAACAACTAAATATTTTACCAATATATAATATTATGCTTCAAAATTATTATATGCAAAATAAACTAATATTTGGCCGAAATCATTTTTCTTTACAATTTTTTCCAAAATTAATGCTTGTGTATATAAACGTCATTAGCTCTAAGGGAAATTGTGTTGTACGTTTTTACTCATCATTAGCTTGTTCTACTAAAATCAGCTGTTAGGTAAGTTTGAAATAAAATACTAATTAGTTGTTAATTTCATTTGATTGTATAATCTAATGACTAAACATGGGAATATAAGTGTATTTAAGCGTATTTCTCTTTAGTAAGATATGCCTCAAAGCAAATTTCTAGATGCAAGTGAGACCTTTCCTTGCAAGTTTTGAAAAAGTAAACAGAACTAAACTTCATAAATAAAATAAACAGAACAAATCTAATTCATAAGCCGAAGTAACTTTAGTGCCTAAGTAAAAAGTGTGTGGCGTGGAATGCAGCAGACGAAGCACTGGACAATGGACTAACAACGACACGAGTTTTAGAGAGAGAGAGGAGGGTTGGAGAGGGTAGGGAAGGGGGGAGTCAGCAATAGTATTGGGCGGAGGGTGTAATATGACTAATAACTAATTGCGAGTGACCTTGGGAGGCAGGGTGGGGATCAAACATACTCAAATTTCATATGACGGGTATTCTTGGCAACGCTCGTTGAGCTAAAAACAGTGTGTGTGTATATACAGTATACGCACACCGCTCGCCTGGAGAAAAACGTTTGCGTATATAATCGGCATTCGCTCGCGAAGGGTTAAGTGAAATATTGTTTGTTAGGAGGGTCAAAATGTAATGTAATTGAACTGTGCAGGTTAATGAGGAGACAAAAGAGAACTGGCAAGGCCGAGTGTACAACAATGCTGGAAGCCTTTATGAGGGGAGTAACCATAACTTATCCCTGAGCTTGGTCCCAGAGTTTTCTCATTTCTTACATCACAAGAGAGATGATGATGATGGTAAGTTAGTTTCACTATATGGATAGTATCGATTAAATATCAAATTAAAAAGATTTTAATTGAGTAGAGCTTCAACAATATAAATTAAAGTTATCTTTTTTATCAAGGCATTCACAAGGATTGGAGTATTAAATTTATGTCTTTAAGTTAGTTTTATCAGTACTGTAGTCTAATGGTTGTAATGTTCGATAGTTGTAGTTTTATACATTATGTCAGTCTTTTGATTAACACTGTTTAGAGCTATAATGTGTAACTTACTGTGATACATATGGCTTCTAAAATAAAGGGTGGTATTTTTATTGAAAGGTGAAATATGCCGTTTGTGATGAAATTCACTTTCTTGTTCCTGTAAATAGTCATTAAATACTAGTTAATTGAACTATTTTATAATAAGTAGTGTTCATAGAAATATTAAGTGAAACAATTTTCAAAAAATTATTCCTGACATATCTTATAGGTCAACTTAAATTACAAATGTATTTCATCCGAACACCATGTTCCTTACCCCATTGGTTATAAAAACAAAATGACCCAAATACTGCACATCCGTTAAGCGTGTTGTTACAAGTACTAAATCAAGTATCCAAAGGGAATTCCAACTGAGATCATACTATGCTCGACTGTTAATCAGTAACATCTGAGTATCGTTAGTTGGGTTCAGTGACAGCAGAGTAATGACATGGAATCTGCAAGTACTGTCTACTGAGAAGTTCTGGTAAACAGTCGACAGAGTATAATAGATGTCAGCTAGTCAATCGTGCCTTTAAAATCATCAGAGAATATAAAGGAAACTAAATTTTATTTATGGTGAAATAAATGTACTTTTGTAGAGGGGTATCTGACATGGACTTCAACTAAATCAACGTGGAAAATGCATTCATGGGAGAAAAATTATTGAAGTAATACGTCAAAGGAGTATACAAAAAAGCCAAGGAAATAAATATTTAAGATACTGCTTCAGTAGGTGCTTTCTCTATGTTGCAAGACGCCCTCGTGGCACTTCGTTCAGAGTCCAACAACAAGATACCACCTACAGCTTCTAAAAGACCAGAATAATCCCAGCAGGAACTACATAAAATAAAACAATAAGGAAATACAATAGACAGTAGAACTAAACATTTATAACTATACCCTCTCCTATAATAACCTATTTCCACCTATCAATACACGTGGCAGTATCAATATCCTTTCCAATCTATGGAATCCATCATAGATTATTCATCCTTGCTCAGTAGAATAGATATGCTTTGGCCTTTTAATTTCTCTAATAACGTAGTTCCAGTGCTTCATGTTTGAAACCTGTCAGATTTCTCTCAAATGTAACTCAACTTCACATCAGATTTCTCTTAAATGTAACTCAACTTCACATAAGATTCATAATAATGTAAAGAGAATTTATTTTAGAAAATCTAGATAAGTAACCAATACAAATGCAACAAATGGGCGAACAACTCTCTTTCAAAATGCACTGCAATAAAAGAACTTTTAATTATAAAATAACTATACTTACACCTAGTTATTTATACTTTCCTCCAAAAAAGGTATTATTAATGAGGTCTAGTTGTCAAAAAGACAATATCAGTATGATTATACATTAATCTATATAATGTATAAGCTATATATATATATATATATCAGAAAATAGTAGACGTACCTATAAGAGGGAGCTGTATAGGCTCCTAGCTTGTAAAAGTAGTCAACCATATATTTAAATGCTTAACAATGTAACTTAAATGTTTAAAAGATGGAAGCCTTGATATTAACCCATTGGTTATGTAATTAAAAAAAAAAAAGTAAGGGCAAGTACTTCTAAAACAAGATAAAAATGAGCAAAACTGTTGCGGTGACTGGTGCTGTTGACTAAACTGTCAACATTACATTAAAATCATCCTACCGCTATTCTGTCATGTCGCCACATCGTTCTCCAAATTATGAACCTGAGGTTCCTAGGCTCGTACCCGCAGAAAGACGGTTCTAATGCAATTGCAGTCATCTCTTTGCGCCCCTACTGGGATTCGAACCCAGGCCTCGCCACCTCCCTGGCCATAGCAGACGGCGACTCTATCCACTTGACCACTGAGGCGCTATGCGGCATGAACCAATACCGGTTCTAAATAGGTAGAACTCTTAACAGTATAATTTTGTTCTGCAATTTGGTAGTATATGGCTGTTGTTATTCGTTTTGTCTCTTGGTCTCACTACAGATAGTGCTCTCTAGTGATTGTTTGGTGCGTATATTCACTATTTAAACAATGACAAACACAGGACGAGAACTGTCCGTCATTCGTAGCCAATGGGTTAATATGCTAAAATGGTACCCCTGACTCTAATTAACAATATTTTTTCTTTATACATTAGATTGGGTTTAAATAAAATAAATCAAGAAATAAAATAGAAGCACTCCTTTTTTCGGTAGATTTTTACATCAGTGGTGCCCAATATTCATCATTGAATTAGTATATTAGGAGAGATAGGACATCAGCACAGTTTCCACATGAGTATTATTCAAATACCTGAGTTTACTGTCTACTTACTTACGGACAAAGAAGTTAACCGAAGAAGTTAAGTTGAATTTTAAATGTTCAACTTTAAAAGGAATGTCAATTTGAAGTTGGTTCTATAAAAAACTCTTTATTATGTATTATAAGGAGAGCAATATCATGTGGATGAAACATAAACCTGACTAGCAAGACAAATAAATAAAGCAAAACCAATCAGTCTAAGGACTTATTAATAGTTGTTACAAGGAACAAAACACAACTGAAAAATTATAATATTGGTTATTAAAAAGAGACTTCATGGTTAAACAGGATATGCAAAAGATTTTTGTTCCTTTGTATTTGTAGTGCATGTGGAAGAATGGAAACAGTATGATTAACACATTCGCTGCGGCGGAACCTGAGGCTTACCTTGTACACATGCTGAAATTTTTTTTTCAATTTTTTTTATTTATTTTAATGGAAAAATACAGTTTTTAAGGGAAAAAACTATTTCAACGCTTTTTAGGTAATAATATGACGTCATGAATTCCGGAACCTTATGGGGTCCCGTAGCATCGCTAAAGAGTCTCATTGTAAGAAAAATTGTACGTATGGAAACAGTACAACCTCGATTATCCGGCCTAATGTGGCAAAGGTCGGCAAAAGGTAAGGCAATAGGTAGAACTCTTAACAGTATAATTTTGTTCTGCAATTTGGTAGTATATGGCTGTTGTTATTCGTTTTGTCTCTTGGTCTCACTACAGATAGTGCTCTCTAGTGATTGTTTGGTGCGTATATTCACTATTTAAACAATGACAAACACAGGATGAGAACTGTCCGTCATTCGTAGCCAATGGGTTATATGCTAAAATGGTACCCCTGACTCTAATTAACAATATTTTTTCTTTATACATTAGATTGGGTTTAAATAAAATAAATCAAGAAATAAAATAGAAGCACTCCTTTTTTCGGTAGATTTTTACATCAGTGGTGCCCAATATTCATCATTGAATTAGTATATTAGGAGAGATAGGACATCAGCACAGTTTCCACATGAGTATTATTCAAATACCTGAGTTTACTGTCTACTTACTTACGGACAAAGAAGTTAACCGAAGAAGTTAAGTTGAATTTTAAATGTTCAACTTTAAAAGGAATGTCAATTTGAAGTTGGTTCTATAAAACACTCTTTATTATGTATTATAAGGAGAGCAATATCATGTGGATGAAACATAAACCTGACTAGCAAGACAAATAAATAAAGCAAAACCAATCAGTCTAAGGACTTATTAATAGTTGTTACAAGGAACAAAACACAACTGAAAAATTATAATATTGGTTATTAAAAAGAGACTTCATGGTTAAACAGGATATGCAAAAGATTTTTGTTCCTTTGTATTTGTAGTGCATGTGGAAGAATGGAAACAGTATGATTAACACATTCGCTGCGGCGGAACCTGAGGCTTACCTTGTACACATGCTGAAATTTTTTTTTCAATTTTTTTTATTTATTTTAATGGAAAAATACAGTTTTTAAGGGAAAAAACTATTTCAACGCTTTTTAGGTAATAATATGACGTCATGAATTCCGGAACCTTATGGGGTCCCGTAGCATCGCTAAAGAGTCTCATTGTAAGAAAAATTGTACGTATGGAAACAGTACAACCTCGATTATCCGGCCTAATGTGGCAAAGGTCGGCAAAAGGTAAGGCAATAGGTAGAACTCTTAACAGTATAATTTTGTTCTGCAATTTGGTAGTATATGGCTGTTGTTATTCGTTTTGTCTCTTGGTCTCACTACAGATAGTGCTCTCTAGTGATTGTTTGGTGCGTATATTCACTATTTAAACAATGACAAACACAGGATGAGAACTGTCCGTCATTCGTAGCCAATGGGTTATATGCTAAAATGGTACCCCTGACTCTAATTAACAATATTTTTTCTTTATACATTAGATTGGGTTTAAATAAAATAAATCAAGAAATAAAATAGAAGCACTCCTTTTTTCGGTAGATTTTTACATCAGTGGTGCCCAATATTCATCATTGAATTAGTATATTAGGAGAGATAGGACATCAGCACAGTTTCCACATGAGTATTATTCAAATACCTGAGTTTACTGTCTACTTACTTACGGACAAAGAAGTTAACCGAAGAAGTTAAGTTGAATTTTAAATGTTCAACTTTAAAAGGAATGTCAATTTGAAGTTGGTTCTATAAAACACTCTTTATTATGTATTATAAGGAGAGCAATATCATGTGGATGAAACATAAACCTGACTAGCAAGACAAATAAATAAAGCAAAACCAATCAGTCTAAGGACTTATTAATAGTTGTTACAAGGAACAAAACACAACTGAAAAATTATAATATTGGTTATTAAAAAGAGACTTCATGGTTAAACAGGATATGCAAAAGATTTTTGTTCCTTTGTATTTGTAGTGCATGTGGAAGAATGGAAACAGTATGATTAACACGTTCGCTGCGGCGGAACCTGAGGCTTACCTTGTACACATGATGAAATTTTTTTTTCAATTTTTTTTATTTATTTTAATGGAAAAATACAGTTTTTAAGGGAAAAAACTATTTCAACGCTTTTTAGGTAATAATATGACGTCATGAATTCCGGAACCTTATGTGGTCCCGTAGCATCGCTAAAGAGTCTCATTGTAAGAAAAATTGTACGTATGGAAACAGTACAACCTCGATTATCCGGCCTAATGTGGCAAAGGTCAAGCTGGATAAAACATAAGTTATAAATAACTTGGTTGTATTGGAGAAACACGTTTAGTAACTGATAACAAACAGCATACATAAGCCGGGCGCCTAAATTTGCACGTGACACAACACGCTCTACAGCTATTGTAATGAAACAAACGATATTGTATCTCGATTGCCAACTTTGATCCTGCTGTACAACACAATACGAAAGATATTTGAAAATACAACTGTGTTTTAATTAGGCTATCAAAAGTTCTAAGGTAAATGTATGTAAATTACATATGATTACTTAAATATTAAATATTATACTTCAATTTGATTTTAACTCCGACTGAATAAAACAATATGTACAGTTATGTAACTGCAAATTATGTGTACGTAAAATTGTGTAGTAAAATGAACTTTCCACTTCCCGGCTTCCCTCACTTGCGAAATGGACTCTTCCATCCAGCCACACTGAACAAAAGTAAACAACATTGCCAATTCAGATCTTCAGGTGCATTATTAAATTATTAGGCAGGAACAAGCAACCGCTTGTCAAGAGAGGGTGACTACTAGCTCCTGCAATTTGCAAAACCGAAACACTCGTGTACAACATTTGCGTTTGAAAACTGAAAGACGCTTCCGATTAATTTTAGTTGTATCTTTTAAATAATTTTTATTGCTGATAAAAACGGCCGGATAATCGGGGTTGTACTGAATTTATTGCCACATATCGTAAATAATAATGAAATACATAATTTATCAGATAAAAAAACCAGTTTGAATTCTTATCAGCTGAATTGTTATTCAGCATTACAGAGTTTAAAATATGTTATTGGTTACAAATTAGGATAAGTCTGAGTATTTATGTATTTATTGATTTTTGTTCATGTTATATTTATTCATGTTATATTTATTATATAGTCTTGTGTTTTCATTTTTGGTTTCTGTCATTTGTTATATCGATGTGTAAATTGTTAATCTAAACACGCCATTTTTATGATGAATAATGCATGTATTGTGGAACTGTTGGACTGAGAGATAATGAACTGCATGTGCATATTTAAATATTATAATCTTAATGCTGCAATGTAATTGGTGTTGTTGCTGTTTTGTAGCATTGTAAAATAAACAAATAAATAAATATAACGTCATAACTTCTGGGACCCTATGGGATCCCGCAGCACCACTAAAAAAAATCCCTCTTTAAAAAAATTGCACTAATGCATATTTATTGTTATTTATAGAGTATTATGCAAAAATATCAACTTACCATTACAAAATTCAATTCTCCAAAGCACCACCATGAGTCGTTCCAATTATCCAAAGCAGTGAGTATCCGATAGGATGATTCACGTTTAACAACAGTTTTTTTTTTTTTTTGAAACACTTGTAGATAAAATTTATAGTTTTTTTGACTACCACTAAACTTATAAAACACTACTAAATGACATTAGAAACTATTTACAAATTATTTACAACCTTTCTACTTCCTTTAAATGTCAACCTGTATGCCACTTTTCAAAGCAACGAAGTGCACAGTCCATTTGGGCACTGAGTACAAAAGGAAACTGCACGTAAATTCTTATTTCCTTCTTTGGAACATTTTTGGCACTTTCTTCGTTGAATTCGTCTCCCAGCAGGAGTTCGTTTTTCAATTTTTGACAAAACGTACACGTCTTGTTTGACCAGTTGTTTGTTCCGGAAGGAGAGGGAGTCTTTCTGTTGGTGGCAAAAGAGGTTCTATTACATCAAGTCTGAACTGATACAATGATATTTTGCTCTGTGGGTTTGCAAATTTATACAGTTTGTGAGTGTTGACCATCATCATTTGTGTAAAATGCAGAAATACTTTCTTATACCATCTCAAACTTTTATGCTCGATAGAGTAGTATGAGAGCAATTGGTCATGGCGATCAACGCCTTTCATATTTGCATCATATTTAATGATTGGGAGAGGCTTGTCTCGTCTTACACCTCTTTTATTCATTGACACAGCCATTTAATTTGTGAACTCTGATGATATGTAGAGTACCTGCCGCTAATCCTGCCATTTACCTATCATTATACCATCGGCGTAGTGTTCAATTGTTTGTCCCTTCAAAAGTTTCGCATTTTTAACATCGTCAGGGGTATGCAGCCTGTTACTTCGAAGGGTACCTGTGCAGTAAGTCTTGTTTCTCAGTAATTCAGAAGCAAGCGCAAAACTGTTATAGTAATTGACCATGATAAGTGCATGACCAGCATTCAGTTTTCCAAGCATAAGCTGACGTACAACTTTCCTGGCATGCCCTTTTCCTCCTTTTCCAGAATATATACAGAAAGCAATGCATAAGCCACCTGGTTCACACAAAGAATATAATTTTATACCATAACGGTGTCTCTTTCCTTTGATATATTGGCGGAACAAAAGGCGGCCTCTCCACAAAATCATACCTTCAGCCAGTGAAAGCTTACGACTAGGATAGTAAATACTTGTCATTTTACTGTTGAAGTGATTGCAAAAGAAGCCTGATTTTGTGAAGCCTGTCATCTGCTCTTTCGTCATTGTTACTTAAGTGAAGACACCTAAGTACGATAAGGAACCTATCACGACTCATTTGCCCACGAACAAATCCGAAATTGAATAAACGGCTCTTTTTCCAATAGTCATTGAAACGATTTAATCTGACAGTACCCATATGCAACAATAGGTCTAAGAAAATTTTTAATTCGTTAACAGTCAAGTCTCGCGATTTATTGATTCTTGATTTAGGTGTCAAGCTGTGCAATGAAAAAACTACCCATTCATATGCATTTGTTAGGTCAACAATTCTTTTCAAAAGTACAATGTCAAACAACAGCATGAACCAGTCCAGGGGCCGATTATTACCAGGTGCAGGGACTAAAAGTCTATTTTGGCGAGTAAAGGGTATGTTTCTCATACCTATAGTGTTATAAGGACTCCAAGTAGGGTTGTAATTACCTGGATCGTCGTCATCAGACTCACTTTCGTTGTCCGTAGACATCGAAAGTGAGTCTGTATAACCCTCAAGTTCAGCGGTATCCACGTCACTCGACTCGTCTCCTGAAGTACTCTATCACCAACATCGTCCACAGTCATATTAACACTAACATTCATGTCTCTAGATGTCCCAGCCATTACTATATATAAATAAAACACTCACTAAAATTGAACTGAGAAACCATCACGGCTCGAAATGTGCATGATACACAATGACCACGCTGCGAGAACTGCAGTGATCTAAATCAATCCCTGCAATGGAAATCCAAACATGAACCGAATATGGGTGAAGAGGCCTGAAAGGTGCCTGCTGCGTCCTAGAGACAGCAGGCTGGGCACCTGTCGGTGCCCGCTCCAGCGAACGTGTTAAAGAAGTTCAATAAGCATTCATTGCAGTAAATGTAGACCAATCACTAAGAAAAATGATGCCATTTTGACGGTTTTATATTTGAATTTTACAAAAAAATAGGAAAATTACATGATGACGTAAATATAGAGTTCACTGCTAACAAAAAATTGTATACCTATGGGCGTGCTAAACAAAATATTCTAGCATTTTACTAATTTAACTAAGTACAGTTAACAATAAGAATATAAATTATGTATACTTGTAATGGTAGGCCGTAATTATAAAAAAAAATCAATAATGTTGTAAGATAGAAATTATAGACAACAAAAAATAACAATAATAATAAAACAAGTAAATAATTAATAATAAAAATTTAAATCATAAAAAGTGGAAGTAAACGTGGTCCTCCAAATGTTCGAGGCACAACGTGGTGTGTGGTACCATATATGGTAACAATGTACGCACCACGTTGCGCCTCAAACACTTGGAAGGCCACATTTACTTCCACTTTTTATGATTTAAGTTGTTATTACTAATTATTTACTTGTTTTATTATTGTTTTTTTGTTTGTTTATAATTTCTAAATTACAATGCTCATATGTGTTGTTAGCAAATAGCATAAAGCCCATGGGCGTCAGCCACATATAGCGTGGTGATACCTCAACAGCCATTGGCATTATCTGTACTGAACGTTTTAAAGATAATAATACTAAAGAAGTCGGCATATTTTTGTATTATTATAAATAATTATAATAGGCTTTAGGTTAAACGGAGCGTGTGCTTGAGCTTTGGAAAATTTGCAATTTTCTAATTATATCTCACAACCAATAAGAAATCACTATTCATACTCAGATTCATTAATTATTTTACCAACAGCTTGAATTAGCAAAAAGTTGTTGACCAAGATGCCATTAAAGTAGTAGAACTTTTTTATATCTTGAGTATAACTTGAACTTGAACTTGAAAAAGAAACAAATATTGCAAGACTTTTAAGGCACCTTCTTCAATATGCTTGCAAACAAGGTTATTAATTATTAATCTTCGGACTTGGCCGAAGAAACTGTTTATGGTACTGAGAATTGGTTTAGTTTTCTGTTATATGTGTTGGGTGTCCTTGACGTGCGTCCTTTTTTAAGATTGCTGATTTTCATTCAAAATTACCTCTGGCCTAACACTTATAATATAAGTTATTATTTACTTAGGGATCTTGTTTCATAACCTTGCTAATATCTTTTTATTTGTTCTGATATATTATATATTTGATTTGTAGAACCTAAAACCCAAGTATTCTCTCTATACTTATGTTCTTTTTTTATTTTTAGAGCTGTTTATTCAATTTATAACATTCTTGATACTATATATATAAAATCAATAAATATATTAAGCAGTATTATAAATATAGATATACATATTAGACAAAACACTTTTGTTAGTAGATGTCCTAACATAAATGAAAAGAAATCAGTAATGTTAAGAAATGGATAAAGAATGAAAACTAATTAATAAACCTGTTGTACAGTACAAAATAAGAGAACAGTAAGAACAAGAGTTTTAGGCCAAGTGATGATTTTGATTTGAGCTAAACATAACATGTCCTAGTTTTACAGTTGACTAAATAACATTAAACGTTTTATAACTCTTGATATGTGCTGGTTGGGTGTTTTGTCATATAAATTCCAATAAACGGATGGTTGTGAATCTGTTCAAGTATCTGCTGTGCCAAATGAAATGTTAATGTCTTAGGAAAAATGTAAATTTTAAAAATTAAAGATGGGCCTGAATAATTTTGTATTGTATATATTTGCATATATTGTATGCAGAATGCTTTATCTAGTATTAACAATTTTAAAATACTGATTGAGTTTATTTTTTATTATCTGTTTTGTTTGGTATTTGATATGTTGTTTTTTATTTGTTTTTACAGTTACAATGGAAGTTATTTCATGTTATGATTGATTGAGGAGTAGTTTAAAAGTGGTTTTATTCCATTTGTAACTAAATGTTTTATAAGTATTGCACGAATATAAAAATGAATAATTTCTAAAATTGGCATAGAGGGGGCTACTTAAAGTGTATATTTGCTTACAGGATTTTTTGTATTTCCTTATCGTAAGCATTCTAAACACAAATAATGGTAATTTCCTCTTAAGTTAATACCATTGATAGAAGGTATTAACCAAACTTTTACTATATCTTGATTAGAACCTATTTTTTGATACGTTTTGTATATTTTGATTTTGCCAGTGAAAATTTTGTTTATATTTTACTATCACGGTTACTTTTGAATTTTATATCTCAAGATTTACAAACTTTCATATTTTACTTACTACAAAAACTATACACATATATATATATATATAAAACGTTGCAGAGCATAAACAAATGTTATTTAGCTATTCCTGATCAAAACGATATAAAACACGGTACAGTTTAGTGCAAAAAACATTGATAGACAACTCATTGCCTAAGACAGTTTTAGGAACATATAAAAAAATAAATAAACATTCATTTAATCAATCAAAGGTTCTTGTATTTAGATTTAGGAATTGCTACACAAATAATCTTACCAATTCATCATTGTTTTGGCTGAAATAAGAATCATCCAAAAAATTGTGTTTGGGTCTATAAACATTCCTAGTGTTATTTGTTGAATGTTAGTCAATAGTATGTTATTCTGGATTTTTGACATTGATTTGTAATGGCTTGAGATTTATTAACAAATAAAGTAGCAGACAGAATATTTATTGGCCATACATGAATCAAGTAACAATGTTATTATTAGTAGTGATATATCTAGGTGTATGCAATTGTTGATTTGATTTACAACTAATCGATACAGCAGAGCATTGAAAGTGTTGTTATGCATCATTTATTAGGAAAGTCAATAATTAAGGAACTTTTTCATCAATAAAATTTATTTGGATAACTTTTCATTAAGGTCCTTTCATGTTTTAAACAACCCATTTTACAATGAAATATTTGTAAATTGATGTTGACTTGTTTGTTTTCATTCCAAATGGTGGCTCGCTGAGCGTAATTTGATGCACAAATCTGATTAGACTCTGAAAAGAATTCCGGGTTTCTAGCAGTTCAGCACTTGATTCACTTGATATAACTATCACCAATATAAACCCACCAAGCACTGAGTTTATTGCTTGTACCGTAATGTAGGTGTGGTAAACCTCCTCGAATTTGAGAAACATCCCTTACAGGGGATGGATTTATTTCAGTTAGTCAGTCAGTTTAAGTTTTAGAAGTGTATTCAATCAGAAGTACAGTCCAATCTTGATAATCCGACAGATATGGGACCAGCACACTGTCGGATTACCAAAGAGTCCGGATTACCATGGGTGCCATTTACACAATGTATTAATAACCTATATTCAGTAAGAAACGTGAAAATAAGCAAACACTATACCGTAAACCAAACTTTTTTATTGTACGTACCTAATTATAGTAGAATGAACAAACTGTGCATACATAATACATAAGTGAAAACTCTTAAAATACCATCTTTATACTTTAAACAAATCAAAAGAGTTTTTTGCTTCTTCTTAGTTAAAGATTCTGAGATAACATTCTCCTGGAGATTTTTTAAATGAACATTTGTCTCAATTTCAAGACCACGCTCTTGACAGCAAGTTATAAGGGTAGCAGCTGCCGACACAGCGTCATTACAACTGACTTTAAAAGAACTAGCAGCCACCTCGATCTCGTCGCCGTCAGTCTTGCCGCTGTCTGGAGTAATGGTCTCTTCAATAATCTCATCATCATTTAAGTTGGCATTTAGATCAGCCTCCATCAGCCACTTCATTAGATCTCCTCATGGTATGCCCTCATTTTCTTTTAACATTTTTTTGGTAGTAAATGAACAAGTCGTAGACAGACTATCCAAGTAAGTTTCATCATAATCTATTTAGTTTTCAGTATCATTTTCAAGTAATGGGTGTGTAGGCCACATGTTTTTCCAAGACTTGATGATGTTTAATTTCATAACATGGTTCCAAGCATAAGCATAGTTGATGACAGCATCCTTGATATTAAATCTCTTCAAAATGTCTGAAATATCGTCTGTTGTGTTGCTCACAATGTTCATCAACAAGCGTTTCTTGTAGTGCATTTTCATGATTTTTATGACATTTTGGTCGAGTGGCTGGATCAATGATGTTGTGTTTTTTGGTAAAAACATTATCTTAATGCTTCCATCTTTGGTTTTAACTGTCATTTCAGTTTCATTAGGGTGGCTGGGAGCATTATCCAACAATAGCAATGCTTTTAATGGCAATTTATTTTCTGTTAAAAACTGTTTAGCAGGAGGAATAAAGTTGTGTTCATACCATTCTTTAAAAACCTCCTGGGAAACCCAGGCTCTATTTTGAAATTTGTAAACAATTGGTAATGTATCCTTTTTAACATTTTTAAAACACCTAGGTATTTTAGACTTACCTACTACCAATAGTTTTAACTTATGTGTGCCAGAAGCGTTTGTGCACGGCATTAACGTTAAATGTTCTTTTTTTAACTTTCTGCCAGAAGCACTTTTTTCTTCATGAGTGACATACATTTTTGTTGACAACTGACGCCAATTCAACCCCGTTTCATCAGCGTTGTACAGTTGATCGGGAGTCAAGCACTCAGCTTCAACTTTAATTTAAACGCCTCAATTTCTGACTCATCAGCGACAGTTTTTCACCAGACATTTCAAGAAACCAAATTCCATATCTGGATTAAAAATTTATCAAGCCAGCCATCGCTGGCATGAAAATCGTCTTTATTTATGATTTTATTTTTTTAAAATTTAACTTTTGTTTTCAAAATGTAACCTGATTTTGGAGCATTTTGGTCCCTCTGTTGTTGAAACCATGTGTATAGAGCCTCTTCAATCTTGGGGAATTCACCACCCTTTATAGTTTTCCTGTCTCCAGACGTACTTACTGCAGACTTCATAAACTGCTCAATGTTATTTTTATGTTTCATAATGTCATAGACAGTTGCCCGTGCTATTCTGTAGACAGCAGAACGCAGCCCGTGACCCCCCTCGTTCAAAACGTTGAATAATGGACCACTTCTCTTCAAGTTTCAGTGTTGTGTGTTTACGTTTGGATGCCATCACTAGTACAGTACTGTACAACACAATAAATTGCATGCGGACACGTATCATAGCAAATGACAACTGACTGTACTGACAGCTCACGCACAGCTGAGAGGCAGTGGGGGAACGTTCGATTTTGGTGGAATGGGGGTTCACGTTGTAACATGAAACAAAACAGCTGTACAGTACTACAGTGGCCTGAGCGGCCAGCGCCAAATGCCGATGGCCTTTTTCGAGCGTGTCTGACTGGAAAATGTCGGATTATCAATATTGGACTGTAGTAGGAACTGTTAGGAGAACTGAAATGAAATAAGTTCTTATTTCATGTGTTTGTTGAATATTCCACTGATAGTATGTACCTTCTTTATCATAACAATTCTTATCACTTCCTCTCATATACAGCATCCAACAACTGCTTCTTATAAATTGTCTCCCTTATAAATCATAGTTTATCGTGATTCCTTTAATTGATTCACGTGTCGTTACACTCCTTTGATAGTTTCACTTAACCATTCATGTTTCCGTTTTCACAAAGGTCTGCACCAAAATCTGAAACATAAGTTATGACTATTTTTATTCATTTAAAAATGTTGAATAGAATTTTGATTCATTAATTATTGTTACGATTCATTTTGTAGTATTAAGTGGCCGGTGTCATTACTAATAACTAAAGCTTCCGGTAAGTTATTAGTAATGACGTCAAGGTGTTATTTATAATACTTACATCACCAAACGTTTCGCCCATGCTGTGATGTGGCATCCTCAGTGGTACCTCTGAGAGTCTCAGAGGTATCACAACGTGGGCGAAACGTTTAGTTATGTAAGTAACATTTGGACACGGTCGTTACTGGAAGCTTTAGTTATTAGTATAGTTATATTGTCGTAACGAATTTAAATATTAAGTCTAACCCTTGTCATTTATTAACCAAAAATATTGCATTTTAAAAATTTAAACAAAAATACTCATTAAAAAATTAGTGTTTTTCAATTGATATGTGTATGATTCATATTCATTTCAGACAATTTAATTGCCATCTAAGAAGTAAACATCGATGACCTTTTTTCTAACAATGGTAGATTATATTTTAAATTACTAATTACATTGTTACTCTTTTTATCTCTATAAGTTATTAATTTTAATTGTGATCTATTGTTACATTTGGGTAAGTTTGATCAAGTACAGTCTTACTCTCATAACAATTATTGGGATTTGAATGCAATGCAATCATCATAATATTATTGAAGGTCAAATGCTTTTGGATCTTATAGCATTATGTTTATCTCTAGTGTTTAATTTACTGTCAGTGACATACTTGTAATATAATATATATCTAAAACAACAAATTGTATTAAGCCCTGAATCCAAATGATCCTTATATCATTTTACATTAACCTTCGTACTCAGATAAGCAAAGGTTGTCCCAGTAATAATGCCTAATTTGAATACCTTGCATTTGATTAGGAAACCCAAAATACCCAGTGATGTTATCAGTAGTAATTTCCATTTACAGTCATAGATCCCTATATGACAGATCAACTTGTTGTAATTGTTAAAGTACATTACAAATATGATGAATGTTTTGCTGAAACAATGTGTGAGCTTTGCTCAATTTATGGTTGATACAATGCACTAAATGAGTCATCTTTCTGAAAACGTATTAATAAGTTTATAGAAACTCATTCAGTATTGGGCATAAAAAGAAGTGCACACAGAGCAGGTCGTTGTCTTAAAAATATCGATGCTGATGTTTTAGTGTTGAGGATAATTTAAGAAAATTGATTTTTTAGCGCTGTCTGGAGTTGGGTTTAACTGGGGAGAACATAGATTTCTTAGTGTTGTTAGGACCTAGGCCTATCTCATAGTAACTTACATAGTACAGTAGAACTTGGATAATTCGAACCTGAAGGGAACAATGCGAAAATTCGAATTATCCAATACTTCAAATTAACCAAGTTGTATTTTTTATGTAACTTTCATGATCCTAAAAGGCTTAAAATAATACCCACAAATTACTTGTTTAATATAAAATTTAATGTATTCATTTAAAGTTCACTACAGTATATTAAACATAACTATAGAGGCATACAGTATGTAAAAATTACAATAATGAAGGTTTAACGATCACAACATAATGGCGGGGCGCGCCGAGGGGAGGGGAAGAGACGGATTAGGAATTCTCAGAAGGTGATTGCCTGCCGACACACTGACCAAACAATGCAAACCTCAAACGGAACCTTGTTTACAGCACATTAGTCAATGTTTCACTTTTACCGTTGATGTAAAAACTTCGAATTAAAGAGATTTAACTTCGAATTATCCATGATTATTTTACATTGGTAATATTACAATGTTCAAGGGACCAACCCAAAACTTCGAATTAAAGGCAATTTCGAATTAAAGAAGTTCTAATTATCCAAGTTCTACTGTATTTTGAAAAAAAAAAAGATCTTTGCATTTTTTCTCTCAAAATGGAACATACACAAAGATTAAGTTAAGAGATTCTGTTAAACGGGATTATGTTAACTGCGTGCTTGAAAAAAATATTAGTGCACTTTTTCAAAAAAATAGCTCTTTAGTAATGAAGCTTATTTTTATCTCATTTTTTACGTAAATAAGCAAAAATGCTGAATTTGCGGAACTGAAAATCCTAGACTGATCTATGAGATTCCATTTTGTCCACATGTTACAGTTCGATGTAGGTTTTGGGTTAATGGAGTCATTGGCTCGTACTTCTATGAAAACGCAGATCAAGAAGCTTTTATTGTGAGTGGCGAATTTTACCAAGGATTAGGAGTGTTTCTTTTCTCCCAGCTTGAGGAAATGGATGTGGAATATATATGAATTAAGCAAGAGGGTGCGACCATCCATACTGCTGAATACACAATTAATTTATTGCATGACCAGTTCCAAGGACATACAATTAAAAATAAAATGGTGATCAAAATACGACTGCAAAATCATGATATTTAATATGACTATTTTCTTTAGGGTTATTTGAAGTCACTTGTATAACCCTAAGGAACACAAGGATGAAATTTGTTATTTTAATGACATTTAGCTGGAAATATGTGTATTAAAAGTGATAGAAAACTTTGTCAAAAAGTTAAATATTGCCATCAACCTGCAGTTGAGCACTTATCAGACATTTATATCACAAGTAAACAGAAGTAGGGGAAGTTTAGTGTGGTTGCTAATTTAATGTTCACAATTAAAATCCAGCATTCTTACTGGGACTCTTCACATTGTAAACCAGCATTCTTACTTGAACACCCTTCACATTGTAATCCAGCATTCTTATTTGAACACCCTTCACAATGTAAACCAGCATTCTTACTTGAACACCCTTCACATTGTAATCCAGCATTCTTATTTGAACACCCTTCACACTGTAATCCAGCATTCTTACTGGGACTCTTCACATTGTAAACCAGCATTCTTACTTGAACACCCTTCACATTGTAATCCAGCATTCTTATTTGAACACCCTTCACACTAATCCAGCATTCTTACTGGGACTCTTCACATTGTAAACCAGCATTCTTACTTGAACACCCTTCACATTGTAATCCAGCATTCTTACTGGAACACCTTTCACATTATATTACAGAATTCTTACTGGGACACCCTTCACATTGTATACCAGTGTTCTTACTTGAACACCCTTCACACTATAATCCAGCATTCTTACTGGGACACCCTTCACACTGTAATCCAGCATACTTACTTGGACACTCTTCACATTGTAATCCAGCATTCTTACTAGGACACTCTTCACAATGTAATCCAGCATTCTTACTGGGACACCCTTCACACTGTAATCCAGCATTCTTACTAGGACATCCTTCACACTGTAATCCAGCATTCTTACTAGGACATCCTTCACACTGTAATCCAGCATTCTTACTTGGACACTCTTCACATTGTAATCCAGCATTCTTACTAGGACATCCTTCACACTGTAATCCAGCATTCTTACTAGGACATCCTTCACACTGTAATCCAGCATTCTTACTTGGACACTCTTCACATTGTAATCCAGCATTCTTACTAGGACACCCTTCACAGTGTAATCTAGCATTCTTACTTGGATACCCTTCACATTGTAATCCAGCATTATTACTGGGACACCCTTCACATTGTAATCCTAGTTATTTTATTTTATTTGTAACAGTTGTTGTGATTAAGTTCCTATATCTTGGTAAATTTTACAAATTTCAGTTTATTCTGCTAAAATTGGTGTATCATAAGTCTATATCAAATCAAGTACATTCTCTTTCAGTGTTATTATACAATAAGTGAAATACAGGGTATGATTGTAACTGTAAACAATTAACAATGAACTCTATACGTATGCTTTGAGTCGATTGGAATCAAAATTCTTTGATCCATATTGATATTTTGAATCTAAAAAACATTACTGCATTAAACATCCCTGTTGGAAATGTGCCGCCAGAATCAACAGTGACCAAATACTCCTCCAGTAGTGATTTCGAGGTTACCTCAGATAAAGATACTTCAGGCGAGGACAATAATACAGGTAATGAATGATAAACAATCCAAATGATAGTGTTAGTGATAGTACACATTCTTATTAAGTAGGCAGTTCCTTACACTGAATGTCAAGTGTATTTTTCCTCATTTAGTGTTATATATGAATAGGTATAATTATACAATTTGTATATATTTTAGTATAAAATTAAGTACTATATTTATGTGTTAAATTTCTCAAACAAAAATAAGTTTGCCACAAAACAGCGGGTTTGAAATTTTGAGACAGGGTTTTTTGATTCATAGGGGGGACAAACTTGAAAAAGATAAGGAGTTTATAGGCTTTACAAATGTCACTGAACTTGAATTACATTATCTCTACTTATATTCTAAATTTTATTTTGGACAGAAATGGTGTGCTGCATTTTATACTTTTTGTGGTAAATTTATGATTTCTGACTTTTTTTAAGAAACTTTTCGAAAACAGTAAAATTTATCTAACACCAAGGAGTGGTATAGTGAACATTGAGAGGGTTAATTTTAATTACTATAAAATACTATATAAAAAGTGGATGTTTATTTCTTTATCGTTTATTTATAAAAAAAACCAAACAATCATAACAAAGTTATTAAATAATTCAGGTTAATATCAGAATGCTATTAAGCATTCAAATTGTTTTCATAAACAATTAGTTTGGCAAAAAAGAAATCTGGTTGTAGTGACAGAAAAGACATTTATCAGAGAAGAGATACAAAAACAGAACCATAAAAGACAGTTATTAACAATAATCGAAGGTTTGATTGAAGCTGAAAAAATGAGGTATGGCTCCCACAAGGATCCTTTTTTGGGACTGATGCTATTTTAGTAATAATATTAATCACCATATATGGTAACAAATATATATGTGTGCTAATAATAATTATCAACTTAACACATTCGCTGTGGAAGTGTACGGAGGCGTGTAAAGCAGGGTGCGGAGCTGCCTTGCCCGGCTCGGCACCATGGCCACACACTTACATATTTCAACATATTGACAAATGAAATCGATTCATGTGGAATTCATACAATATTTTTAGATCATATGTTTGGTATTTTCAATATATTATCCCCTTCAACCCACCACCGGTTCATTCTCTTTATTCATCATCAGAAGTCGTAATAAACAAATCTGAATCTTCCGCTAAATTTTCAAATTGTAAACTTACTGCCTTTAATTCACTATAGTTCATATTCTGTTCAAAAGGAAACCCTCGCGAGGGTACCTATGTTACAAACACTATAAATAAAATACACTAGAAACATTTACATGATATATACACCACATACTATACATAGACAAAAAAACGCCATGCCGAAAACTACTGGCCACGCTACCATTGATCTATAGTTTCCTGTGCAATGCTGGCCACCCATTGACCCGAAGTGGTTGCCTTTGTTGATTGACGAAGATGTACGTCTTGGCAACAAACATCAACAAAAAGCGTGACGAAAGCCATGATGTAGATCGACACCCACAGCGAATGTGTGAAGAAAGTTAAACATGTGTGTAATAGAAACAGTATACAAGTTGAACTTATGGTTTTCTACTAATAATGGATGTGTACTAAATTGCTTGATAACCAATATTATACATATACATTCTAAATGCAAAGAAAAGGCAAACAAAAATCCAGAATTTTCTTATATCAGTGATATAAATATATTCATATATTTTACAGAATTCATTTGGATTAAAAGTTAAAATGAAAGCATTCCTTACAGTATTAAATAAGTAAACTTTCAATTAACAATGTTAAACTCTTTCATTTTGCAATAATTATTATGACAAATTGTACTTCCTTGCAAAATGATCTATCATTATTATATACAGGGTGTCCAGCAACAGGGAAAATAGGGAAAACCTGGAAAAGTCAGGGAATTTTAAATTACCTGGAGAAGTCAGGGAAAAATCAGGGAATTTGAAACAAAACCTGGAAAATCCCAACAAGAACACCAGTGAGTTGTGATTTTTAATAGTCACTATCTACTTGGGTGCTCTACAAAAAATCCTTTGCTTTGTTTAGTACTAAATGTTAAGTTAACATGTCATTTAATATTTTAAATTATGAAAAAGCTACTTAATTGCTTTGCTTATAGCCACCTCATACAACTAGTTTAATATCCTGAAAAATTTAAAACTTACTGAAATAATTGTCTGATTAGTAACTTGTTAAATAAGTCATAGACCTAAAATTTATGCTAGTTTTGGGGAAATTATAATATAGTGCTGTTTTTCAAGGCATTGAAAATTGTCATAATTTAGCAATAGAATAAAAGGTATGTTTGTTTATTACTCAAGGCTAATTATAAATATTTTTTTAATTCTACCTCTACTTTTATATATAAAATAGTTAAAAAGGATAAATATTGTAGGTTATAGTTTTGAATTTAATTATTACGGTTATCAATAAAAATATATGTGTGAAATATTGATATTTCGGTAATTAATAATCGTAATTTACTGTAAATAACATAATGTATGTACATGAAAGTATATAATATTACTATTAAGTTAAATAGACATGTATGTAACTATGTCGATTTGGGGTCAGGGAAATTTTGTATAAAATCATGGATTGGTCAGGGAAAAGTGAGGGAATTTGTTTAAGGAGGTTTACTGGACACCCTGTATATAGAATCCATTTTACCATATGGTATTGTTCAATGTGGATATGAAAATAGAAACAAACAACTGAATGCATACAAATTAATAATTAGGATGATATCAGATGTATTCAGAAAAACTTTAATAGGTTTGTATGGTTTTTCAATTGTGAATGTGGTTTTAGATAATACTGATGAGTTAAAAGACTACAAGATTTCCCAAAAATATTTAATAACAAACATTCTTAAGATGTTTGTATTTCCAAAGCATGGATTACCTCTTTTTCAAAATCTTTCACAATATATGGCAATGCAATTACTCGGCCATATACCTGAAACCGTTTTGAAGAATAATCTCAAAAGTTATGACAACTAAAAAACTTACATAATGAAAAGTCATACTATACCATAGATTAGAATCTTAATGATAAATTGTAATAAGTTGATCACCTTATTTACAGAGAAACTCTTAAACAGTGTTTCTCTATTTATTTATAGAGAAACACTGTTTAAGAGTGTCTACGATAATTTAAGTTAAAATATGATACTATTATTTTTTTAAATGTGCCTCATATTAGATGGAATGAAGAAATGTTACTATTTACTACATGCTATATCCATTAATTATAATGTAAAATATAATTTTTATGTAATTATGTTAATTTTTCTTTAAGAATGCTCCAGTGTATTATCTTAGAATCTTAGGTAAGTGTATGATCTACAGAATCAACTTGTACTATAAAGATGATAAGAGCAAGTAAATTATCTTAGATAAAAGCAGAGATTTTATTTCATTTGTAATTTTATAAAATCTAAAATCTAATTTCCTGTGTATTAATACATACAGAGAAACAAGAAATGTGTTAAGTCTTGTAACATGTTTCTTTGTATCTATACGTACTTGCCTTTTATTTCTCGATAAGTGTGTTCTTCTCTATCACTCCTTTTCTATTACTCTATACATGTAGCCTAACATAAACATAAAAGTATTTAATATAAGAACGTTGATTTAATAGCACTCAAATCTCTCATGTACAGAAAAACTGTTATGTATTATAAATATATATTATAATTGTAAATTTTGTTTCTAGTTAATTGAACTACATTTGTTGTCCTACAAAATCAATTTACACTTAGACTTAACATTTCCTATTTATGGTTTCATTCTGCATCTTTTCTCACTCCTTTTTAATATTGGAGATAAACAAAATGCTACAACCACTATACTTATGATTTTGCCTCAAGTGCCTAATTTCTCTGTGTAGTGGATATCGAATCACTGGAGTGTGGCTATGAAGATCAAGATGTAAGTATTGACACCTTGAAGCCTCCAGATGATGAGTGCTATGTGTTTTATTCTGAGGAGGAAGAAGGGTCAAAAGAAATTCCGTCTCACGAGGAAGCCCAGGTAAGAGAAATTTGTATTGGTAAATTATATAGACCAAAACTATACCCTTAATGGACTTAATTTTCAGATGTTTTCTTTTATCACTCCATGTGCGTTCATATTCGAAAATACCTGCTCAGAACTGAAATTAGTTCCAGGAAGAACAAATAAGAATTCAACAATAAGAACAAATAAGAACTATCAACAACTTTGGAAAGCAATCTTGATTTTTACACTACCCATTTAAGTGCAGTAGCTGCTTAGAAAAGTTATTTTCATGATGGGGGACAAAAAATTGTTTTAAACACAGGAATTGGTCAAAGAGTTTGTCGTCTTCAATAACAAACCCTCTTTCTTGTAAAAATTAATATTTAATTTAAAAATTAAGCTTGAAATAATATTTTCAAAGTTGGCATCAGCAAGTTCTTAGATCCGTCCGCGTGAAACATCTAAACTCATTTAAATTAGCTGTCCACTTCTTTAAGAAGTCGAGGCATGGATGAATGTGTCATTAAAACTTTGGTTACGAATGTTTCACATTTGTCTTCAAGTCCTTTGCCTAAGACGTTCTTGACTATGGCTGTAACATTCAAGGGACCAAATGTTTCTTAAGACCTGTCCTCCAAAAATCTTTGTAAAAACCTGATATAAGATATAACTTTTAAAATATATATCATATCTTTTTGTGTTCTATCTATTTTGTAGTAGAAAGTGACATTAAAGAGTGCAAGAACGACAAGTAGGTTTCTAAAAGGTCGCCTTCAAAACATTTTTTGAACAAGACCGGAGGTTTGTCAAATGAAAGGAAAACACTTGAACAGCAGATTATGTTTTTAACATTATCTCGATGTCTGGAAAAAGACTAAACCACTTCTTGCATATTGCAGGAGCTGTTTACGCTGAAGATCTACAGAGCCATAAAAATTTTAGTCTGTCATTTCACACAGTGTAAATAAATAGAAAGTAGGTCACAGATTTTCATAAAATTGAGTTACTGTCAAAGCTTAGCTGACCATTTCCATGTTGTATTGTGTTAGATAAAATATGAGCAGGGCAAACTAGCTACCTCAACCAGATCATTTATTCATATCTGACTTCAAGTGAGTGAAAATATTTCTACCTGGATTTATATTTGATCCACCAAAGTTTGCGTTTGTGTTGTCGGAGCTCAAAACAACACACTTCTCTGTTATGCTTTCTCAAAGTATTCAATATAAAATTGTATGGATTAAGCAGTTTCATTGGGTATGGGTTTTAGCTCAGTGACTTATGTTTTACGCCAATTTTCCAATCAAACTGGATCAACTGAATTAAAATAGGGAATATCTTTTAGTTTCCGTGATTAGTACCATCCACCGACACACCAAAGCATGTAATTCCATGCATGTCTTCAATTACTATATTCACTATGAGGAGTGGGGATGAGGGTATATTTATCATTACTGTACGTATATGGGTGGCACCTCCTTACATGTATACTATCAAACAGCTTCATACTGTTGTTCCTAACTTGGAAGCTCCTACATTGGCTTTCTTATATTTTCAAATTCAAAATCCTCTGTAAATAAGCATACAAAAAAACTATAAAAATTTGAATGAAACAAGATTGTCTATATTCTCATTAAGAGTGAACAGACTGACAATAGAATGAACATTTCCATTTCATTTCATGAGCGTTGGATTCTCCTAACTTTTTTATAAGTGTAAGTGTAGCCAGGTTATAAATTAACAAATTAAACCACATCAATAAAGTTATGTGTATGAACTAAGTTTTAAGTCATATATTTGGATATTTTAACCAATTCAGTTTAAAATTTTCTTATTGCAGAACAACATGGTTACTCAGTGTGCGGCTGTGGACGAGGAGTGGGAGACATTTGACCCCTACTTGTTCATCAAGCACTTGCCCCCCCTTACATCTGAGATGAGAGCTCGATGTCCTGCCCTCCCTCTCAAAACTCGGAGCAGCCCTGAATTTTCTCTTGTCCTTGATCTCGTAAGGAATACATAACTTTCTAACAAAGTAAATATAGAGTAAAACTATTAACTGAAAAATTGCCACTGCAAAATAAAATTAATCTCAACTTAATTGTTCAAGGAATGGATTTTTTTTCATACTAGTCCGTTGAAGGCTGTAATTTGGTACAGTTTTTATTTCAATGTTATTTTTACTTACTTGTTCATTAATTTTGTACATATTATATTTACAACATATATCATGAATGTGTTAAATACAACGTATAGTCTATACCGCATGCTTGTGAGCGATAATGCTTATCTCTCTGTTGTTATATCTTTTTGCACTGTTTATCTAATGTAACTTGGAGTCTGGGTTTATTTTTGTCTAGCATTATTCGAACAGTCTACTATAATCAGTAAGTTACTAATTGTAAAGTTAAGTTGGTGAGTATGTTGTGTGTTTACAATCAAGAAGCGCAAGCTTTCTGTCGATGAACATGTTTGAAAAATCTATTGCTACCAGGTATTTTTATCAGACAGGAAGTGATATGGGAAAGTATAAGCAAGGGTGGAGCTTGACTGGAAAGGAGGATTTGGATTTTGAACTGAACAAAAACTGAATGGCATTTACTGCATTTGCGTGAGTTCATAATCTCCTAATCTTACAATCTTATATTTTGCTTTTTACAGTGCAGATAACAAAGTGGTCAGACTATGGGCAGATAATTTCTGACATAAATAATCACCCTTCATCCAGATACTGTTGTTTGTTCTTTTTTCACCTGAAAGATACCTGTTATGAAAGCTACCTCCCCCATTGCGGTTTTCTGGAACTTGGACTGAAGAACCTACTTTTCTCTATTGGTTCTCTGTCCTGGTTCTTCGTCAAGAATCAATAGAACCAACTTTAGGACTAACCCATTCCTAATTTGTCCTATTCATCAAGAATAGCAAGAGAGTCATGTATAATATAAATACAGTATTTGAATCGTTAATATATTCTTTACTGATTTATATATCAACTTTAGCTTATTTAATGTATTTTGTTTTAGGATGAAACATTGGTCCATTGCAGTCTTCAAGAACTAGAAGATGCTTCATTTTCATTTCCGGTTTTGTTTCAAGAGTGCAGCTATACAGTATTTGTACGCACACGACCTTACTTCAGAGAATTTCTTGAACGAGTGTCAGCATTATTCGAAGTAATTTTATTTACTGCTTCAAAACGAGTGTATGCTGACAAACTTCTTAACCTTTTGGATCCATCACGGAGGTGGATAAAGTGAGTTATTTATTTAGTCCTTTACTCCTAAAACACGTACAGTCATTCATCAGGCTATACACATCCTATCATTCGTTGAGTTAAATATACACTCACATTAATATGACTATAACCAACTAATTGTTCACGTTTACAATCCTCAGATCAGAGGACCTTGCCAAGGAATCAATCACCATAATATGTACCATCTTGCACCAGTAGTTCTATTGTATTAAACTTGTACAATATATTTATAAGTGTTCAGCTGTGCACACTGGTAGATGACATCTGTAGTTAGAAATATTAAAAGTTATATTATGGGGTTTAAGGAAACTTTTTAAAAGTTGAACTCTTGTCTAAAATTGCTGTTTAAAGACATTTGTGTGTTGTAGCATCAACTCTATAAGAAGTGAAAAGCTAATGTTAAATATTCAGACCACTTTTTCTAATATTGTAATTTTTCTGCGGCTGCTGCAAGGTTGAGCTTGTTACACTGCAGCTTAGGGTGAGACAAAATGACATATAAGACACATTCCCAACTGGAGAGAAAAGGAATTAATATTTGTTGGAAAGATTACAAAGTGCCACGAGAGCTAGAGAGAATAATAAAAGCGGATTGGGTTTGGAGGTTCAAGGTATAAATTTTCTAAACACTGCATGTCAGCAGCTGACAAAGCTTGTTTGAACTGCAACCCGGAAGTCTAATATCTTTTCACTTCTTATAGATTTATAGACTTATAGATCTTATTCATTGGTTTAAGTGATTTCAAATTCTTTTCCTTCAAAATTATACATTATAATTATATGTAGACTTCAGGTATGTGTCATTAATATACAGGGTGTCGCAAAAGTCGACAATCAAACTTTAAAAGCCTTTTATACAGAAAATGTAAAAAAATAGAATCTTGTTTATGTGCAAATGAAATTCCAATAGTTCACTCGATATTGACGTTTGAAATTGTTTATTATGAAAGTGCATATTGCAATTAAATAAATGATTTTAAAGCAAGAAATAATGTATGTAGGATCCTAAAATTATTACAATAAATAAAGGAAAGCAGTAATCGGAAAAATATGCAGCTTTGAGAAGTTTCAGAAAGTCTTTATGAATCATCACAGTTTAAAGATATTTTTGTATTATGAAAAAAATTAGTTCTCCAATCAATTTGGGTCTTTAAGCAAGCTTTAGCCTTAGATAATTTCTCTACATCTTTAAAACTTCCTAATTTACTGTTGATTTCAAAAGTACTGAGACTAAAGATTTGTTGCCTAGCTTTAAGTATTGAGTTGAATTGAAAACTTCTTTATTGAGGCGAAATTAGGGCAACATTACCCTAGCTTACATTTAACCTCTAATGCATTTTTAGAAATTAGTGCACATGACTAATAAAAATTAACCATTTATTTCAGATCAAAACAATTAAGTAATTCCAATTTCAACAGCATTATGCACTGTAATATGTAATAAAACACCAACTTAAGTAAATAAATCCGTTTTTAAATCCAATAAATTAATAAAATAAATGATAATAATACAGTAAAATCCCGATTATGAGAATCCAGATTGTCAGAAACAGCGTAAGGAAAAACTAAATTCAAATTATAAAAAGAAAATTGTATAAACATTAATATAACACTCATTATTTATTATGTTTGTTTTGTTTTAATACAATAATATCAATTAAGTAATACGATATATATGTAATGAGAAATAATAATGTTAACTTAATAAAACAATCAATACTAAGCCATTGTTATAATACAGTAGCATTGTTTTGTAAACAAGTGTCATGGCAGAAAAATGCAGAGCATGTGAGTCGTGATCCACTCCTCTCTACCCATACCTGTTATTGAAGAAGCTTTTGAAACCTTCAATAACAAGCTATATGATCCTGTAAATGTAATTTTAAAGAAAAAAAACAGTTTTACAATAATAATATAATTTGATATATATATTTTATCTTGCCTAGAGTGTCAAACTAACGTAACCTTGGATTATCAGAAATTTCCATTATCAGAAACGGGTCCAGCCCCCAATTAGTTAATCGAGGCTCTACTTGAATATGAATAAAGATAAGTAGAGTTATTTAAGTACCTTCATTGTTACTAACAAACAGCACTGAGCATTTACTATAGATAAATGACATCACCATTTCTTCAAACTTAGGTTTTGCAATAAAATTACGACCATCTCGGAACCTACAATGGTGAATTAAGTCTCATTTCAGAAACTGAAAGCAATATTCATTTTTTAGAATGGTAATTGTAGCAAGTGTTTGTTATTCTTTGTTCGTCTTCACTTAGATAATCAGTAAAAAAAAAAAAAAACCAGTAACCCTACAAAGAAAAGTCAATTGAGTTAGATCAGGTGTTCTTGAAGGCCATTGAACCCCCCCCCCCCAATAATTGCATGAATTGAATGAATTGTCTAATACATGATGTAAAGACAAGTATAAAACTTCTGAGAAATTAACATGTTAAAAACAAGTTTCAATAATATCAATTTCTAACTATAAATTAAAACTGAGAGAAAAGTACTATAAATATAAAGACAAATATGTAACACATGTCATGTAAGGTTGTCTGTATTACAAAATTGTTTTAACATATCTATAGTTTTAACAATTTATTTTAATCCATTAATTTAATAACTATAATGTAGCATCTGACTGTATTTGAATGATCATACTAATTTGTCAATGAACCTTTTTCTGTTACTTATTGTAGTAATGAAAATGTATGTGCAATAAAGATATTGAATTGAATAATCCACACCTTTCAGACTATCTGGCATCTCAAACAGTCCAACCAACTTGCCTTCAAAGATGCAAGCCTATATGTTTATTCTAAACTGGTACTAAAAGTGACTGTTTCTTATTATTCTACAATTTCATACGACGACGGTTAGTTTAGCTTACTTAACACAACACTACAGAAATAATGGCAATCTGTGAATACTGTCAGTGGTATTTTGTACTAATTAAATGCAGTAATCATCTTGTTAGCAATTAAACATATGCCTTAACAACAGCTGATTTTGTTTATGTAGTAATGCAGTTTTTGTAAAGGAATATTAATGCTGGCAACTAAACAAATAAAATTAATCTGATTGTTGAATTGGAAAATTATTATTTTATGAAATGTTTGTCACATATTTCAGAACAAAGTTCTGTTGAAATTGGAATAGCTTAATTTTATTTTGACTTTTTGAAAATATGAGTGAGTGTAAAACCGCACTGTGCCATTTTTGCAGAACATTTACAGTGCGGTTTTATGCACCGTGTCGGTTTGAATGTTAAGTGGTCCAATAACAAGATTCTGAACTTTTGAGACATACTGTATGTTATCAAATTCATATTCGTGTCTTTGATTTTATAAAAGAGTATACAGTGGCCTCACTACTGCTTGTAGATTTTTAGGAATTAAAAAAAAAAACTCATTTTTAAACAGATTGTTAGTATATTTAATCGTTACTTTCTGGATGTGGCACTGTTTATTTACAAAAATAACAATAATAACCAAGCTAATACCTACTAAAGAACTATACTCACTAAATAACAAAACATAACAAAAGTCACTAATAACAAATATTATACTAATAAACAACAAAGAAAGTGTAGGTAAGTGATGTATTCAACTGAGCGTAACTATGTAAAATTTGATGTTATCTGCAGTCACAACCAGCAGACAGCGAACTTGAACAGCTGTTGTGTCTGTTGACAAAAACGGCACAGAGTATATGAGTTTTAATTATGTTTGAAATTATTACAATAAAGGAGTCAATATTACACAGATATTATCTGTACCTACTTTGTTGTATAAGTATGTCTAAGAAATGTTAACTACACACTTTAATGGCATTTTTATGAAAAAATAAGCATTAAATAATAAATAAGTTATTTTGCGGTTATAGGCAGAAACGGCGCTATAATACTCTACTGTGCAGCGTATATAGGCGTAAACAGCGTAGTAAGGGTTAATTGTAGTTCCGGTATGCAGTCAATGACCCAGCTGAATCGTGGTAATGTAACTACAACTTTCTGCCGTTTTTGAGCTATTATTAAACAATAAAACAGCACGTATGTACACAGAATATAAGCGCAACACAACAAACTTAAAAGAATACTACAGGTCTGCAAATAGTGATTTTTAAGTTCGAGTCGAGTCGAGTCGAGTAGTTGGAATTTTTTTCTAGTATCGAGTATTTTCGAGCGAGTATTTACAGAAAGATTTCCTGTTCACCCAAGACAACTGTAAAAGGCAGACACCATCCTAATCCTATGCTAAGTTTTGCCAGATTCGTAAATATATACATCTAAACTGAACACAATAATTTTGATTTGTTGTTTGTAACTGTAACATTTGATAAATAAAACTTTTTACTTCCTGCCTTCCTACATTTTTATGTGACATTGTTGTTTAACCTATTTCCTTCATGACTAATATGATGTGAGAAAGTATATTATTAATTTAAACAACGTGGATTATGAAGATTTCATATGTTTACTCATATCACAGATCAGATTTTCTATGCAAGCCAATCTACAATTTTATAAAGAAGACAATTTTATAAAGACGGATAGCTTATAAAGAAACCATGTTTATCTGATGGTTCCGTTCAAAGTGTACTGCGAAAAACATAAAGTAGCGAAGCTTGTCAAACTGATGCTAGAATTCAGGCGTCATCGCCAAATGCAGTCAGTTGCTCTCAGAACTGCCTCCTCTCAACATAAAATTGATTGTGTACACACCATTAAAAGTGGATCTGTGGGATTTAATTCAGTAATAACAAGGTTACAATTAACCGGAAATAAACTGTGAATTATATAATAAAATTTGAAAATCTGGATGACAAAGTAGTTCAATCGATCGTTAATAACTAATCAGGTTTACAAAAATAGTAAAAATAAATTTTAAAGTCGCTTAGGATGAATTAGTTTTTGAATTATTATCGGTAATGAAATGTGTGCAACTTGAAACTACTTTGATACATGAGGCTATACTGAACAACAGATAAATAATTACTGTATTTCATAAAGAGAAATTTATGAAAACTTGGCTTATTCGAATGAAAACCATGTATGTAGTCGGCTAATATAATAAGTCTAGCCGATATTGGCGACAAGATGCAGTCTGAAATATCAGCTAATTGCCAACTAGTGATACAATGAAGATAATGGGCAGCTAAATTATAAACTTATGAATTAAAAACGAGACGTTTGATAAGGCTTTGATTCAATAAAAAATATTTTCCGAATCTCTAAATTCGTCGTATGTTGTTCTATTTGTTAAAAAAGTCTTCCAACAACATTTTTCTCCTTCACTTGGATTGATTGTTTTGCATTTTACTTTTACATCGACATTGACGCAGTAGTAAAAATATGAACAGTTTACGAATAAAAATTATCGTATTTTACCACCTTTTACACTCCAATTGTGCTATTGTATATTGGAGTGAATAATATACAATAGCACTTCTAGTCAGGAAACCGTTCAACAATTTGACAGAAAAAAATATTGTATGCGAAAATGTTACATACAGTTTTGACGATCTAAGGTGTTAACAGAATAAAAATTAATAGACGTTCGCCACGGATATCTATTTTTTTATTCAACAGAAAATAAATCAATAATGTTACGTCACACGCTGCTAGAATGCAATCACCATATTTTATTTGATGTGATATGGTATTTTCTTACGTCAAATCAATGGACGATTTCCTACTCAGACTTCAATCGACACTCGAGAAATACTGTATATGATAATTTCAGTTCCGAAAAGGAGCTGAACGGTTCCTTGCACGTACAACACAACCGAGATTGACTTTCGCCTAGAAAAGATGGGAAGTTCGGTTCTTGGAATTTAAAGGGACTCGTTCTCGGGAACCTTTTGATTGAGCGATATTATTCATATGAACGAAAATAGGCATATTTTCCACGGCGTACAGACCATTAGATTTGTGTCGGTAACAGGTCTTTTTTAGCATCTTGATCTGGATCTCTCATCCTCTTTCTTGGGTAATAAAGACACTAACCAGCACTTCTGATTGTTAATCACGCTATTTTTGGTTAGGTTACAAGTGACTAATAGACTCGGTCAACCAAAATGTGTGATCGCTACCTTCCCAGCTCTGTTGTTCTCTTTGAATTGAACTAGTTTAAATCATAATGAACAAACTCATTCCGTTCAGTACGTTGACTAGTTCATTTGACTGTCTACTACCAATTCTTACCAATGTCTGTACTACCAATTCTTAGGCATATTGTTTAGTTCATAATTGCTCATACCAAACTGACAACATATGATTAAGGGTAAAATAAAACACAAGGAAGCGTACAGTATTTGTTCAAAACTTATAAAACTGTTTACTCTTAAAACTAAATTAGATGTAAATCTAATATTTTGTGAAATACAACTACTCGATCGAACTTCGAGTAGTTTCAGGAGATTCGAGCCGAGTTCGAGTAGTAAAATACTCAATCAAATACTCAAAGTTTTGAGTACTCTCACACCCCTAAAGAATACAAACACGAAAGGAATAGAAGAATTAAAGACCTAAAAATTTTTTGAAGAAGAACTGCAAGCTATTGAATGGAAAAATATCGCTTCAGAATTAGGAGTGGATAATAGCATTATAAGTGATTACAAAATTTTTGCACAAGTTTTTATTTACCTTTTGTTTGTTAGCAGTATGGTAAATGCCATAACTTTATCATTAGTTTTATAACTTTATTTGAATAATCGATATAGCAGTTATAATAATTTTAATATGAGTTAATTATTAAAGCGTAGACAACATCTTATCTGCATAACCCAAGTATCATTTATGTTTGAAAGGTCATCATTGTCATACAGACTACTTAACCTTAAACTCCGTTAGTTATTAATTAGTTATTATAGATTTAATGCTATCCAGCTGATTAGTCTGCTGCCACATCCGAATAGTCACTAGTCCACTGTAATTACAATTAAGCACCCATATTTCTCTCTAGTATTGTCCGCTACTTGTGGGAACAACTTGAGTAAAAATAAGGTGTGATATGGATAGCCTTCTTATATCCTGTTTATATATTTGTACAATATAACTTAACCAAAATTAATTATTGTAACAGACAATGTTCATAATATTGACTATGAAAATAGCCAAACTTTTATAAACAGAACAATTTATCAGAAGGAAACCAAAATGATAGTTAGAATAATCAAACATAAAAGTGGACTGTCATTCACTTTTTTGTAGATTCTACAGAGAATTTTTTATCACTTATTAACACAACATATTTACAGATGTGGTAACTGTTTAAGCTATGATATATGAGAATGTAAATCTTTTTCTAGGTATAGATTGTTCCGAGAGCATTGTGTTTGTGTTAATGGAAATTATATAAAGGATTTATCCATTCTCGGTAGAGACCTCTCCAAGACAATCATTGTGGATAACTCACCTCAAGCTTTTGGATATCAGGTAATTAATGTACATTTAATGTAAAATATTTCATAGGTCTCTTAACAAAGATTTACCTCTAAATTAACTTTGTTAATGTTGGAGAGAATAGCACCTCAACGCAAGCATTCCTGAAGAGCAAGGCTTTATTTTATAAGGAATACAACAAATGAATGGTGTATAAACATCATATACATTGTCATTGATTTATATTTGGGATGTGTAAGTATAAGCTATTTTTTCAGTCTATGCCATAAATATAACGTTTAAACGGTGCTAACTTGTAACTGAATGGTGACCAGGGCTGCAGCCAGTGGTTAGCCCAGGCAAATGACGGAGCTCAGGCACTCTCTGAGCGTACTTGCTCGGATCGAGTGGTCGAGTACCGTACAGAGAACACCATGCAGTAAACAACTTTGCATAACTTACTTTTCGCCTTTCACTCATTAAGATTTGAGTGAACAATGACAGTTTGCTAGTTAGGAGCTGGGCTAGACATATGTCTGAAATGTATCAATCATGTTTATTCTAAAGTAAAACATAGGCTTCTGACAGTCTAGTCCTTTCCATATTATTATAGATTGTCCTCTAAAGTTCACTCAGCATCATTAGAAATTTGCCTAGTTTGTTCTCTAAGGGCACATGTCCACAGAGAAGACCTTCCCCATTACTGCTATTGGGGACCTTCCTGTGTTCCAGCAAGACCCACTTCCCGGTTACTGCTACAGGTCACATGTCCGGGCAAGACACACTGTATTGTAGGGATGTGCGAGTAGCTCAAAATTCGAGTTTTTAAAAAACTCGAAAAAAATTGAGTTGAGTTTTGCCATATATTTGAGCATAAAACGCTATAATCAAGACAAAAGTCCCATTCATATAATAGATTATAAAGATAAGGATTTTATGTAGGCAATATGATCATAATATCGTATTTGTAACCGGAGGTGTTCTTGCGATGTATTCAGATTCGTGATTTACACTCACCAGTCTCGGCCATGACGATTATGGCGAAAAGTATTCTCGTTATTTATAGAGAAGGCACATCCAAATAAGCTGTTCCAAATAGCCGCCACTAGTTATTCGTACAAAACATGATAAATGATCACAAAGAATCAGTAATTGAACCGTTCCAAAACTTTGTTACATAACTTTTACCAACCTTTGAAATTAACAGTTGCATTTATTTCAGGTCCATCTGTTAAAAGTTCATGACTAAAACTATTCTAAGACTGACAATTTTGGACAGATTTAATTAAATCTCGTTCAATCTGTACAGAAACTATGCATGGAACGTAAACAATTGAAAAGCTATAATAATTTGAGATAGAATGCCTGGAATAGTTTTGTTCCGGCACCGTGACTAAAAAAAATTAAATAGCGATTAATTTAGCTACTACCAGTACATCGTTGACTCGACGAGTCCCAATATAAAATGTACTGCTGGCCATGGATTTGATTTGTTATCCATTTTGTCTTGACTTTTTGTTGACGTTTACACTAGAAATGGGAATTACAGTTACTTTTTCGATAACCTGTTACGTAATTCTATTATGTTCTGGTAGGGTATTATAATAATCTGTTATTTTTGTAACCTGTTACTCTTGACACGTTGACGTTCCAGATAGTTGTTCTGTTTCTGTTATGGGCTGATGTTACTTAACAGCTCGAAGCCTCGTTACGGCTGTTCTAGATAACGTTCCAAGTTACCAAAAGTTATGTTATGAAGTTGAAGTTATGCCTTATGTTACGTTACAATAATGAGTTACACAGTAGAGATAAAATACGTTGTCGATTTCCCGCAATTTGAAATGGTTGCAAGTGGACAACGGTTGCAGACAACGATTTCGCATGCTGGAATTGCTCTGCGACATCCAACTCCCAATTGATAGTAGTTGCCAGTTTTTATCGTTGCGTTGTAGTTTCAGCTGAAACGCTAAGGTCAAATCACTGAAGTTGTAACGTTGTGTTGACATAATTATTAATGGGATATTTATTTAACATTACTGTTAACGATTTTGTGTGATTAAAACAATGGTGAAATTGAGGTTAGCTGAAAAGAACATTATTGTGTAACTGCTGTTTTATGGATTATTAGGTTTAACTTACAATTGAAAAAAAGCATTACACATAAATAGTTTTGTGAGCTTTTGAAACTTGTAAACATTAGTATGCAAAGTACCGTGAGAATTATAATAAAAATAAAATAAAATGGATTTTAGTGACAAGACTAATCTCTTTCCACTTCTATTGCTGTATTCTTTATTTATTAAGAAAATTAATTTAAGTTTATCAGTTTGATTTGATTAAAGTTTTAGATCAACTTTCACAGAAGAGTTAGCGATAAGGCTATTATATACGGATTTAGCACTAGATTGCAATTTTTGTTTGATTTCAATATTTAAAATTTTTACTCTGAATTTATTTTAGGCCTCTTTTTTATAAGTTATGACAAATATTTCACATATCATTTCACAGTTAATGTAACATATATCTTTATCAATATTTATATTTAATCGCTGATACAATCATTTTGTAGATTCCAAAACTCTATTAATTATTCAGCAAACTAAATAAATATTTAGCAAGTTAAGAGTGTATTGTTTACTTCATTTCAGTACTTTCATTTTTGAAAATTAAGGGTTAAATATTCAACTCGAAAAAACTCGAACTCAAAATTATGTCTAAAAACTTGACTCGAATCCTAAAATTGCTGCTTGCACAACCTTACTGTATTGCTTTTATTTATCATTTTTAGACTAAATAATAGCTATGTTTAGAACAATATTTTTAGTTGCGTGACTTTAAAGTTGGTCTATGTCTGCATTTTCTCTGCCGGAATCAGCATTAAATGTTTGTTAATATAAATGTATATTTAAGTGTTAGAAATTACTATGGACAGTTAAACAACTATCACTAAAAAAAATATACATTTATTTAAGAGTATCCAACTTTTAATTTCTCCAATCAATTCTAGCGGTTTGGGATTTATAAATTTTAATAGAAGAAATACAAATTGTATAGTTAAAAATGTTAAATAAACGTGATTCTTTATTAATAGATCATAACCAATACATATTGAAAGTTTGATACTATTTGTTCTACAATATTATACATGTACAATAAATAAGTATTTTTAGACAGTGAGTTTCAATCAATGGTAAAAAAGAGGTAACAATCAGTAGCATACAATTTGGAAACTTAGCATCACATTCTAGTTGGTATTAAAATAAAAACTGTTAACCATTAAAATTAAACCAATTAGTTATGGTTGATATTGTCCATTCCACAAATAATAATTGCTTAGAAATTCCTGATGTTATGGGACTTCAGTACTACATATATAGTTCAGGTACAATGTTGACCTATGAACGTTCTCATCTATATTACCACAGATAACTAACTTTACCCAGATAGCTCATAGTATATGGGAAAAGTTACACGCTGTTATAGGAGTTTGTACGCAACATGCACTATGACTGTGCTTTTGGGATGTGATGTTGTTGCATTTAACTGCCTTCCTCTCTTTTAACTAGGTGAATTTAATGAGATGAGTGACTGAGTTCAATCTTGCAACGCTGCCCAGTTCACTGCTGCTCGACGAGCGGACAGTTCACACAGTGTGAAACATTTTTAACACTTTAGCATGGGGATGAGCTTATCTGGGTAGATTTAGTTATCTGTGATAATAATCTTTTTTTATTGATCAGATTCATTATTTTAGCCATTACCATTATGCTTAAAAACCAACTAAATTTAAATTCAACTTTTAAAATATCCACTATCTACCTTTTTACATGTTGCATCCATTGACTACACGTGTATGCGTGGGTGAAGGGCCATTACATATGATGAGTATATGTATGAGGTTTACCCACTCTCACCGTGCAGACACAACAGACGCTGGCTCACTCACCCCTTACTCTGCAGATTCATTCAGAATAGTATGTAAGGATTGTGTTCTGTCTACGACTAATAAAACTTACATAGAACTAAATTAATTTGTGCGTAAAGTGAGGATAATAGTTTATTGGATAAAACAAAATTATACAAATTTACATGTGCCAAGATGCATTTGTTTGTATGAAAGGGTATATTATGAGAAGTAATCTTTTGCTATAAGTTCACTAAGCTTTATTAAAAAAGTCAACATCAGAAGGCACTCCATTGTCCAAGTAGTTGGCTCTGATCTGAGTGCAATAAAAGGGTTAAATTAACCTTGCAATATAACGTCCTTGAAGGTGAACAGTTGATTTTTCCATTCATCAAATTGAATCAGCAAAGTCCCTTGTTTTAGCTCTGTTGAAAGTATTGTGCGAGGTATTTGAAGATGTGTTTTGTTTCAGTTGGAGAATGGAATTCCTATTGTTAGTTGGTTTGTGGACCAGAACGACTCTGAACTCATGAAACTGTTGCCTTTTTTAGAGGACTTAGTATACATGGTAAGTAATGTTCTAACAGTAAAAATGAGAAGCAAGAACCTTAAAACATAAGATCAGTCTATATTGTGATAAAACTCAGCGCATTGAAAGAAGTGATTTCTCTTCTTTGTTCATCAAATAAATTTATAATTAATCAGTTTTACATGGGTAAACATATGACATTAAAAAAAATTTATAAAAGTAAAATCATTAGCAATTAATTAATAAAAATCCCATAACATAGATAGTTTTACGTTATTAGTATTATTCTGAAACATTAATAATATGCTGCAAACAAAATCCTTTGCCATGAGATTAAATTGTACATTGAGTAGGGACATGCCTGCAAAACGATACATCTATTATTTTTAGGTTTTAAAATTTATGTTAACTGTAAGCTCCGAAGGTAACCCACATACAAAGGAACTTTCTCTAAATGTGTAAGCCTAAGACATGGCATTGATACAAATTTCTCTCTCTGGTTTTGTAAACATGGTTATTTATGCTCAGTTTCTGTTGATTTATTTTAAAGAAAACTGCAATTCAAAAATGAACAAAGCTGGCAAAGTTATTAAATTAAACTGTTCAAATAAATGATTACCATTATAAGGAGAAAATAACCCATCATTGCTTTTGGCCAGATTCTTTATATATATACATATCTTTGCTGTGAAGTTACTTATGTTACCCAGAATTTAAGCCCATATCTCAATAAGAGACAAAAATATGAAATAGACCATTAAAGCTTCAAAACTACTTAGTGAATTTGGTCATCATAGGTTTCGAAAGTAATGTAAAAAAAGTTTTTTTTTTTTTTTTTTAAATATTCTTTACTTTTTTGTACTTATACATTACAAAAAAAGCAATAACATTCATTAAATTGTCTATCCAAGGGTATAATGAAAAAAAGTAATACTGATAATAATATATCATCTATCATTAGTCAAGATTTTAGTGAATGTTTGAATGTTATTTATCTAATATTTACCAATTGAATTGCCATAGAATTAAAAAATGACTTTTCTACAAGTTAGATTTCAAAATTTATTATTAAAGTGAAATTAATATTGATTGGAATTTGTATCCTAAATATTTTTAGTGGTAAATCATATTTTAATTGGCAAACAATTTTACTAGTTATACAATTTAGTTAAAACACAGATGTTACTTCTAGATTACCCCAAAGAAATTAAGTAACGTGAAACTAATTAAATGATGTATCAAAATTCAGTGGCACATTTTTATTTGAATAACAAAAATTATTTTGAGTATTACAAAAAGACTAAGCACATAATTTAGCACGCTGTATTTACCACCATACTAAACCATTGTTTATTAGGTGACAACACTAGTGCCATCCTAACAACATGTAATTTTACATTTGTATTCACATTTAATCGCTATTTATTTTAAGGGGGTTCGGTACTCCCTATCCCGCCCATGTTAAATTTAACAACTTTGTTGTTCCTTTTCTAGAAATCTACTTAAGATATTGGAGTTAAATTTTTCAGGCTTGTTTTTACACCCTTTCTACACACTTTAACGACGAGAATTGTAAAAAAAAAACACACAGAAAAAAATGAAAATCTTTTTAGAAAATCTTTAAAAAAATTCTTTTTTTATGGTCATAATATATTTTTTTTTATTATTCAAAGAAAGTCATTGGAAAAAGCTCTTCGTCAAAGTGTGTACATGCATGTAATAAATAAGAGACAAAAATTTGGTTGGCCTATGTCAAATAGTTCCTGAGAAAAGGTACATTTTATAATAAAAAATATAGTTTTCGGAAAAACGGCTTTAAAAGTTTTATTTACCTTCTAATACATGCCAGCAGCATAAGAGGGACCTGCTACACAATCATCCTCCTCCATATCATCCTCCAGCTTCCTTTTCAAGAGTCTCTTGCTTTGTCTAGCTTTCTTCTGGATTTCAGCAGCTTCTCGATCACCTTTTTGAATGCGAGCGATGTCCAGATCTTTCATCACCGACGCACAGTTTAGTCCTGGTTCAATTCCCAAACTCTTCAACACTTGACACTTGGCAATATTACCTTCATTGAAGGATGCTACAGCATCATATACACCTAAACAAAGGGTATTGAGGCCAACAAAATTTATTTTTGGCAGACGACCCCAGATTACGCTGTTTAGCGACTCGTTCGGGTTCTGCGTTTTACCGTGCAAACATTTTCTCAACAAGTCAGGGTTGGCTAGGTCCCTAAAAGTAGGCTTAATTTGTTTCATTATAATTTCTGGCAAATGAAAATGCTTGGTGTGGTCATAAGTAAGGTTTTCAGCCATTGCCCTTTGGTACTTACACCAACTTGTCTCACCCTTAGGGCAGAGACCGTGCTGCGGGTTTTCATTGCTCGAGCAAATGTGAAAATATTCAGCCCAAACTTCTTTTTTCATAGACTCTAAGTTAGAGGTATTGCGCCTAATTGCTACACCATAATAGTTTTGAATTTTTTGTATGGCTGCATCACTTAGCCTACCTTTTCCGAACATAGACTTTTCATCTGCTAACTTCTTTCCCTTGCTTTTCTGCTTCAATGCCCTCAACCGTGATCCCATTCTTTTTTGAATATGGCCGATACATTCTAACTTTTTAATTACAAAGTCTTCACCATATATTTTCCTGTCTTCTACATTCTTGAATGCTTTGGAGTCACCATCCCCCAAGTAGTAAGCATACCGAACATTTTTTTCAAGTGATCGTTGAAAGATTTCCATCACACCTTCTATTTCCATTCCACCACTCACTCCCTGATAATTGGCAATACAAGTAGGCAAATGAATGCCCTCATCTTTTTGTTCACATCTACAAAATTTAGATTTGATGGACACATCTACGACCTTGCCTGTGTCGAAACTTGTAGCTGAGACCACGCCATTCAGCGAGGTGTGGCCTCGCTTTTGCCAAGTACCATCCAGGGCAATACTTATGTCTCTGGAGTCCTCATTTATTTTCACAGCTTCTTCTAGAGCTGATGACATTGACTGTGAACATACATCTTTTACATATTTTCCAATAATTTTGTTGTATTTTATAAACCGTGTAGGGGGTGAAGGTAAGTTCATTACTGCAGCCAGAATCTTGCCACCAGTTTGTCCTTTCCCGATACAACGCATGCCGTACACATACCTTACATTTACATCATAGACTTCACATTTTTTCCCATCTTCTTTCACTAGGCTTACTTTAGATGAAGTAAAATACTTATTTCTTCTATCACAACCCTCACATTCAAACATTATTTCTGCTGCTAGGCCTACATGTTTACCTACGCGGAGGGAAAGATCGGAACCGCAGTCCCGACACACGGCAACTTCAGATAGTATTTTTTTAAGTACATTACTGCTTATAATAAGATTTGTACAATCAGACCTTGAAAAGGAATCATATTTGTCTAAATTTGGTATGAGCTTTATATGTGATGAGCTTTTGATGTCAATAGTGGACCCAGGCAAAAGGGGTTGATCTTGGTCTGGTGTCAGCATAGGCCTATGAGTAGGTTCACTTGCAATAGGACTATTTGTTCCTTCTGATTTAGGTTTACCAATGTTTTTGCGTTTTTTAAAAACTCTAGGAATACTTGATCTAGGCATTTTTGAAAATAACTAATATTAGCACTGTTTACACTCAAATGTTCTTCAAAACACAATGAACTAACACTTTTCACAGAAACTGTAAGTAAGTAAACAAACAATATAAAAGGCATAACCTCAACTGAGAATGACAGCTGTCAACAACACAGAGAACAGTAGAAATATAAACAGTGTTACCAAGGCAACAAAATGTAAAAACATTAGTTTATGAGTCTTATATGCTATACGATGATCTATTCTAGCAGGTAGCTAGAAAAGTATGGTTTTTAGTGGGTGCCAAAGGACGTTTCAACATTTTTTTAAATATGTTCCCAATACCGTACATACATTTTTTATATACCAAAATGTTCAGAAAGAAACAGAGAGTTAAAAACAGTTAAAAACCAAAAATGCATTTTTTTAAAGTTTTTCTGTACCGAACCCCCTTAATGTGCTATTCCTGGAATTGATTAATTAAACATTGCAGAAAAACTAACATTTTGTTAATATATATCTACAAAACGTCTTCCCAACTTGTAAAGTGAATGTGGATATATCTGTCATAAGACCTTTAGGGATTAACATTTTAAGCTAGTTAAAACAAAAAGGCTTTGTTAACATTTGATTGGGGGTAAAAAGGCCTAAGTACCAATGTAAACTAACTAACTTACTTTTATAAACTAACTTAATAATGTGACGTGAATAAATCTTTCTGGACAGATTTGGGATTTCTGGACTCTTCCTAGCTATTGAATGAATCAAATCTAGAAATAACTTAAGGTAGTTAGTGGTGAGAATTTATGAAACGTAGTATTACCTATAAAAAAAAGGTTAACATAGTGAAATGAATCAAACCAAGCCATTGTATTTTATTAAGTCTGGCCTTCGCCATGGTAGATTTTATATACATGCATCAGAAAAAAAAACTTGCTTTTCAAAGGGAAATGAGTCACTGTAAGGAACTATTATGGTTTCAGACTGAACGTTCTTGAACCTTAGGGTTTTAAATTCAATTCATACTCGGAGAAGTGATTTTATTCTTAAATAGTAAATTGAGATATTTTATAATGTCTTGCCGACTTAGGAATATATTATGATAGGCTAAATATGTTGGTGTTTCCAGATTGTGTGCAAAACTGTAACTCATGTAGGATAGTACAAATTAGATAGTTCATAATTGGATTCATTTACATTAGAATAAATATATGACGGGTAAAATTTCTGCTAGGAATTGGATTCTACAGTGAAAAAGTAAAAAACTTTAATGTGCATAGGATGAATATGGAAATGAAAAAATATGTTGTATAAATGTTCAGGATACATCCAATGTTGTAAATTACGTGTAAGTGGACAGGGAGTTGTTTTATTGGCAATATTTAATATGAATGGTTAAAGTTTATTACTAATAATATAGTATATTAGAGAGATAAGACATCAGCAAACTTACCTTAAAAGACAAGTTTACTAACACCTGAAGAAAATGCCTGTGGTGTTGAAAATTTGTGAGATTGTGTCTATTTTGTGTTTGTGCCTACTACTCTGGTGTTAGTGAACTTGTCTTTTAAGGTAAGTTTGCTGATGTCCTATCTCTCTAATATACTAATTCCTGGCCTAGTGCCCTTTAACCTAACCTAAAATTACTAATAATATAATATTTCTAAATTAATTTAATTGGTTGGCATGGTGGCTCAGTGGCTAAGACTTCGTACTACAAAGTGCAAGTCCAAAAGTTTGAATATTCATTGATCGGTACTTCACTTGATAAAAAAAGTTCACATACAGGCCTGCGGAACTGGCGAGTAAAGCTTTACTTGAAATAATAAAATGACAATTCTTATAAACAACAAAGAATTTTAAATCAAACTGAAAGACATTTCTCCATTGGGTATCTTTTGCACTTTCTTTTCATTTTCTCATTCTAGTTTAGTTGCATTTCTAGATTTAACAATTTGGAAGTGAGGTCCTTCAGCTTGTCACTCTCATAAGTTTTAACAGTTTATAACTCTAAAACTGCACCGTGCATAGCAGCAACAAAAAACACTTACCGAAGTGCTGAGCTGCACATAACTGGCATGATTCTAATACCACTAGACACTACATGAGTTGCTGTCTACAGTGATACAGTAGAACCTCAATACAAATCTTTAGGCGATTGAAAAATATTCGTGTTATCAAGGTATCGTGGTAGTGAGGTTAAAACAGACAAAATTTGTAGTATAGAGGTTTGCTTTCATGTACTGTACTGTAGAAAAAATCGTTTATTTGAAGTGTAATCAATGCACTATGTGTTAAATTATCTAAATTAATCTCTTTCCTCTTCAATTCAACACTTAAAGCAGTACACTTCTTTTTCTTTTCACCATGAGAAATGCTAGCCATATTGTCGATCACACTGAAAGGTACTGAACACACAACAGAACCAAACTAAACGGAAGTATAGCTTTCTTGTTTCAACAAGAATTAATTGGAAGAATAAATTCGTCTTGAGGTTTGACTGAGGGAATTCATCTAATAAAGGTCGAATTGTTGTATGGAGGTGTTTGGCTCTTGATATTCATGCTATAGGTGATTCTCTGTGTTTTGAAAATCGAACAAATTTCGTGTTATTGAAGTGGTTCTTAAAATTTGTGTTTTGAAGATACTTTTAATATTAAGTTTTATGAATGGTGCGAGGGGATTTGAAAAATTCTTTCTATCGAAGATTTAGTTGTATTGATGTTAGTGTTATCAAGATTCCACTCTACATAATTCATTGTATGGAGACACACAGCTAACGGAATAAGACGTAAAGTTACAACTCATACAAGTAACTGGTCATTTCACCATTACTGTTTCAATAAATTATTTATGCATATCCACAGACACACAAAGACTACATATATTAGTTGTGGAAGAGTTATGACGAATGTGTGAATATGGGCGGGTGGGAGGTTGATATCAACAATACGTTAATGGATGTGGAAGGACGTATGTGTATGAGTAAATGGTAGAATCATCACCAACGTAGTTGTATGGATAGGTGGGAAGCTCATTATTGCTGTACGTTTATGGTTGGATGTGAAAGACATAACCAACATACGTGTATTGGTGAGTGAGGCGGTGATCACCATTGTAAACGTATGGGTGAAATTTACATTATATGTTACTAATGTGCTATATTATAGTTTTTTTGTATATGTTGTAATAAGTGTGGTAGTGAGTGAAAAATGTGATATTATTAAATATTGTTTCTGTTGCCCTAACACAATAGTTCATAGAATGGGTTATGTGATGCGTTCTTAAGTATTTATAAAAAATTTCTATGCACATAAATGGGTTAGTAATTTGTTGTAAAATGGGCAATCAATTTATTTACTTTTTAAAGCATAGTTTTAGCTAAATTTTAGATCATGTTATAAATATGTTTATACAACATTTCTAATAAATTGTTTAATATTACCATTTCCATGGTAACTAATTTACAGTTTTGTATATTGTATGAAGTTTTGAGGTTCATTATTTATTTTATACATAAATCATAAAATATGTGCATATTTCCTAAAACTAGATTAAATTTTGCTTGTTTTGTGGATATTTGGGCCATCTTGAATTTGTTATTTTACTATTACAACATTGTTTGTATGGCATACCCCAATACATTTTCACTGTTTTAAATGAATTTTTCAAAATTCAAGTCATCGACCAAAACAAATTTTGTTCATTTGGGTTGTGTTTTACATAACCCTTTTCTTTTTTACTATAAAGATACCAAATATAAGTTGATTTACAGTGAATATATATTATTTACACAGTCTGCAAATTCAGCAAAAAACGCCTGCCAGTTTGAGGGTTAACTTAAGCTTTATTACAGTGTGGGATTGTAGAACTATTTACTCCTTTTAAAAGCACTACCAATGAACACAACCTGGATCAGATCCATTCACTGTCTGAAATGATGTGTAGAATTGTTTGCGTTGTTTGTTTTTTTGTTGTCAAAAATATTTAAATGTATTACTCAATTGTGTATTTGGACATGGATAATATTCCTTTCCCATGTTCATGGCAATTTGTATCAAATGAGTATTTTTAACTTAAACTGCAGAATAAATTGTTCAGGTTATAGATGTGTTTATGGTTAGAAATTTATAACTAGGAAGGTGAATGGCAGTCAATGTATTCTACTTCCTAAATGCTTGTTAAAATCTTAAGTAACAGTGACTACCAGACAACTCTTGAGTGTTGACACTCTGTATTTCATTGTAGCTAATAATAATTACATAACTAAATAATTTTTAGGTTTAATGATGTTTTGCACTTTTGTGTTATATATTTTAAAAGAATGTTACAAGTTATGGAATCTTTATTTTTCTATTGTAGGCTTTAGTATTTAGAATTTTCTCCATTGTATTATAAAAAAATAATTTTGTTTTATGAACTGACATAATGTAGCTACATTCTTACATTCTTACAATCTTGTACATTCTTACATATGAGACGCCGACACAACGTTGCGGGATTTGTGGCGTATTCGCGTATTTTAAGGCGAATATGAATGGTTTTATGAGTGTGGATGAGTGTAGTCTGGTTACTAACTGAGTTCAACTGTTCCTCAGAAAGGGCAATTTATTAATAGCCCAACAGCCAGGGCAACTAAGGGACCTACAGCTTTACGTGGAATCCGAACCACGTAGTGCTGGTCTGATTTTCAGCTAATTGACAAGCCTGATACTCAGTTATCTCCCCCACACAACATCCGCACAATGATTACCACCCAACATGGACACCCCAGACTTCTCTAGTAGTGTCCACGCCGATAGCAACCACCAAGCGGACGCCATGTCGGTATTAAGAGGACCGAGCATACAACCTATCGCCTACAATCTCCCAAACACTGTCCCCATGTAGCTGGGTTACAGCACTGCGCCACCAGTGCCGACAACTTTAACTTAGCTAGGTTAAACTTGTATTTGGCATGAAAATAAATAAACATTTTTAATTACCTTACTTCAAAATTAATGTATCAGTTTTCTCGTTGTTTATCATAAAGGCGTGAGCTTGATTTAGGCTAATGTCATGATGAATTCAAACACAAAATCATTTGTTTTGTCAGTTCGTTGATGGTTTAGTACTTAGTTTCCAAACATAAGTTTGGAATAGACAATAATTTATTTGTATTCCATTGTGCTTCAATGCCACTGTACGTGTATGGGTTGGCGGATGGGTCAATGCCACTGTAAGTGTATGGATGGAAGGGTGGGTCAATGCCAATGTACGTGTATGGGTGGATGGGTGGGTCAATGCCACTTTATGTGTATGGGTGGGCGGGTGGGTCAATGCCACTGTACGTGTATGGGTTGGCGGATGGGTCAATGCCACTGTAAGTGTATGGGTGGATGGGTGGGTCAATGCCACTGTAAGTGTATGGGTGGATGGGTGGGTCAATGCCAATGATTATTTGTTGGGATGTTTACTTAAGTGCGCATATAAGTCAGCAAAGTAATGAAAAAAGTTCAATAATATTATTTTGTTTGTAATTTTGAAATAAATTTGTATGTCTTGCCCTTCAACTAAAGCTGAAATCAAGTTAATTAGTATAGAAATTTCAAGCATCTGACATGACTGATGATTGAATGAATTGTTAAGTTTTTTGTACCAAGACCAAAGCCTTTCCTTCCTTATAAGAGGGACAGACTCAAGCTTTCATTTGTTATTGTCTTGGTTTTTATTGTGCTTGAACATAAATACATATTTCTGAAATATTTTAAATTATGTGTAATATAAAGGGACTATAAACATAATTGTACTTACTGGATGTATCAGACCACTGGGCCACTACTTGTTCCGACCAAATGAATTTAAATGGAATATTTCTTCTAACTCTAACCATACATTTTCAACTTCAAAGAATTCAAGAAAATTATTTTCAGCCCTGTTACTTGCCCATAAATGAAAGTTATAGAGAGGGAGGAATTCGGTTTTGGAAAATTTTCAAATGAAAACAGGTTGTATTAAACCTAATTTAAAAGGTTTTTAAAATCAACTTCATATCTTGAAAAATAAAGTTTCTATGGCTCATTTTGTAAAATCTTGGAAAATTCAGTTTTTTTCACATACCGTTCAAAACTTATTTTCACTTTTTAAAAGCATGCCTTAGGCATATATTTACATAATTATAGGAATACCTAATCTCAAAATTAAATGAACAAAATAAAAACACTTATATCCTAATTGAAGTTTTTTAGTTCAATCTGTGGAAAAATGAAAAAAAAACTAACACTTATGAAAAGATAAACAATATGGGTGAAGTCCCTTTTTGCAGGTTTTACAAGAAAAGGTGGCCTTTTTCCTCTTTCCTCCTGCTTGGGTACTTTTCTTACTACATACAGAGCAGTTTAGTTCCTTTTTATTTGGCAGTTTGTCTAAAAACATAGGTGGCTACATTACCTTGCCTGGTACTTCCTGGTGATGGGTATAATACATTCTTCCCTTCTTGGAGGGCTTTAGTATTCAACACTAAAATACTAAGAGATATAGGCCTTGTCATGTTGATGTAAAACATTTCAAATTATTCTTATACCTCCTAGGAGCTGGGTGGTTTTAGAATTGTTGGTTAATTTTTGTTTTTAAAGTTGTTACTGTAACTCTTCTGTAGATCACAAGGATATAAAATTGTTATATAATACTACCAATGATATATCCTTTTAAATAGCAATTGGATTAGCAATTAACCCCCAAATTTAAATAATCATTTAAATTTTGAAAAATAATAGCTCTAAGTAAACATTTTTAACACTTTAAAGTCCGACCCCTTAATACACAAACTGTCATGGAAAACTGGGGGTCTATGCTTAATTTAAAAAATCATACATATTTACTAAATATTATGTATTATACATCAATGTAAAGGTTAAAAAAGATACTTTTAGTAATATAATTAATTGTAAAAGTTTTTTTTTATGTATTTCCATATGAGAAATAAAATGTACAAAAAGTGAAAATAAGAAATAGTTGCGTCAGGTTTAGAGTTTACATCACCTAGGCCTAAGCCATCTTGGTCTATTACGTTGATTTCTGAATCACTTAATTCTCAGGTCATCTACTATATAATCAATTAGTTATCCTCAGATTGAGAATAAAATATTGGGTCATGAACATATTCAATGTTTACTGGAGTTAGGTCAGTGTACTCTTTATGTCCGTTGTCAGTGTCACTACAATCAATATCATCATCTGAATGAAACAGTAAATCTCATATTGTATCACTTGTAATGTTGTCTTCCATTAAAATAAGAAATAAATATTGAAGTAAATTAAATAAACTATAGTTTACTATAAATAAAAACCAAATGTACATAAATAATAATGACCATATAGATGAGACTGGATAGAAAACAAAAATTACTAACTACTTATTACACCACTAATATTTATATGAGCACTGAAATAAACATAACACAGTAATAGTCAATGGTTAAGTTCTTTCAAAGAAACCGGAAGTGTTTTAAAACATGTTGGAGGAATATATTTTTCCTCAGTTAGATGATATTGAGGCGGAGAAGGGTCTAGTCCACTTCCAACAAGATGGGACACCGCCACACTTCAGTATGCGTGTGCGTGAGGCACTTGACGCTCGACTCGGTAACAGATGGATTGGAAGGGAAGGACCTATTCCATGGCCTCCAAGGAGCCCTGACATGACTCCGTTGGACTTTTTCTTCTGGGGGCATATCAAGAACCTTGTGTATGGAGAGAAAATCCGAGATGTTGGCCATCTCAGGGAACGAATAATCAATTGCGTGGCAACCGTGCCCCCAGACATGCTGGCCAGGACATGGGAAGAGATTGAATATCGTTATGATGTGTGCCGTGCCACTAACGGGGCCCATATTGAACTGTATTAATATGTAAAAAAACTTGACAGTACTACCTTTCTAATAATGTATAAAACATTTATATTCCTTTTTATACACACAAACAGAATATTTACTTTTCAAACAAGGCTAATCAGTAAAATAAAGCAGTTTTGTTCCACAGTGTAGTGTAGACGACAATCAGATCAGTTACTCGCAACAATGTCATGTCAGCTGTTATGAAGTATTTTTATTTTCACAGACAGATGTTTTTGTAAATAGTCAAGGACCACTATAATATTATGACAAGTAACCAACAAACCTATCCACTTATCCTAAGCCCAATTATACGTCAACATATTAACAAACATATTGAATGAAATGACGAGGACTGAGAATATCTTGGGCGTTGGCAAGTAGGACTGTTGATGAAGCCCAAGGTATTTTCAGGGTTAGGCGTCAAAATGTTAAATAAGAACCATGCCACAATAAAATAAAATTAAAAGTCTTAAAAATCAAACACTTTTAGAACTTAAAGTTTTGCCATACCTCTGTTGGTTTTGAAATGATGCATGATGCCATGCTTTACCCTGAAAATGGAGTTAAGTAAAAATTTGTTAATATTGACCAATGCCATGTTGCATATCGAGTTAAAGCTTGAAAATATATAGATTGGTACCATTTTCAGCCCATTGTCAAGTGGGTAACCATACGTTTTATAATACATAGTACAGAATCATTAAAAAATATATGACTGTATGAAAAAAAAAACTGTAATCCATATATTTGGATGCTGTCAGGTCTGAGCATACTGAAGAATATAAAATTAATTCACTAATTAAGGATTCACTAAATGATAATTATAAAATACTACTGACATTTTTAGATTTGGTAAAAGCGTTTGATAGTATTGATCGAAATTTATTATTTAAGAAATTAAAATTAATTGAAGTTCATGTTGTGGCATTGGATTGGTTCAAGAGCTATCTAACCAATAGGCTTCAAGTTGTATCTGTTGATAATCAAATAAGTGATACTCAAAAGGTAAACTATGGGTCGTTCAAGGAAGTACTCTAGGACCCTTGCTATTTTTAGTTTATATCAATAATATAGATAAATTGATTATATCAAGTACGATACTTTTATTCGCGGACGATACGGTAGTTATATTCAAAGATAAAACCTGAAATCAAGTATTTGAATTAGCTGCTAGAGAGTTGAACATTATTAAAATATGGTTTAATGAAAATATTTTTACAATGAATTTATCTAAAACCAAAATTTTACCAATCGCCCTGCGGCCAGTGAGCGAGTCACCTGCAGAGCTTAAATTGGTGCTGCACTCTTGTAGTAACGGTGCAGGTGGAACAGATTGTGTTTGCCAGCTTATTGAGAGGATAGACCAGTACAAGTATCAAGGTATAATTATTGATACTAGGCTTAGATGGGAACCTCACATTAACTACTTAAAAATTAAACTTAGGAAAATGATATATGCTTTTAAGAACTTGAGTCTAATACTGAATTATAATGAATTAAAAATGGTTTATTATGCACATGTTCAATATCATCTCCTGTACGGCATTATTTCTTGGGGAGGAGCCCTCAATACTATTTTAGAATCTTAAAACTTTATACATAAATCTATTATTAAATCAGCTTTAAATAAAAATAAACAATACCCTTCTTCTCTCTTATTTACAGAGTCAGATTTACTAACTATTAGGCAATTATTTATAAGAACTTTGCTGGTCTACACCTACACACATAAAGAAGTTTTTCTTAACCCTATGGCTACAAGACAAGGAGCGTGAGGGGTGATAGGGGTGTGCGGGTCCCGGTCATTGAAAGGGCAATCAACTTGACCAATGCATATTATATCGCCAATACTGTTTACAGGCATAGGCCCCCAATGATAAGGGACCTGCAGGACAAACCGGTTAGTGTATTCAAGCGACTGGCTACAACTTGGCTACGAATGGTCGGCTCCGACTGCGCTGAGTTACTGTGGGTCTATACCACTGTACGTGTATGGGCGGGCGGGAGGGTCAGTGCCACTGTAGGTGTATGGGTGGGCGGGTGGGTCATGCCACTGTAGGTGTATGGGTGGGCGGGTGGGTCAATGCCACTGTAGGTGTATGGGTGGGCGGGTGTGTCAGTACCACTGTAGGTGTACGGGTGGGTGGGTGGGTCAGTACCACTGTATGTGTAAGGGTGGGCGGGTGGGTCAGTATCACTGTATGTGTATGGGTGAGCGGGTGGGTCAGTACCACTGCAGGTGTTTGGGTGAGCGGGTGGGTCAGTACCACTGTAGATGTATGGGTGGGCTGGTGGGTCAGTACCACTGTATGTGTGTACACCCACAGACTAATTCAACGAAGTCCACTAGTATTAGCAGTTTAACGCTCTCCAAATGAAACAGTGGAAGATTTCTTTAAAAAACACTTAGATTTCTTCAAACTAACTACTGACCACTCACAACCCGAACATCTTGAAGGAAACTACTGCCAAACGTGCACTGATGCTGAAGAAAATTAAACACACAATTTTTTAGAAAAGCGCATGATGCAAGAAGAGAAACGGAAACGTCATGCTACAAGAATAATAACAAACTCAAAACTACACCAGAAAAAGAACTAAAAATATTTCACCAAAATGTTGATTGCTATCAAATAAACAAGATATAATAAATGATTCACTAAAGAACAACAACCCAGATGTAATCATCTTAACCGAATACGGTCTGTCAGAACCTAATCTATTAAACACAATAGTAACTGGATACACTCTGATTGATTATTTTTGCAGGAAAAACCATGTAGTAAAAGAGGAGTTGCAATCTATGTCAAGGAAAATCTTGAAAATGAGACGATTTCAGTTAATGGTGCTAAATACAGTAAGGAACTTGAATGTGAGCTTTCAGCAGTAAAGATATTATTATACAAAAACCATGTCTACCGTATTGGAATTTACAGACCTGATCACACTTTTGAAATTGCCCTGGAGTCCGTAAGTGACCTGCTTGAAATTATACCAACATGGAATAGCAGTGTCATTATAATGGGAGACATAAACGTTGACAGAATTATGCACAGGAAAAAAGATACAGAGCTGAAAGAACTCCTGGCAGCTTATAACATCAGGAGATTGGACTTGCCACCCACCAGAATTACTCCACAAAGCGCCACCTCTATAGACTTGGTCTGCACAAACATGCACACAAGTGGGGTTATAGTAACAATCCTCGACACCTTCATTTCAGACCACACAGGACAGATCAGTTCAGTACTGGTAACAAAAAAATGAAGCTACAAACCCCTCCTCGATGAGTCGGAATTTTTGTAATGAGAACCTCCGAACACTCAAACACCTACTTAGTAAAGAAGCATGGGTAGATATGTATGAACCAATTTGTGTAGATAAGGCCTATGACAAATTCATCAGCTCTGTGACTTTTAACCTTAAAGTAGCATGTCCAATAAAGAAATCCCGACCCAAGAAGAAGAAAACTCTGACCACTGACCAAATAACTAGAATAAAAAGACATAATTTTCTAAGTGCACAAAAAATGTATCTTTTGTATGGAACAAGAGAACACAAAGCAAATGCAAGTATTAAAAAGAAAGAATATGATCTCCACCTTAAAAATATTAGAAAATCACAAAATTCTGACTTCATAAACAGAGCCGAAAACAAATCTAAAGCCACTTGGGAAGTCATAAATTCTGAAAAGTAAAGTAAACATCCAAAGTATGAGCCTATTCATCTGAAGATCGACAACAAAGTTACAGGCGATCCTCAAAAAGTGGCTGTTGACTTAAACTACTACTTCATAAATGCTACAACCGACATCTTAGCTCAGATACCCAATTGTAGAAGCCAGATATGATATACAAGAAGATTTAGTACTCTGGCCAACAACTCCTTGTGAAGTTAGCAAAACTATCAAGTCACCCAAAATAAAAAACTCAGTGGTTTCGATGGTGTTCCATCCAAGATCATTAAGCACTGTGAAAGTGAGTTGATACATCCCCTGACAAATATTATTAACAAGTCATTTGCACAGGGAAAATGTTCAAATAAGCTCAAAACCTCCAAAGTGTATCCAAAATTTAAAAAAAAGGTGACTCAACTGAAACACAAAACTATTGACCAATATCACTCCTCTCCATCTTCTCAAAAATAATAGAAAAGTTTGTTTTGGCAAGGCTACTGCAGCATCTTTCACAACATCAGCTACTGACAGAAGAATAGCATGGCTTCACAGCGAGTAAATCAACAACTACAGCTATCATAACCATTATAGAAAACCTCATAAAATCCATTGAAGAAGGAGACACAACCACCGCAGTTTTCCTCGATTATAGCAAGGCTTTTGACTGTATCAGCCATGACTTGCTTCGTAAAAAACTAAAGAACATGGGAGTAAGGGGTACTGCAGGAGAATGGTTCAAAAGCTACTTAACTAACAGATCCCAAGCAGTAGAGATAAAGAGCCCTAAATCAGATGTCTTTGTGGAAACCATATCCAAACAAGCCATAATCAAATCAGGAGTCCTCAGGGCTCAGTTTTGGGGCCTGTCCTGTACATAATCTTCACAAGCCACCTTTCTCGCTACCTCGAAGACTACTGCAATACAATCATGTATGCTGACGATATCGCTCTGTTGCTTAAAAATTAAAAAGCCACTGATCTGGAAATACAATCTTTCATTACTTTGAGAATGGCACAACAGTATTGTCATGCAAACAGTCTGGTACTAAATGAGAAAAAAAGCCAACAGCTTCTCATTGGGAAGAAAAGAGAGAAAGTTGCAGGATTGCCAGATGTGATGCAAATGTCACAAGTAACATATTTAGGAGTAGTAATAGGTGATAAACTTATCTGGTCCGACCACCTAGACAAGTTGTGCAGTAAACTCAGCTCAGCTCTGTATGTGCTACGAAGGCTGAGACACATATCTAGTGATGACACTACAAAAGCTGTGTACTTTGCTCTGTTTGAGGCACATGTACTATATGGGATAGCGGTGTGGGGTAATTCCTCTAAAACAAACACAAAGAGGGTCCTAGTTCTGCAAAAAAAGGCAGTTCGCATTCTGGCTGGCCTTGGACATAGGGAATCATGCCGCACAGCCTTTCAACAACTGAAGGTGTTAAATGTAGTGAGTCTTTTTAGAACTACATGAAAGTCTTTTTAGAACTACATCCTAAAAACAGCCTTACATGCTAAGAGACAAAATCTGCAGAGAGGAACTGACATACACAATTACAACACTAGATGAGCCAACAACATAGTACTTCCGATCCATCATCTTACACTCTATGAAAACTAACCGGATATATCTGGGAACAAAATTCCTCAACATCCTGCCGGAAGAGGTGAAAAACATCAATTACGAGAGAAGTTGAGAAGAAACATCATTGCATGGCTACATCAGCCTACACAGTGGATGAGTTTGAAAACTGAGACAAGTTTTATAAAAAATACAGAATTTTGAATCTTTTTTATTGATTTTGGTGACACATTTACTGTTCTCATTTAATAATGTAAATAAAGAATTATTGTCTATTGTCTATTTACTGTGATTATCTTTTAACTCTATCTTGAAATCTATACACGCTAGAATAATATTTTATGTACTGCCGTATATTGATATTTGGTAGATTGTCTCCTTTATGATTTTTATTTAAAGTCATGCTCCATATTATTTTCTTATTTTATATAGTCTAAACGCAAATTAATGTCTAGTTATGTTGTGTATCAAATTTACTCTATTTTGTTATGTTAGTATTTTTTTGTTTTTTAGTGGAGTGTTCATTTAATTTTTCAAATTTTATTTATTACATGTTTCTAATTTTATCGCCTGGTAATTATGTATATAGTTAATATTTAGGATAGAACTTGTAGGCATGCACAGGCCACTAGCCCATGTGCCGACTATTTCAATAACATTTGTATTTTGTTAAATTCCATACCGCCTTTCAGTGAAATAAAATTTGATTTGATTTGATTTGAGCAAGTTGTTGACGGCCAATGACATTGGTTGCTGACAGTTTTCAGTATTTTTGTTTGGGTAAAAAATATTCAAATCTGACGATCAAGTACTATCACTTACCTAGTATATTGTTGGATAATACACTTATTTGTTCTTTTCTTATTGCAGAATGAGGACGTGAGACCACACATTCGGGACAAGTTTCGTCTCTTCAGCTTTCTGCCCCCTGATTGAACAGACACAAGGGAAATGTAAATCTTGCAATCTCTTAGGCCTTCTGTACACTTTAATTAACACTAGCTTATTCAGATTTTATCGTTTTTATGTGTTAAGTTTCATATATTATTTTGTTGACTCTTATGCTATTTGTTATGGTTTGTGGACAGCTGAATAATTTGTTTTGAGTCACAAGAAAAGAAAATACCTATTTAAAAATATGTTGAATTGAATAGTAAGAAACTAGGTTGATTACTTGTTGTTTTGTTTGTTTTAATTAATTTTCATATTTTAAAATGAAGGTTTAAGGCCTGCATTTTGCCAGAGTAATTGTTGTTATAAACTTTGAATGTTTGATTGATGAGAAAAGAAATATTTATTTATATATTTAAATAAAACCTAAGGACGATTGATTTGTAATGTAAAGACAACAATAGTTCTACTGTAGAGTAAAAGTAACCTTTCAAAGGATTTCAATTAGTTACAAATACTATATTTATCTTTTTAGTTAATCTGTGTGTTCATTGAACAAAATGTTGTGTTGTTGTAAATATTCATTTGCCACCTGCATAAATTGTTGTGTCTTTCCTTCATTATGTTTAAAACAAATGGATAATTTTGTGTTCTTGTTTTGCATGTATGTGAGTAATAAACATAGTGTTCGACGAAGACTTGTGTTAACTATTCATTGTTGGGCGTTAACTCATTGTGGATCTATTGACTTGGCTGGAGGGCACTGTTGTTAGAATTAGTTGAGAGGATTCAGGTTACATTCGCGAGTGAAGTTCTTGTATTGCATGCCTTTTTTTGAGGTATTGACTTAAAATTACGCTGTGGTTAAAATCAGATATTCTTAATTGATCTAAATTGAAACTAAAATGGTATATAATCATGTATCTACATTTTTTTCAATCATGTTGAAAATAATCATTATAAAGATCTATTAAAAATTTAAAAAAAAATTAATAGGACAAATTAAAACATATATTTTTATTTTAAATGGTTACCTCGTTGGTTATTGCTTGTACTTAGTATTTACAGTTTAATTTTAGGGTACTAGGCCTAGGATTTCAGTAATAAATTAAAGGAAAGGAAAGCAGCATACCTGGTAAACTGTAGATAGAATTACACTCACGTCACAAAAATATAACTGGTTAGTGGGCTCCTTCTTCAGTCAGTAAATAACAAATGTTTTTTACAGGTTTTTTGTGATGTGAATGTATTTCTATCTACAGTTTATCAGATATGCTGTTTTCATTTAATTTATTCTTGATATCTGCACATTTTTGAAAAGCTTTTATTTGCAGAATATAACTACTATAATATCAGAATCAGAAAAACGAGTAGATTGCTATAAGTCCAATTGTGAATCAGGGCCTGGGGTTGCTGGAGCAATGCAGAGCATTATTCTGAAAACCGTTGAGGTTGACACTTCTACAAGATGGCGGCTAAAGAATCTAGTTTTTTGTGTATATATTTCTGAGGAGACAGCACTACTTATACTTCGTCATAAGAACTCTGATTTTCAGTTATCTTTAGCCTTCTGACAAACAATTAAATTCAGCAGATCTGCTTAACCTCTTTCTTCAGGCAAAAGTTTACCCTAGATGTGCAGTCCAAGGCCTATACGTACTTCATTTGTACGTTTAAATATAAATTTAAAGCAAATTGCGTTCAAATATGCATAAGGCATAGGCGTTGCAGATCCAAGGTAACCTTGCTCAGTGACACTTGTTCAATCCTTTCCTTGTACTAAGTTTATGTAATTTCATATTCATCCTAGTTAAACTTTTTAACTAAGTCTTTTCAACTTCAGATATTGTTGTTAAGTTCACAAAAGAAGAAAAGAAAGATCGGGACCAAGTGGTATGTAAACGTCACACAGGTTTAATTTGGAGCACTAGGCAGATTAAGCAGCATACCTGGTAAAATTGGTAAAAAAAAACTACCATTGTCAAAATCAGTCAGCAATAAGTTTTCCAACAAAATATGGGAAATTCTTAAAAAACTAAAAACCCTCTTTTACAATCCATTTACAGAAATAAGAGCTATTATGCTACAAAGTTAAATGCAGTATGATACAAATGTAATTGTGTCTCTGCCTTGACAGTTATGAGGAGCAAACGGGAGTCAATGATCCAAAATGGGTTAGTCTTATAGTCTGTCTAAAACATAACTCTATCATGTTATTTTTTTTATACCCTAAAGAGTAAAACTCTATGTTCAGTATTATTTAAATCAAGGTGCAAAATAAATAATATGTGTTTATGATTGAGTAAAGCTAGCCCAAAAGGTTCATCTAAATCTTAGGTAATCTTGATCCTCATTTCATTTTTAATCTCTGCATATTTTAATGTTTACCCGTCGTGATTTGCGGATGTACTATATGTTGAAAAACTGTGAAAAAAATAAAGCATAAAAAACATAGATTTTATTTTTATAATTTTAAAACAAATATTCTTATTATCTTGTTTTTGTACATATAAATGATTTTTTGTGTTGGTTTTAACAGTATATCGTTTTACATTTGTAGTTCTGTGTTCTGTTGTTATATTAGAACTTGACAAGTGTTTTTAGAAATGTTTAAGTGTTTTTTATAATGTTTGCAGGTAGGGAGAAATTGTAATAAACAATATATTTTTAATAATTAGTTTAAAAAGTAACTGAACATTTTATTGCAGCGAAAATTCTCAATTTAAACTTACCAGCATTGTTTTGGTTTACCAGAACAGTGAACAAAAGCACTTCTGGCAATAAAATGCTATATACCGTCCTCCCTTCCCCTTATCTTATCTGGTTGGCCAGCATTGTTTGAGGAAGTGATTCAGAAAAATAGTTCTATAAAACAAGTTATAAATATGGTTATTTTTCTTTTAATTTTTAAGACTGATAATACTGCTTCTTTTAATTAGAAATACAAGCATGGTATTCAAGAAATACAACTGATAATACAAAGTGATAAGAAATACACTTTTGATAAAACTGTTCAAAATCTGTTACTTTGTATAGTAGTTAAAATAAAAATCAAATGCCTTTTTATGAATCCAATCAGTTGAAATTATTTTTTCATTTTGGAAGTAGTTGAAATTTTGTTTTATTTAATTGTTATAACTTTTGAACGATGAACTTGGTTTTGTTCAAATTTGGCACATTTGTATGTATTGAAAATTGTACCCTTTACCATGGGAATTTAAATATATATTACATAGCCCCCTTTGGTACTTATTTAGGTGATACTTGTCAATTTTTTTTTTTTTTTTAACTTCACTCGCCAGTTGACATGGGCCTACAGGCCTGTGCGTAAACTTTATTCAACGAGTGAATTACCGAAAGTTGGCTCAGTGGTGATTCGAACCTTGGACCTTACCCTCCACAGTCCGAAGCCTTAGCCACTGAGCCACCACGCCGGCAATTGTTCTTTATACTTAAAACAATTGTTTTAAGTATAAAGAAAATGTTACTCAATTCCACTATATGGGTGGGTTAATACCACTGTACGTGTTTGTGGTGGGTAGATGGCTTTCTACCATTGATTATGGTGACTGTTATAAGTCCTCCATATAAAGAACAGGATTGACCAATGTGTTGTGTCAAATAATAATGGCTTGTATTCAGTTGTAGTCTCATTGTTTTGTGTGTGTTTCTTGTAGTGCAAGAATATCAACATTATTTTTAGAAAGGTTCTTATAACTTAAACATCTACACTTATAATTTACTCAAGCCCTCTGCATTAAATTGACGTACAATTAAAATATAACATCTATTCTTTATATTAGTTTGGCTCAGATAAGAACTGTTTGAATTTTATGTAGTACTTGACATAGCTGGTAGATTACAGTTCTGACAGTCAAGTTATATAATTCATACTCTCCTTGGACTGTGAAGGGAAGGTCCAAGGTTTAAATCCCCAACTGAGGTACTTCACTCGTTGAATAAAGTTCATGCACAGGCCTGCAGGGCCATGTGAACTGGCAAGATAAATTTCAGAAAAAAAGCTAAAATGCATATTGACCAATTGATTAGCTTTTTTTCTTCTTCTTAATGTTGGAGGATTAAATTATAAGCTTCAAAAGCCAAATTGAACTAAAAATCTGAACCCAAAAATATGAACGCTATTCTATTTCTTCTTTTGTGATATTATATATTTGTCTAAATAAAAAGATTAATATAAATTTCCTTTATATAAGCAAATGAAACGGCGTAACATTTCAGACAACTCAATCCTTCCTGAATGTAAAATGCAGTCAACTGATTATATATAATACACATGTTTTTTATGGATAGAGAGGTAGGTCAGAGAAGTTCAGTTTGCTATTGTGTATCCCAGATACTTGCTGAGTGAACCCACACAAGAAATAAAAGAACCTGCCACTGACTCAAATCCAAGTTGATGTGTTATGACAATAAAACTCAAATAGCAATGAAATATGAAGGGTTAAGTTTTTAAAAATAACTATCAGATTAATTTTAGTAATTATTGTCTTTGAAAATTTCAGTGAAATCAGACACAGGTCAATAGCTAATCACTCGTTATGATTTGTTAACATTTTACAATATTATTATTTTTGTTTTTAATTGTGTTGAGTTACTTATTTAATGCTAGTAACTTTTGCTTTTTTGATCTCATTAAGGGTATGAAGTATGTAGGTGAGTTGTAAAGGACCTTAGGAAACATCTAAAGAAGGATATTTGTGCCAAATTTGAATGAAATAAATTTTGTTATTGCACACTCTTGTGAAATTTTATCTTGTGGCAAAGTAACGGCCCTTTACTAATCTTAGTTAACAGCATGAATAAAAGTGTTAATTTGTCTTTAATATTTTTTTTTTCAATAAATTACAAAAAGCTCAATCTACGCAGTACCATATTTAAAACTTACGAAATGTTTGCTTCCAAATGATTGCTCCCGGTGGACACTGTGATTGATGTGGCAGGAGTTCTTGGTTAGGTTATGTCAGTGATTGTTGTTATTTTGTATTTATATTGTTCTAGGCATTATTATTTTAACTGCAATCTACACAAGTAAGTGTTATAAAAGTATTACATTAAATTTATAGCAAAGTTATAGTAAAAATAATTTTAAGATTATTCGTGTAGGTTTAGTAAAATGTCTGTCTCACTACTTGTAAGTTTGTTACAAGGCACTCTTTCTGTGAAGGTATCTGTTTTAGAATTAGTAAATTACAAAGTAACATTTGATGAGAGTTAACAAATATTGTACAAAAATAATAACATCTAATTTAACTTAATAAATAAATATCACTATTTTTAATGCTTTTGTAGGGTTGTAAATATAAGGGTGAACATAGGACAGATGCCTTCACATGGTTGCCATTAGTGTTAAGATTTTGCTTGAATCAAATCATTGTTATAAAATAAGTTTGTAGGAAGACACATTTAAAGTTAGCGCAATACTTTTAACTGTAATATGCAAGCATTGGCAATGAGGCTTCCACATCTTGGCAGCTGAACACGGCATAGATCTTCTATTCAGTCCTTAAACAGTTCAGTATGTTTCATCACACAATAGACGTTTATTTCAGATGTTATTGGTGCAATTTGAGCAGTGCCTTTGTTTTAATTATTTGAATATTTTTCCTTAAACTAGATCAGTATTAATGTTTGTAGTTTTGCGAAACCATCGATTCAGTATAGCAACTAAATAATATGACTTGTTTTTAGTGTTTTTTTTTTTTTTTTATTGTTAATTAAGAAAGTAATGCAAATCGCTGAATGCTTGCCATTGCTATAAAAGGTATTACAGTAGGACTACACTTCTCAGTAATAGATGAATTAACCTTGGGTTTAGAAAAGGAGGATGGATGATTTCCCAATCAAAACAGAGTATTATCTTCTTTCCTTTTATAAATTCAAACTTGGATGACCCATGGAAAAGTCAACGTATGATTATGATTAGAAAACAACTTGACAACCACATAAACATTTATTGTGCTTTAACCCACCATTGACATTAGTATGTGCAGATATTCATGTCATGGTTGTTCTGTATGTGCCGTTTTCTTGTGTAATTTTAAGTAGAGCCTATTCAAGTTTTGTTTTAAGAAATACTAGGAAACACAAAATATATTTTAGAATCAAAATAGTCAAAATGAAATTAGAGAATTTCAAATTGATCACGTAGAAATCTCATTTCCTAACTTAAAGATATTCTAAAAATACAGATCTGAAAAGGAGCTAACATTGATTCACACCACTACTTAAGCAAAATAAAATTAAACCGCTAAAAGTTTAAAAAATAAATCAGAAATTAATAATTTGACTCAGCAATGTAACACCAACCAACAAATTTGTAGTATAAATATTGTTTGCAGAGTTGTTGACTGTACAAAGGCATATTATTTTATTGACAATGAAGCTCTCTTCCAAATTATAAAAAGAACAGCTCCTAGTTTCCAAAACCTTAGAATTAACAAACGAAACACTAACTTACACTAATATATCAAAAATAAATTTTAGGTTAGGCCAAGAGGCACTAGGCCAGGAATTATGTTTATAAAGAGAGAAAGGAAATCAGTAGACCTACCGAAGAAAACCACTAACACCTTACAGTTGTAAACAAATGAAGGAAAATACGTTTTTCAGAAATTTTTAGTGTCAGTGGTACCACTGCCACCTACTCAACAACAGTTGCAGCTTGATCAATCTTTACTCACCTGATGAAAGTGCCATTAACACGTTAGCTGCCATCCTTAAAATGAGTATTTTTGCTCTAAATTGCCAAAAATGTTTATGCAAATATTTAAGACAATGATACATTATATTTACTATGCCACCATTTCTGAGTATAGAAATAATACATACATTGGCATTATATGTATATAAATATGTCTGGAGTATTGGCCCGACACAGTTTTTTTAGTAGCATATACGGCACATAAAAAACTGTCGGGCATATTGGCTTGACACATTTTGAGCTAAATTTGTTTTCATGGTTTGGCTACACTGACTTGCATGATAAAAGTAATCCAGTATTCAATATGTATTACGTTATTTCAATACCAACATTCACTAAATAAGTCTGTCCAGCCTATACTCCCGACAACTTGCTCGTAGAACATGCCAAAAACAACTTTGTATACAACCAAAAACTTAGAAATTCGCTCTGTAAATAGTATGATGCTTGCAGTACAATAAATTATGATCGGTTTCTTTAAGAAAGCAGGACCAGTCCAGTAACAATAAAATAACCAAAAAGTTACTGAACAACAATGTCGGGCGTAGTGGCCCGACGGCATGTAGCTGAGACAAAGAGCCGCCGGGCGTACTGGACTGACACGGCAGCTAAAGTGTTAAAGATTTGTGACAAATTTAACACTTTAGTTTGTTGATGTCCTATCTCTTTTAGTATACTAAATCAAAAATAAAAATGGGAAATTTCTGAATTATTTGAAATTAAAACTTGAGGAGAAGACTGAACAAAATAAAAAAACAGAAAATAACATGGATTAGCCAATCCAATTAGTTAGAACAATATTAAAGTGGATTGTGTTTAGCATCTAAAATAACATGGATTAGCCAATCCAACTAGTTAGAACAATATTAAAGTGGATTGTGTTTAACTCCAGTTTAAAGTTCTGATTTTAACTCCAGACACCTCCACTGATCAAAATACAATTGAAATCCTGAAAAAAGTAGGTCTACAAATTTGTTCGAAAAAAATTCATGATTTGTCTCGAATCAGCTCATAAATTCCTGAACACAAAATATAAAAAAATAAAAAAGGTTCCTCAATTAAAATATCTTGGTGAAATTATATAAAACTTGTATCATGAAAAGGCTGTAAATGAAGCTTGTTTGTCAAAAAAATTACATTAACTTTAGACTAACACAAAACATTTATCATAAAAAATCCACTTAATAAAACTGCAAAACTCAGACACTGTAACATAGTAATTAAACCAGAATGACTGTATGGGGCTTAGACTTTCACTTATAATTAGATAGGTTGCCATCGATCAAATAAATTTAAAATAGAGTACAGAATATTAGGCCCAATAAATACTGATGATTATGAAAACTTACAGCCTTAGAAGTACTAATTAGATAGAAGATTACACTGACAATAAATTTGACATGAGAAAAAGAAGAAAACAAATTTATGAGCGGGTATTTGTGATTCGGATTCCATGTAAAGCTGTAGGTCCCTTAGTTGCCCTGGCTGTTGGGCTATTAATAAATTGCCCTTTTCTGAGGAACAGTTGAACTCAGTTAGTAACCAGACTAAACTCATATCATCATTCATATTCGCCTTAAAATACGCTCAACGTTGTGTCAGCGTCTCATAAGTAAGAGTGGTAAAAAGAATGGAACCCACTTGGTTAGTAAAGCAAATTGTTGAATTTTATGAAAATTGAAGAAGGGCCAAAACATAAGCAACTAAACGGATTGGTGCAATAAATGTAGAACTAAAAGCAGCAGGCATAACACAAACTGACATTCCAAATAGTTCATATACGGGCAAAATATTTGGTATTAGAAAGTTGGTGTCAGGAAAAAGAATTGGAACTAACTTGGTCTAATGAAAACAAGAGTTAACACATTCGCTGCGGTTAGGTCATTTTAGTCACATACTACGCACTGTTCCTTTGTTGGCTAGTGTGAGGTTAGCATCGGGGGGGGGGGGGGGGGCTGAGCGTGTATGTCGTGTTAGTGTGGTCTGATGAGTGTAAACAACATTTCATTCTGGTAATATCGGCGTGGCGTTTTTATTTTTGTCTGTGAATTGTAAAAGGTGAATATGCAGCCTTTAATTTTTTGTCAATATTTAGGTTATTTTCAATGTTTATATCATGGCTGGACACGAGGGGTTCTTTTTGAAGAGAATAGGAGTTCTGGAGAGTCTGAAGACAATGAGTTTACAGTTCTAAGTCGTAACGGGAGATTCAATGAGTTTACAGTTCTAAGTCGTAACGGGAGATTCAGATTGGTCAATTACAGTTTCTGATGAATAAATAAATGGACTGGAATGGAATGATCCGGTGGGTTGAAGGGGATTAAATATTGTAAATACCAAAATATGAACTGAAAATATTGTATGCATTGCACATAAATCGATTTTACTTGTCAAAATGTTTAAATAGGTAAGCGTCCGGCCATGATGCCGAATCAGGCCAGGCAGCTCCGCACCAGTTTGCCGATACCATGCGCTGCTGCAGCGAATGTGTTAATTCCTAAAGAACAAAACTAGTTTGGGCATAAAGAAAAAGCCAACCTATCAAAACAGCTTTGACTGCTTCACATGGTCCAATTGTGCGCATACATGAACAATAAAATGACTGTCATAAAATTGCTGTAAATATATTTACAATTTTTTTAGTCTAAAAATACACAAAGTAAGTTACTGATTTTTCTTTAGAGTATTTAGTACTAAACTCTAAAAGTCAGTGTATTATTCATTTGTATTATTTAATGTTAAAAACTAATGAAATATCTTTTGTAGTTAGTTGTCTTAAGGTGTCTTGAAATACACCCATTCTTCCTGGAAGTAACTGTTACTGAAGTGTTTTTATTGCCCAACACTAGTAGGACTGCAGAACCAAAATAAGTGACTTGCTCACACTTTTAATCTAGCATGCTGTTACTAACAAATATTTATTCTTCGTATTATTCAGCAAACTAGAGAAAGGTAAAATAACATAAATTAAGTTTTCATAATAGAGTAAAAAATACTGTATATACAGTAGAACATCTTTAATCCGAACTAATTAAAACTGGGGGGTGTTCGGATTGTCAAATCGTTCAGATTACAGAACATATTATTTTCATATAAAAAATTTAAATATGGCTAAAATAGATCATACTTAAGGATTAAAGTAAAGAGAGAAATGCTTTTCAGTGTAAAAGATTGTATTGTTTATTCAACAACGTACATACAATATAAACATTAACTATAGTAAATAAAAATTATACTGCTTATCATATATATTTGATAATGTTGCTTTTATAATAAAAATAAGAAACTGAACCTGGCAACTATTTATATAAAAACTGGAAAATAATCAATACACACTACAGTAATTAGATAAGTCGTTGAAAAAAGTCAGACATTTTCTTCTGAATCAATGTAGATATGTACATGCACATTTTTTTTTATTTCTCGTGGTGGCGTTCGGATTAAAGAGGTTCTACTATATTGTTAAAAAGGAAATTGTCACTTTCAAAAGAAAAAGAAAGATTTCTTATATGCTTGATTTATTGAGATGTTAAATATATTATCTCTCTGATTTGAACATTCATTTAATAGAATATTACATTAAATTCTGGATCAACAGAGCAAATCAAGTATGGGCCTTTAAAAGCATATTCTGGTTGTCTCTGTCAGTGACATTTTTATTTGTGTCAAAAGGTTTTTGTAATTAAATAACAACTAAACCCTTTATTATTGTAGTTCCTTTAATCAAAACTAACACAAAATACTATAACAATACAACATTTTTAATATGTTAATTATATTAAATCGTTAAGATATTAAAATGTGACATTATGCTTATAAAACAGACAAATCATTTAAATCTTGAAAGTTAGCCAAAAGTTGTTAAAATATATTTATTTCTATAACTGTAGGAATTCATAATCTGTCATTTTATGACTTTACAAAATTTGTTTTATTTATCTGTGAACATTAGATGAAATAAAAATTCATAATATGCAATAACAACTTAATTTTATTTCCTTTAACAAATATATATAGCCTGAAAGATTGCTTGAAAATGTTATAGGATGTTTATTCATAAAATATTTTTTGTTTCCATGGTAGTACAATTCAACATACTTTCACTAGTGTAACTTTCAGTGTAAACAGCACTGGGCACTATGTTGTTGATCCAGCTGATTGGTATAGGCTTGTTATTGATGTAGCATTGCCACTTTGGTTACAACCATTGATGCCATTTACCCGGCATTGCCAAATAGAGAATTACTACATGAATTCTGTTTTAGGTTTAAGAACATTATTGGTATGTACTTTAGATTATCTATAACAATGAATCTTACATTATAGGATAATATGTGCTGTCCTACTGTAATTTTTACATCATGTTTTTTTATCATATTCAAAAGAGAATGATTTAACGTTGCAATATTTTTGTATTTATTTTGTATGCATCGCTAACTCACAATGATTTCTAATGACATGTAAATTAGCAGTATAGTAACTATAGAAACCTAATAAAAGTATCAATTACATGTTCAATTATTTATTGATTTTATAGCTAGTAAATTTCCCTCTGCAGTTCCTATGTAAGTATAGAAGTAATCTGCTGTCGGATCAAAAGTATATATACTCGAGTTTGAACATCAACTGTGTGTAAAGTAAAAGGTGGAGGAAAATTAAATTGCCATCAACATTTTCCCCATCTATTTCTACAATTATAAGTGTAAATTTTATATTTTTACCTTTTCACAATTTAAAAAATTGTATTTAGAGTGGGAAAAATACACAATTTTTTACAGTTTCAGATGACTTGTAATGTTTGAACATTCACTACAGTAAAAATAATGATTAGGTACTTCAATTGATAACACACATAAACAAAGTTCAGAATTTTTCAGTGGTATAAAAAAATTTCTGTTATCAATTTTCTAAAGTAACTTTTCCTCGACACTGAAAAGGGAGACAAACAATGGTGTCAGGTTTCTTATGTCAGTAAGTCGAATATATATTTATTTTTTCCGTATGAAAAGTTCTTGATTTTATATAGCTTTATTAATCTTTGAGATGTCTTGTGCACCGGGCCGTATAATCACGGCTCTCACTGGCCGCACGGTGAGTGAAACTAAATGCAACGTTGCCGTAATTGTTATAATAGTTTGTATGCCAACCAGGTGGGTGTGGGAGTTTCCAATTAATAACTTGGTGTAACGAATGCTTGACTATATGAATTTCTAAAAGCACTTAAAGTTTTGACCTATAAATCTCTTCATCAGATATGTTAGTATTAAAAACCTTTGAATTAATTAACAAAAACATTTCCCGTCACCATTTTTTCATGAGGGCTTTGAACCTCCAATGGCAGGTTAACAAATATTTCTGTTTACAATGTGTAAAACTAACTATTTACAGTATATCTTTATAGATTAATACAATATGTACAATCTTGTAGGTATTCCCAAATGACAGTAGTAGTTCGTATGACAGTAGTGATGACTTCAGTGAAGATAATGAATGAAGTAAGTAAAAACCTACAAGATTCTACGTATTGTAAATAATAATATATAAAATTATATATATTATAAATGGTTAACTTTACATATTTTAGTAAGAACAAATTTTAATCCTGCCAATGAAGTTCAAAGCCCTCATGAAAAAATGGTGATGGGAAATGTTTTTGTTATAAATTAATTCATTGCTTCTTATTCTTAATATTAACACATCTGGTAAGAGATTTATAAGTCCAAAATTTAAATGTTTTTAGAATTTCGTATAGTCAGTCATTCATTACACCAAGTTATTAATTAGAAACTCCCACACCCACCTGGTTGGCGTGAAAACTGTTACAACACAGCAGCATTACATTCAGTTTCACACACTGTGCGGCCAGCGAGGGCCGCAATTACACAGTCCGGTGCATATGACGTCTTAAAAATTAATAAAGCGATATAAAATCAATCATTATTCATATGATAAAAGTAAAATTATTCGACTTACTGACATCAGACACCTGAAACCATAGTTTATTTTAAGTTCGTATCGCTTTTCAGTGTTGAGAAAAAGTTTCCCTAGAAATTTGATAGCAAATTTTTTTTATTCCACTGAAAAATTCTGAAACTGTATATGTGGTATTAATTAAAGTACCTACATGCTATTAAAGTTGCAAAATTATTCAATCATTATTTTTACTGTAGTAAATTTTCAAACATTTTTGTTATAAATTAATTCATTGCTTCTTATTCTTAATATTAACACATCTGGCAAGATTCTGAAACTGTAAAAAACTGGTTTTCCCACTCCAAATATGATTTTAAAATATTGTATAAAGGTAAACATTTAAAATTTACACTCATAATTGTAGATGTAGAAATAGATGAAACACATTTTGATGTTAATTTAGTTTTCCTCTGCCTTTTACTTTTCACTCAGTTGACGTTCAAACTTGAGTATCTATACTTTTTGATCCAACAGCAAGTAGAGTTACCAAATTGTCCGTAGAGGTTTTATTTTTGTGCTTTTACAGTTTATATTGGATAAAACCTTAATTTGTGTGACCGTTCTAAGAAGAATTTGTAATGGCCATTTAACAACCCTCGAAACAGAATTGTTTAAATAATTTCCTGAAAACCTACTAAATATTTTCACTACCACTGTGGGGATTGGGGGGGGGGGGAGTGGGTGGGTCACTACCACTGACCAAGATTTTAATGGATAAAACTGATGTTTACTTACCAAATATTTTCGGATTAAATGTTCTAATAGCTTACCCTTGTTCATAACAAACTTCATAATGTACATGTTCATAACAAAGTCTTACTACGACTAAGTAAAATCTTTAAACACCTGACATTTTTTACTTGATTAACCTTTTTCAATGTTGTTTGTGGTATTCATGTGTACTAGACAACCCCTATAAAATGTTGTACATCTTGACCAATGTTTACGTTTAATATTCTGTCAAACTCCTCGCTGACCATCCTCCATTGGATGAGAAGAGTCACTAACTACCTAAAAAAGTAGTTTTTAAGTCCAATAGGCATTTACAAAATTTAACCTTGCCAACTTAAACGAAGAAAAGAATATTAAACCGCCTAGAACAGGACCTACAATGTAACTTTTTAAAACTTTAAACCATCTTCATTTTTTAAGAATAAACCTTTCGAGTTTATATTCTACTTCTAAAGTCCTTTAATTTGATGCAATATTCAACTACTCTCTTATTTAAGATTTTCCTCTGACTCCTTGCGGGTAGTTACTTCAAAAAGTTGATTTATAGGTGCAATAAAGATGTACCAAGCTTTAGTGCTTTATCTGTAATCGTTCAAAAATTATTAAGCCTGTGCAGGACTTAATGAACACTCTGTATACATGATTTCAGTAGTTATTTATTTTATTTTTACTGTAGATTTCCAGAATGTGATATATGTACAGGTTATGTAAAATGTCTGGAAACACCAAAATATTTTATTTAATAAATAAAATGGAATATAAGTTGCTGAATTGAATGCCATGAATTGCATCTGTAAGGAATCATTCTTATCATAAAACAGAGATTGAAAATTTGCTGATGCTGATTTCAACTTAAGGGTGTTCTTCCGGTGCCCAATTTAGCGCTCTAAGGAATTTTCTAGATTTTATTGCAACTGCCGTTTAAAGTAGTAAAGATCCTGACTCACTAACAAACTAGCAATGTATTCCCCTCCTCTCTATCTCCCTCATAGCCCCCACCCCGCAAATTCGACAGATGGGCATAACTCCCACATTTGTAGTAAACTCTAGCAATGAATTTTATTTATATTATTAATCTACTTTTTTTGCCAAAGATGACTGTACAAATTTCAACTCACAATTTGAAAAAATATCATTTATAGAAAAATAATTGGTAACACTTAAAAAAAATATATATATTTTTTTAGACGCTATATACTAAGTTGATTAATACCTTTTGTCCACTATATTCCCAAAATGTTAATAAATTATATCATACGGTTTGTTCATGAGTTATGCAACAAAAACGTCAAATTAGTCACTTTGGACAGCCTTATCTCCATAAAAAAATATTTTTAGAATTTTTCCCGTGACACATTTATTACTTACATGGATACTAACAATTTTATTCAAAAATGTTTCAAAAATAATTTTTGATTGAACAACCGTAACTCTTGTTACTATAAGTTTACTGTAATTTTTTTAAACTAACAGAGAAATTTATTTTTAAACTGGTTTTTATGTATTAGTTTCTATTCAAGAGAAGAGGCTCGCTTTCTCTTCATCACTCATGGCAAAACGTCTTTTCAGACAAATGTAACTAGTCTGTGGAAAACAGTGCTGGGTATTAGTCCACAGGTCTCAATTTGTTGGGCATTGGAGATTTCTCAATAATCTTCACATTAATAGATAAGTGTAGGTGTATATACTGGTAGTATATCTTGATAATAATGCTTGGGAATTCCAATTGGGCCAACAAGTCACCATTAATAATGAGATAATCAGTATCGCAAAAGCAGTGCTGTTAATCATTTCTATCTAATAGTGTGTAAGTTTTATTTTTCCAATAACTCTTGATGAAAGGAGGATTTGGAGATCATGAAAGATCTTGTTGAGAAATTTGCTCAATTATATATTCCTGGAAAGAAATGCCATAAACGCTTCAAAAAAAGCAAAAACTGTTCAACGTCTCAAAATGATGGGAGTCTACATAATCAACAAGTCGGAGTAGGCTGAAATCTTTAACATATGAAAAATAGTCATTTGTTTTATTGCAAATGTTTATTGAAAACTCCCATACATCACTCATAAAAACTTGACAGGAGCACAATATGCACTATAAATCTGTGAGTATTATGGTGAGTGATAATAAGTCTCACAATATTATGAGAGACTCGAGTTTTGTGAACGTTTTATATGCAAATAAAATCAAAAAATGTAGACAACATAGCATTTATGACAAAGTAATTTTTTTTCTCTTGCTCAATGGCAACTTGGGTAGGTACAATTGTTTTTATTAGTGTAATGAAAACCCACATTGGAAGTTCGAGTCCCGTATACAGCATCCTCAGAAGAGAACGTTTGGAGTGGAATTTGAGGTAACAAACTTATTCTACTTTTTATTAACGGAAAAGCCTCAATGTTTAGAAAATATAAAAGGCCTCTTGCTAGTCTAGTGGTTAACACTTCTGCTTTATATGCAGAGGGTCAAGGGTTCAAATTCTGGGAGGTCCATTTAACGAATTTAGTACACTGCGATGGATACAATATATATTTACAATTCAAGTTCATGCATAACAATAAAATTATTGGTGGAGTTAGCCAAGTTTGTTCGCATTCATATGATGTCCACGTGTCTTGGTCTATACCTTGACCATTGTACAAAACTAATGGAATTTCATTGTACAAATTTTAGATCAATTGAAGATCTGTATTAAATGTTAAAGAGTTCGCTTTTAGGATGTATAACCTACTTTCCTAGGTATAACCCCCCCCCCTCTTTGTGTTTACAAAACAACTTTTTCAAGATATCAGGTGTCAAAAAATTTTATGATGTTGCATTTACCCACCCACCCCTACACGTACAGTGATACTGACCCACCCACCCACCCCTACATGTTCAGTGGTATTAACCCACCCACACGCCCCTACACGTACAGTGGTACTAACCCACCCACCCGCTCCTACACGTACAGTGGTACTAACCCACCCACCCGCCCCTACACGTACAGTGCTACTGACCCACCCGCCTGCCCGTACACGTATAGTGGTACTAACCCACCCGCCCGCCCCTACACGTACAGTGGTACTAACCCACCCACCCGCCCCTACACGTACAGTGGTACTAACCCACCCGCCCGCCCCTACAAGTACAGTGATATTGAAGAACGTACGTCAAAACAATAAGTTAAATATTTTGAGCTTTTATATTTAAATTTGCTTCATGAGTTTGGACTGTTGTCCCTTAACTTTAGCACTGACTGCAAAAGAAGCCTCTGGTGTAGACAAAGAAAAACACGCTCTTAATTAAGATGACTTAACTCTATTTGCGGTGGCTTATGTATTTCTGTCAGTCAAGTTCTTGCGCTAACAGGCCATCTGTGTATTTCTGTCAGTTATGTTGCATGCGATATAATAATTTTTAAACGCACATTAACAATAAGGATATGATTTATTCATCACTCCAATCACAGAAAAATGCCTGAATCAGTGGTATATTTTGACTGTTGCTTTAATGCGTTGTCATCGATTAAAAAGAAGACAAACGAATCTTGGAAGTAAATAAGCAAACCTAGCCCAACCACTTGTTTTAAAGTTAAATTACTTGTTTGATGTTAATGTAATATTTCTTTGTAAACTTACGTTATATTGTTCTTTTTAGTTTCTTACATATTTGATTATATTTTTTAAAGATTATTGTTGTGTAGGGGATTGTAGTATTTATATGAATAGTGAAAAACAAATTTGTCGCTGCTCAGTTGGTTTAACATATAAATATTTATATGAAGTGTAGTTATAAATATGTAAGTACTTCATAATTATTAAATTTATAAAGTTTATATTAATGGTATCATTTTATTTCAAACATTTAAAAATTTATTATAAGTAAATAATTATTTTTTTAAAGTAATGGTTTCCATGGTAACGGATTTTGTGGTTTTACTACACACGGAATATGTAACACAACTTTTTTACTTATTTACATATTATATATATGAAATTTCCTAAAACTAGATAAAGTTTGCCACGCTTTGGCTATTTTATAATTTGAATTATAGGGTGTGTACAAAGAGTTGGCACACACACAATATTCGGCGGGCACGAATTGGACAACTTTTGCCTACCCTCGCTAATCCTGAGCACGAACTGGACAAAATTTTTGAAGCAGGTCAAGGGGCTGAGCACGAACTGGACAACTTTTCGGCTCCTTTGAAAACCGAAGTGCCTAATCTAGCGTTAAATAAGCGCACACAAACAATCTGAAAACTGCTCGCTCATGTAAAGTCTGTAAACAAATATCCCCCATAAGAATAACAGAAACTCAGAAACTATCAAACAGATTTGCGTGAAAGTTGGCGAGCTCATTAACTGCTTAGTGTATTGTCGCATGGGGTGGCACGAAGTTTGCGGACAGCTGCACCTCTACAATAATATACCTACTAAAATATTTTACCATAATTTCTGGACACCTCTTATTAGTTGTGCTATCAGTTTGCCAGTCCACAGCCTCAAAGGTGAACTACCTAATCTATGTGAATCTTGATGATTTTAAAAAGTCTGTGAACGCCTAAAAGTTGTACGCAATCTTCGCTTGTCAAGATGATTTTTGTTTGTTTTTAAATTCGTATATATATATTGCTAAAAATGTATTACAAGTAACTTCAATGTCCAATCTATCAAAATATATAAGAACCAAAAAAATAATACCATGGTTAAAAAAATGACGGTACCCTTTTGATGACCAGTTTTATTGTGCATATATGCATACGGCTTTGTGAGACACACACTGGACAAAATTAATATGAGTAATATTTCCGCTGTTTAGTTGAGCAATTTTGTTCTCTATGAACTCCCGTTTTAACCTTGTCTTCTTGTCAATCCTGACGAGAGCCCGTGAGTCGGCGTTCATACGCAGGTACGAGTCCGTCTGCATACGCTTTAAGGTTTTCAAGAAGACAAATATGTTTGGATGCGGTGACTCAAAATACCCGTTGAACTTGGAGTGAAAACTTTCGCAAGCGTTGGTCGTGCGTCAAAGAGCTGCTGACTTTTCTGCCCAGATCGATGGTGGAAAGGAGGCTGCCTCGTGAACATAGTTCTCCAGTACATAATCGGCGAACGCTGTTAGTTGTGGATGTTGAGGCATGATGCTGACTAGCTCACTGAATACGTCACCAACCTCTTCTCCATCTAGATACGACAATCCAAAGCAATAGTGGAGCCAACTCCCCACTTCAGAACTCTTATCTTTGAATACAGAGGACAATCCTAGTTGCTGTATCTTCCTCCACCTAAAACAAAATAATTATTATAATATAGTACTTATATTGCCATATTAGAATAATAATCAATAATATTTGGTTATGCATTTTCACAACATTCACTAATTAATCCTACTTTCGTTAAAAAAAAACTGTCTAAAAAGCTCAAGCTTTAATGTTTTATTAAAAAAAAAAACTATTATTTAAGATACGCCATCGGACCAAATAGCTATTATTGTTTTCCGAGATTTCTTTTTTTATTCAAATGCCGTTTCATTCAAATAAGCGACATAGTTACTTTCATCTCCTCGTTCCATATTATAATAAACAACTAAAAAATTAGTTAGTTTTTACCCCTACCCTCTTTCATACATTCTCAACCCTCCTTAGCTCTTAAACGACTGAGCTTTACGTTGACTAATAAACGAGATGCGAGATTTTTCTATTTTACGCTTTTCTTCTTTGCTCCCTTGCAACGATTGATACATAAATATATGCATTTCCTTTATATTAAAGGTGCGGGCACAAAAAACGCAAAGTGTGAAGTAAGCCTACCCACTTTGTATTAGCTGTATCTTTTTTTATTTTTTAAGAACTAACACTCAAAGTGAAGAACTATCAACAACTAACGAAAAACCAACGATTGATACATAAGTTTATAAATTTCCTTTATTTTGGAGGTGCGGGCTAGAAAAACGCAAAGTTTGAAGCTAGCCTAACCACTTTGTATTAGCTGTATCTTTTTTTATTTTGGAGGACTAACAAAAATACTTAAGAACTATCAAGAACTAACAAAAAACTAACGATTCACACTGTCAAAAGTGGATAGGCTCATATGGGTGGGCCAACTTCACATACCTGGTCTATGTACATTATTTATTCTATTACTTTATAAATGGTTAAATTATTACTATGTAAGCGTTTTAGCAAAACATTACATTTTGAGAAATAAATAATATCACCCTATAAACGTATAACTAATAGGTTCCTTATAGGGACATCCAGATCAAATTTTTAGTGATAGTTATTGACTGGGTTCATTTTACTTATGTATATTTCCCTTTTAATATATCCTGTATACATGAGTCACGTGAGATTTCATTTCTTGTAATATAATATTACACTTACCATGCCTGGCCGAGATGAAATCTACAGCCCACAATGCTGGTGTCTGGAAGTGTCGCACGTATGCCTCCATGGATAGCCACTTCGAAGTCCACTACGATGGTTTCTGGTTGTAATACCATGCCTATTGCTTCACACCTGTCCCGTAGTAGTTGCAGTGTGATTGCATAAGTTTCTTTCTTCTTATCTTTCAAAAGACAAAACACTAACGGCGTGTACACATTGTTGGAGTAGCCATGAATAGTGAACAGTTGTGTGAAGAATTTTGCCGCATATTCGAATGTACCATCCATTAATAATGTTTTTGTATGACATAAGGCCTTCAAATTTGAGGTACACGAAAAAATGACGATTCCTTGATCTTCATCGTTAACCAGCATGAAATCTTCTTCCTTAATCGTCTTCACACTCATGACGGATAATGCTGAATGGACTTCAGCGGATGATGTTGGTAACTCATAAAACCATTCATATTCGCCTTAAAATACGCACAACGTTGTGTCGGCGTCTCATATGTAAGAATAAGAACTTAGGAAGCATTTTTTATCTAGCCTTTAACACGTTGTTACTGATGAGCTTTATGTCCCTTTTGGTCAAGCAATCGACAAAGTCTTGGTTTTCTTCCAATTCCCTGTGAATGTACTTTGTCGGTCTTTCGTATAAGTCGTCCGTAGCTTTCCTCTTGATGCTATTTGACACTGTCTTGCGGATTGTTATTTGTTTATCGGGAGCTGGATGGTCATGTGAGCCTTCTAGGCGGGAGAATGTCTTCCCCATGGTGTATAGCTTCGCCTTGCATTTCCTGTTGCAGCATCTCCAACCTCGTTCTTCAGTCTTTTTAGAGGTTCGATAAGGATTGAATTTAAAGCCGTTGAACACAAGCTGGTCCCCTCCTCGTTCACTGTGCACGACTTGTATTTCTTGGCCCTCCATCACAACAAATAAAAAGATTTTACTATCACTTGAGCTCCTTACAGTCACAAAACTATAGGCTCCTCACAGTCACAAAACTATAGATGTTTGCCAGTACACCTTTCCAGAGCAACTGATCAACTTTCAAACTAAACAATGTATGTGTCATGTGTGATTGTTGAACAACCTGGGGAACTCCGGCGCTGGGGTCACTGCACGGCCGCTACATTCTTTGCGCACTTGGCCCCCGCTGCATCTAATCCTTTCTAATCCTTCCTGCATACCACCCTCTCTACCTGGCAGGGAAAGTTGTCCAGTTTGTGCTCGGAGATTAGGAGACCCTTTTCTGTCCCTTCCTTAAAATTGGGAATGTTGTCCAGTTCGTGCCCAGCCACAATAATGTCTTATTGAGTTAATGTTAAAAAGCCCCTAAAAGTTGGGGTGGTTTTTTTTAATAATTTTTATGACGATAAATGATATGTATTTCAATAAATCTATTTAAGTTAAGCTGGTTTTAATACTTTTACAAAGTTTTCTGGTATACATTTACCTTTACACATGTTAAGAAATGTTTTTTGGAAATAGATTTTTAATTACAGTTATGAAACAGTTGGTGTGGTTCCAAATTTTATTGTACTAAAACTATATTTCTAATGGGCTTTCATTAGAAATAGTACAAGGTATATGCTGCGATTTGAAAATGTTGAGTTTGGTTGAGGAGGGGTTAGTGATAACAACCCATTATTAGAAATATTTTTAGACGTTTGTAGCCATTAGATTGCAAATGTCTTTCTCAGGTATACCTGCACCCTTTTTATTTTTTATGAAAATTGTTTGAAAATTTCATTAGTTACAAACAATACATACATATAATGTATGCGCAACTCTTGGGCTTATATGATTCTCTGGTTCATTGTGAGAGCAGGGATGTATAACATAACTATGTTTATTACATTTTACTATTTTTTATTAATTGTATAGTTAACGTCTACAAAGTGGCCAAAAACAGCATGGCGTTTTTGACAAATGTAGTTGTTGCCACTAGGGTTAGCAATCACCATTTTGGAAGAGATTACTTTAATAATTTAAAAAAATCTTAAAGCTTGGGAGGCTTTCACACTAAATTTGCTCAGAGTAGATGCAAAACACCATTTTCACACACCACCGGTGAAATCTCTGTAAAAACTACAAAGGAAAAACAAACAGGGAAAGTTATTTGAAAATAGATGGTACCAAAGCTGCCGTTCGGAATATTCAAGATGCATTATCAAGGGGAAAATAAACAGGTACACTATCAGAGAAATGTTGATGTTCCTGATAGAATAAAATTTTTCAATCCATTTTTAAATAGATATCCTGTATGTTTTTCCAATCCACACATTCAGTCCTCGTATATTTTTTCTATACAATTTTAAAATAACACATTCAATCCGCATATATTTTTCTGATAAAATATCCCAGCCCAATTTTAAATGTATACATTCAACCCCGTAAAATTTTCCAATATAATTTTCGGGTCCAATTTTTAATTTACCCATCTAATCCCCATATATTTTTCTAATAAAATTTTCATCTTATCCCAAACAATGATTCTACTTGTAGAAAATTATTCTTTTTCTTCTAGTTATATAAAATTATAGCTATTTTCCAATGATACAGCATTGAAACTTGAATATTTCAAATAAATAAAGATTAATGATGTTTTAAATCTTGGTGCTAATAACATGATGTGAAAATTATTGTTGACAAAAATTACAAAGTTATGCTCTCTGAAATATTCCTATAAAAATGTGGTAATCGATTTAATTGTCAAGCAACGATTACCATATATGAATAACTAATTCTAGACACTTTATCCTGGAAACAGTATACAGCCGAAATAAAACCTAAAATAAGAAAATACATGTGAAATTTAAATTTTTTCTGGTCCATTGTACATTTAATGTACATGCTATATTTGGTTTTAATACATTCTCGACTAACTTATGGAATAATTACTTTGTGGGGTGGGGCGAACAATGTAGTATTAAAACTAAATGAAATTAGAAATATTTTTTGAGAATTGAAAAAATTCAAATCGAAATGTGAACATCCCAAATAACCTCATTTATTTTCTTGTTGGATTTTTTTGTATCAATATTTGCAGGGCCAATTAATTACATAAAAGTTAAGGTGGATGAATTTTTGATAGTACACCCCTCATTGTGGGATAGCAGGTCTAGCTAAATACTAAAGTTAATACATGAGAACAATACACAAATAAAAGCTAATTGCTTCAGAGACCATAAAGTCAGTTTAAGAAAACCCACAAATTAATTGTTGTTGTATAGTATGATAATTTTATTGTAAAGCTGTGAAACGTATGCAAATTTGTCTGTTTAAAAATATACGAGTATTTAATCAAAAGCAGTCATTATCTCGTAATAAAGTGATTTTGATCACAAGAAATAGCTATTATTATGTAGAATTTATTTATCTTTTTGAATAAAGCCTATCAATACTCATTTTATGGACGAGTAAGCCTTAATAAAATAAAATTGATCTATAGCTTACTTCAGAAAGTAATAACCAATTTATTGTCTACAGTAATACTTTCTTATGAATTAGTTTTGATCCATTAAGATCTGCTCAAATGTACACTGCTTGACACTCGAAGTGGAACACTTACATTTTTAGGGATAAATTGATTCTCATACGTTTCCTGCTTGCTATGTGGCTTCTTTTCCACTTTTTGGATGTTTTCCTTGAATGACATAATTTATAGAAGAGGAAGGAGGAAACTTAAGGTACTTTTTTTAGCATCATAACTTAAAAAATCAAATTAAATTCAGTGCAGTAATAACTAAAAGTACTATTGACATGTTGCAGATAGTTGCTGTTTTATGTCCTAGTTAATGTCAGTAGTGGATCCTGCTCCTTCATGCACTTTCATCAACACATGTGAGCTCTTGTCCAAATATCTTAGTGTTCCACTTTGAGTGTTGAGCAGTGTATATGACACCTTTATATTTTGCGTGCATAACTGGTCCAATGACGAATTTGACACGCAGCCCTTTTATTTCTTCTTCCCCTAGTTAAGGGGGTTCCCTGAAAAATACAGGAAGCTGGCAAAATGTGCCTATACTTATCACACCAATATTGTAATGACAACTAAGAATGTAGATGAAATCAAGCTTAAATTATAACTAAATATTCTGTTTCAAATCAGTTATTAACACTTTGAGTGCCAACATCCGAATAGGAGGATGCGGCAAAATGGTGTGAGAAAACCCATCGTCCGACCAGGAGGACCCGGCTAAATCATGCGAGTTAACCCAATGTCCGACTAGGATGCGGCCAAAAAGTGTAATAAGTTATTAATTATGAGGCTATTCTTTGTTAAACTACTTGTAAATGTAATCACGAAAGACCAATATTTTTATATAAATTGTCTTAGTTCATGGTCATAATAGTATATTCATATGGTCATGGTAACGTCATGACTTTTTGTCAATCAGCTGTTTCATTCGCTTGTGTTATCTTGTTTATTCGTAACTTTTACACTTCGATATAGTTTATTTTGTCTTTTTAATTTTGTTACCTTTATATTTGTGACTTAGGTACGAGGGAAAAGAAAAAAAGCAGATTTATTTGCAAAACATGTAAAAAGGGGCTTCATCCCCACTATCTACCATTCCATGAGTGTTTTTTTTAATTATTTTATCTAATAATATACAAAGTTGATAAGTAATTGTAAATATTGTTTTATTTTTTTGAAACTAAGAACAGCATTATTTAAAACTCGCCTAGAAACATTAATTGTAAAGAATATTTTACTTTTGAGTAAGTTATAATACGGCAAATGAAAAATGCAATAATTTAGAAAAAAAGGGGAGAAATATCTTTATTTTTGAAGATAGAAGTTTTTATTTTTGTGTCAATGAACAAATATGTCCTGTTTTGAAAAACAAATCAGCTAACAGTGTGATACATTTTTTCTGGACTCAAACTTTTTTCAAATGTTAATCAAACTTGAAAAATTATATAGACCTTTTTTGATTAATTTTATTTATTTAAAAATACAGATTTTATCAGCATGATACTATAAGTATTATTTTTAGTTAGATTAATTTTATAAATAAAACAAAACAAGAAATATTATTGTCTACCAAACAACTTCAAAACTGTTAATATTGGCCTGGGATTTCTTGCACAACTACATAGCGCTGAGGCTGGTGTTTCTCGCATGTATACTAGGCAAAACTCTGGCACTCAAAGGGTTAAATCAAAATAAATAAAATTTTAAACTAATCTGTCTTAAACAAAGTGGAAAACACTGCATTTCTTGGTCTGATCAGTGTTGCCAACACTCAAACATAATACGTCGCTAGATAGATGCCAAAAGGACGCTAGAAATAGCTAAATTAAGATTCAGTAGCTATAAATGCTACCAAATTGAAAAATCTGTTGTTTATATGAAAAAAATACACACACAAATGCTGCTATTAAGATTTGTACAAAAAAAGATAAACATCATTTATACAGTATAATACAGTATAATATAAATGATGTACTTTACCAGTGAATATCTGTAATTACATCTCCGTTGCTTTAACACATTACTTACTGGTATGGTAATCAAAACGCTTTTGTTTTTATCACACTGTTAAATTAAGTAATCTATTTTGTTGTTTTTGTCCTCAAAGTCAGAGAAGTAAATAGACTAAAATTAGCTCAGATCAACCTGTTATTCCAAACAAAGCTGTCAGATATTAATTGGAATAACTAGACGATAAAGAGCTACGAAACGCAGAAATAGTAGAATAATTATTGTATCTCAGAAAAACCTACCAACATTTTACTTCTAATATGAATGAAGATTTTGGTAACTATTTAATATAAGTGTAAAAAATCAAAATCTTAAATTCTGCTAGATTGGTTGGTAGTTGCTATAAGGGAAATCTTATTGTCAGAAGAGCGAAAAAGAAATTAAACATCTTGATTACATTGTCAGTAAAATATAGACGTGTCTTTAGTCTTTGCAGCAAATGTCAAAAGGGTGTGGCATTCTAAAATTAATTAATTACTCCACATATGTCTTGGTATAGCCATATATGGAATCATAAAAAAAGGGACAGAATTCTGCTTCAGCAGAAGAAATAATTACGACTATTATTTAATGTTGATAAAATACAAACTTTAAAACCGTATTTTTCAAAAATTATAAATCCTAACTGTCTACAACTTCTATATTTTTGAGACTGTTTTGTGTAAAAAAATTAATATTCTAACTCTAAATAATATTACTCAAGACCAAAAAACAAGAAATAACACATATGTCATGTGACATAATTTGAAATTGTTTGAAGTGAGTGAAGTTTTTATTTAAGTTACCCTATGATAACTTAACTCACGTTCCGTTTTTTGTTATAATTTTAAATCAATGGTTATTGTTGTAAATTTGGGTATGTGTGAGTGTGTGTATGTCGACCTGTCATCCTCTGGCCCTTGTCCGCGGCTGGCTCACGGACCCATGGTTTCGTAGTGGCTGTACTTGTTGCCGACTGTGACGCCGAGCACGATTGCTCTTCTAAATCTTCCAAACACCGCTGACCTTCTCGCCTCTTATCTTGCTCCCTACCACAAATCTCTTAAGTCCTGTCATTTTAATGCACAATCCTTGCTGTGTTATATTGATGAGGTTAGAGCCATTTTTGATCATTCAAATTTTGACTTAATTGGTGTTTCAGAAACTTGGCTTAAGCCTAGTTTGGACTCATACGAAGTTGAAATACCAGGGTATATTCTAATTCGAAATGACAGAGTGAACAAAACGGGAGGTGGAGTTGCACTTTATGTTAGGGATGGGTTAAAAGCTAATGTATTACTTACCTCACCACCTGATTACTCTGCCAAACCTGAATATCTTTTTGTTGAAATAACCTCTATTAGTAAAAGAAAAGCTTCTCCTGGGAATTTGTTATCGGCCACCCAGGACGGGACTATTAACTGAATTTGAAAATGCTCTGCTGCACCTTATGCCAAACTACGCTCATATCTTGGATATGGGCGATTTTAACATCAACCTTCTCATGACTAAACCCAATTATGAATATAGGCATCTGACTACAATGTTTGAATCTTGTAGCATGACTATTCTTCCTATGGACGCCACACACCATACTGCTGATTCCCACACTCTGCTCGACCTATTGGTCGTTAGTGATCCATCTGAAGTCATTCGCCATGGGCAACTTCCAATCCCAGGAATATCATGCCATGATCTAGTTTTCTGTGTCATATCTAGCAAACAATTCAGACAAAAGGCAAATTTTATTACATATAGAAATTTCAAAAACATTGACGAAAATCTGTTTTTTACAGATCTTGCATGTATCCCTTGGCAAACTATTACCGGACTACCAACGGTTGTTGAAATGTTGTCCCAATTCAATTATTGGATTTTGGATCTCTACAACAAACACGCCCCTTTAACCACAAAGAGAATATCTAAAAAACGTTCCATACCCTGGCTTACCAATGAAATCCGATCTCAGATGAGTAAACGGGATGCTATATACCGTAGAGCTAAAAGATCAAGAGATCCAGAACTTATGTTACAGTATGGACTTTTACGTAATAAAGTTAAGCAGGAGCTTCGCAATGCTAAGCTGCGATATATTCATAACTTATTTCCAGATCGAGGAATTTCATCAGCCTCCATGTGGAGAAATATAAAAAGTCTTGGTTGTGGGAAATAAAAAACCACCCTTCCAGTCAATATTCCTTTAAATGATCTAAATGAATTTTTTATTTTATCTTCCATTCCAAACGACCAAGACATTGTTAAATCATATATAGAGGAACTCTCTAACCAACCCAATCCACCTTTGCCTTTTGAAAGATTCTCTTTTAAACATGTCCTTGAAATTGATACTCTAAGGGCTTTTCGTAAAGTTACCAGTAATGCTACAGGAGTGGATGGTATTTCGATTAAGATGATAACAAAAATACTCTTTGCTGTTCTTCCTGTCATTACTGCTATATTCAATAAGTCATTTGCCAAACTACTTTTCCTAGCTTATGGAAATATGCCCTTGTTCTCCCATTAAACAAAGTACCTGTACCATCAGAAGCCAAACATTACAGGCCTATTAGCATTTTGCCCACCATTTCTAAATGCCTGGAAAAAATCGTCCATTTACAAATAAACACATTTCTGAATAATAATAATATTCTAATATTCTTAATATATATCAATCAGGGTTTCGTTCCAGCCATAGTACAGAAACAGCTCTTCTCTGTGTCACAGATGACATTCGAAGAGCCATGGATCTTAGAAAATGTACAGCCTTAACTTTGTTTGATTTTTCTAAGGCTTTTGACTGCGTGGATCACTTCCTTCTTCTGGTTAAACTCCAGAATTTAGGCTTTTCAGATAGCAGCTTATGTTGGATTAGATCTTCTTAACTGATCGTCAGCAGTGTGTGCGTGTGGGCGACAGAAATTCAACCTTTAAATCTGTTTCGTCTGGTATTCCTCAAGGCTCAATTTTAGGTCCACTGCTATTTTCCCTATATATTAACGATATTAGCTCAGTCTTATCCTTCACGAAACATCACATGTATGCTGACGATTTGCAAATCTATGCTCACTCTTGTATTAGTACCTTAAACGAAACAATAACTCGTATTAACCTAGATATTGAAAATTTAGTCAAATGGACCAAAAATCATGGCCTTAAACTTAATGAGGATAAAACACAGCCCATTATTATTTGTTCTTCTCGCCTTCACACCAAATTCAATATAAACAACAGTAAACAAATTCTAGTCAATGGCAACCCTCTGCCTTTCTGTACCTCAGTTAAAAATTTATTTTAATTGAAAGGAGGTTCTGAACTATTCATGGTTGTATTTATATTGTCTCATTTACATAAAAGTGGGGTTTCGTTATTGACATGAGTTTCTTCTGGTATTACAATTTCTTTTTCGTTACAAAGATCTTCCACTAGTTGATTAGGTAAATCCACTTCATGTACTGTTTTATTTAATACATCTTGATTATATTCTGTTTTTAATTATATCAACTACATCTTTGATTTGTTTAATTAAATTTTCACATTCAGATTTTTCTTCGTCACTCAATTTAAATTTTAATACATTTGTCAATCTATTTTTGTAATGTTTTACTTTCGTGTCTAACTTGATTACATCTGTAGGTCTAGAGTTTGCATTTAGATCGCTAACAATTTCTGTACAATAATTTATTTTTGTTTTTAACGTTTCCAATTCATTTCTCACACTAATTTTTCCAACAAAATTAGTTACATTAACTTGTACATTGTCTGAAATTTCTTAATACTTTTCTCAAATCTGTAATTAGCCAATTATCTGGTTTTACTATATTTCTAATTTTTAATTCATAAATTAATTCATCTTTTGTTAAAAAGTTTATTAATTTCCTTTCCATATTGAATGTGTCAATATTGATTTGTTACAATTCAATTTAATTTACAAATAGATTCCAAATCAAACAAAAAGCAGAGTGGCACACTTCTTATATACCACTACTTACCCCACACATATAAGTAGCTTCATTTGAAGAGGTATATAAGATTTAAAATTAAAACAACACATGTGGGCGTGAAACATACATTTTAATTGTTGTCATTAAAGCCTATTTGTAAATAGAAAATACCTTTACATTAATATAATACATTTTTTTTATTATTATTTAAAATTAAAATATTTATTAGGGCCACCGAAATCTAAATATAAGGGGGTATATTAGACTGAGCTCGGAAGTCCGTCAGCTCGTGATCCTCTAGGTAACATCTGCCCTATGTAACAGAAATAATAAAACAACCCTGATTAGAAAATTTATCTTTTAAAATCTTTACCTGAAATAGAATGAAACAACATTGAATTTTTAAAAGACCCTTGTGGATTACAAACATCGCTATAGAAAAGTGAAGTAGCTCTCTTACCTCACAAACGCTCGCCTCGAGTCGTGGCATAGAACTAGTCAGAGACAGGCTGGTTTCTAGCATTGTCCACCCCCGCTTTCTACATTACATAACGATGTTTGCAAGAGCCGACAAGTTGGAAATAATCAGGTTTCGTAGTGTCTTTCCATGTCGAAGGAGGGCCAAATTACATAACTGAGAAGTGACGCTTATATCTATGAAATGAAATTAACTGAAACGGTACAATATGATGATCATATCTCTCAATACTATATTCAAAATTCCATTCTTAAATTGGCCGACCTTAGATTATTAAAAATATTGAGTATTTTGTTTTTAGTACTTAATGATGGGAATGCGAAATACCTCTCTCAAAACTTTCAGTATAACTCAAAATTGGTGCAAAGGAGACACGCTCAGCCTCGTCAATATTACGTATTCCTCTTCATAGAACATCTTTCTACACAAATTACTTTTCAGCAACTGCCTGCAGAGAATGGAATAAACTTTCTCCATATTTAAAGAGATATGACAGTCGGGCTCGGTTCACAGCATCATTGAAAGCCTTTCTTTTTGAACGGATGAGTCTGTGATGGTAGCTGGGGATGGGGACTGGGATTAGGGTCGAACGAGTGTATGAGTGAGAGAATGGTAAAGTTGATAATATGTTAGTAGTTCATTTAGTTTATATTATTTGCTTCTTTTTAATTTTATTATTATTATTTTTCTTTAGTTTAGTTCTGTATTTCATGTTTTAGGCTTTGTTATATTTACTACTTTAACATAAAAGGCTTAACTGTAAGAGAGGACTTATTAGTCCTAAGTTCGCCAATTGTATAAAACACTTTTGTACAATAAAGCCATTATTATTATTATGATATATACTAAATGAGAAAGGTTTTGAAGTTTTTAAAAAATGTTGAAGATATAGACTGTTGTATATGAATTACTTTTTGACATTGTCGTTATACTCTTTTGATGAATTTTTATTCAAGTAACATAGAATAAATAAAACTTTTATCAGTTTTTAAAAGTTTTATCAGTTTATGCAAATATATATTAAATTTTACCATTTTATCACACTCATTTCAAAACTGGAGTATAATTATTTGTATTTTGATCCAAATACTCTTGATTGTAAATGGCTATGTATTTTTGTTTTTACAGGGTTTTTTATAAAGAAATATAAAATTATATTATGTAAAATATAACGTACCTTTATATTACGTAAAAAAATTTAATACTTTTTACTAATTTTGTTGTATACATTCTGCGTATGAAAGTGTTTGCATGTGTTCACATGCCAATGAAATGTACATGCCACTAAGAGGTAGAAGAAAAAAAAACTGAATACACAATAATTATTTATTAGCAAAAGAAAGCCATATTTATAAAAATAATACTGCAAAATGTTGTTCACATTTAATTTTCGATTAAGGCTGTTCATTGTACAATCACAACTGTGGCCTTATGAATTAGAAATCAGGTAATAAATAGTTGATAACTTTAACAACAATTAACACTAAATAATATGAAATATCACATACATAGTAAAACAATTAAGTTGAGCTTGGCAATTATTCATCTTAGAATATATGTAGAAATACAGAAAGGGCAGATTTAAGAAACAATTGAATAAAGATGTTTACCAATAATACTTATTCAACATTTTTATCAGCAATACTGTTACAATATCGGGTTAATGAATGGAGATTTCACTATCAAGTGAGTAGAAGGAGATAGAGATGAACTGGTCTGGATGATCAGAGCTGGTCAACAATTACACTACACTCTTAAGTAACAAACATTCCAAATCCCCATCAAGCATGAAATAGCTTTTTAAAATCTGTTTTTAGCACTTGTTCAAAACCAAACCACTTACTTTTCTACATCTCCAAATAGTATTTAAAAGGAGACTTGTAACAATTTATGTGTAATATAATTTATTTTATCACAGCTCTGTTTGGTATGATTAAATAAATCTGCCCTTTAAAAGCGATGTTTGTATTTTTGAATCAAATACACAAAATAAAAAAGTACAAACATTTTTTTTCATGTAATGAGTATCAAGTAAGTAATTGGTAAACTCTGAAACAAATAGTGAACTAACTGAAGACATAACTTTCATCGATAATCATAAGTGACATTTGTAATAGCAATGCTTGAGCTAATAGCATTTCTTTGGATAACTTAAGAAAATGGTAAGGAATATTAATCGATACAGAATACTCAGTTATCAGGATTTGGTTTATCCAGTTTAATTAATAAATTTTCAGCTCAATTTACTGCATCATGTTACAGTTGTGAGTGTACTTGGCATTCAGGAATGAACTTCGGATTGTGAGTGTGATAAAGAAATGTAGAGTAATTGTATTAGTCAATGACAGAAATGTAAAGCAACTGACTGGAATGACAGTGATGTAATGATTAACCATTACTTTTATAAAGGAGTTCCGATCTTGAATCAAACAATTTACTGATCAGTATTTGCTGCCTACGACTAAAAAACACAATGTAAGATAGGCAATTACATTCTTGAGTCATACATTACTCCAGAAACTTATCAGTTTTATCAAATAATCGATAAACTCATCTGATAACTACTGATAAGAAGGCAACTGATAAATGGAAACAGATAGCATCAAATATAGGCGATAAATACTAAATACATTTTGGTATGTTGTAATAGAAACATACATCATATAACAAATAAAAGTGTTTGCCCAATAATCAGTTTAAAAATTATAAAATAATTTGACTTAAATAGAACAGAGCATTTTTTAATCTTTACTACCATACTATCCATGTTAAAAGAACTTCACATTTCTTTGGATAACTGAGCTTATACTGTATTTATTCGTAAATAATGCAAATTCTTAGTATTTAACCACAAAAAAATTATCATAAAAATTGATATTCTACGAAAATAATGCACAAAACTTCTTAAAAAGCAAGCACATTAAGAAAAAATAGAGAAATAAAATTCAGTTGCTCCATACCTACTTTAAATACACAAATTATGATTTACTTTCCACCGCTGACTTATAACTGCCTTCAAAAATATATCTTTTACAATATTAAGTACATGCTCACCATCAGAAGTTATGTCTTCAATTACATATACAAATGTTTACATTCATATAAATTATATAGGAATAAAGGTGAATTAGAGATAAAATTAGCAAACTGTAAACGAAAATTACAATGGTCATAAGAGTCTGCTAAAGTGTGCTTTGTTAACGGTTTTAAAGAGAAACCTTCAAAAAATCAAACCAAACATAAGTTAAGGCAAAATTATAAATAACTATGAGATCAAAGTATGAAATAAATAGTTATTTTAAACCACAACACTGAGATAACTAACAAATATAACATAAAACAATAAATTAACAACAATTAATAAGCTCTTTCTCAACAATATTGTAAGAATATAATCCCTATTTTATATTTATGGAGGAAAAATTGTAGTTATAACTAATATTTGGAACATTTTGAATCAGGGTAAAATAGAAGCAAAATCTGCACATAATCTAGAAGGAAAAAAATGTCAGTAAACAAAGTAACCATAATTATAGCAATGATACCAATATAAACAAAGATTACAAAGAGCAGTGATATGTTTAAATAAAATTATATATACAGTAGTTTCATTAAAAAAAAAACAAATTGGGTGTGCGTCGGACCACACGGTGGAAGTTATACTTCTTTGGCCATTCTCATACACCCACTCACGCACACAAACAGACAGGATATATAAATGAAATATAAGACATTTTTCAATATTATTCAATATATTTATCTTCAATATATTATACGTGACTTCATTATTATATTATACACCTATATTATCATTATCAGTAATTTCTTCGATTAACAATCGATTAATCGATAGTTCTTAAAAATTTGTTCTTACTTTTCAGCGTGACGCGGTTTCTCGACCAACATCCCATCCCAAAGTGTCTAACGGGCGCAAAGAAGTATAACTTCAAAAGTTATACCAATAAGTTAACATAGAAAATTACTAAATGCCTGCTAAAAATAATGTAGTTCAAAAGCAGTAAATGTTGACTGCTACATTTAATCAAATGTATTAAGGTACTGCAAAGTATGTTATATGTATTTTTATTCATACATATAAGAAAAACGTTAATTTTACATTTATATAGAAATAGAATTTAAAAAAAACAATAAGGGTTAGTGTACATTTAATTCAAGTTCAAAATACAAATTGTACACATGCCTTGAGCTTTAGTTATTGGGTAAATCTTAATACAATTAACCGAAGTTCTTGCTAATAGGCCTTCGAGTCTCCGTGTTCGGATTATATGCTTCAAAACTTTTGTAGGTTCAACTGTTCAAATAATCAAACTAAACACTTTAAATGTTGTCTGCTACAAGATATTGCTTCTTGGTAAAACCAGTAGCTTGTAGCAGAGTAGGAACTTAATATGACCCGAATCTTGGGCATTATTTTCAATTAGTACATTCTAATTTTTTAATTAAATTGCATTTTTATCCATTAACTGTGAGGCAGAAAGTGAAAAGGGACCTCTTGTCAGCAATTATCGATTTTGAGTTATTGATATTTTTAAATTAAGCCTAAAATTATGAACAAGTTGGTATAAATTTCACGTCTCTACGATTTTTTTCCTTTAAGTAATAAACGTTTTAAGTTTCACAAATTGTAAGTGGCATGTTGAGAAAAACAGGTTTTAAAACTTTAAATTCATATATAGAACCCACATTTTTCATATTTAAGAAATATATCAAACATCAAAACATAGCTAAACACTTCCTTTTTCAGAATTACAGTCGTATCTGTTTAAAACATTGGCAGAATTCATTAAAATCTTGATTTTATATAAAGTAATGTAACACAATGCTAAAATTTTGAAAAGGGACCTCTTGTCGTCCCAATGTTATTTCCCATAACGACAAGAGGTCCCTTTTCTCATCTAAATAAATTTTATTCAATGTTTTAATGCTTCGATTCGACTTCATAACCGAAACAAGCCTGTTCTATAGAAACCAGAGTTTGATAATCGATTACAAACCGAATATCGATAATTTTGACCAAAATCGGTAGTTTCGTGAATACTGAAAATTTTACTTTGCCGACAAGAAGTCTCTGTTCACTTTCTGCCCCACAATTGATAGGAAATTGGAAAATTTGATAAAATAGATAAATTAATCAAACATATCAATATACGTTTTCACATGACAAAAATCATCTCTAACCTAACGCAATATAGTAACTTTGTACAGGTGATATATAACAAATTGTACTATTTATGACTTATCCAAGAAAAAATACTTGAATAAAATGTGTATTTAATATTTGTAAATTTATAAAACATTCAATAGATTTATATTCTTTAGTAAACTTGGTGATTTCTGTCTAAGTTACTCAAAACAAGAGAATGTTTGTGAAACGGTTTAATACTCCTATTATCATTAAAACATGACCGAATGAAAACATACATAATGCAGAGGTTAATCAAAATAATACTGAAGTTAAGCATGAAATAAATTAATAAATTCCAACAATAGTTTACAGTTGAATTGCACTATAGAAAACCTACAAGTCTTGCAATCTTGCATAGTCTTGCAATATTACAAAAGTATGAGTCATATAAAACTACAAATATGTACTATAAAAGATAAATTTGTCATCTTTAAGTTTGACACAATGCTTATACAAAGTTCATGACTAAGTGAAAGTGGCTCAATACTTATGTATAAAAAATTATACAATTTAAAAAAATGTTTCAACTCATCAAATCACTAAAGATTCTCATGTGTTTCTTTTAATGATACATAGAGTAGCTTCCCTATTAATCTTTCAAATGGCTGCCCCCCTTGGTGGAACAACTACTATGGTGCTCTCTATGACTCATGACACTGTGAATTTCATCAAGGTTTGGCCTATCACTTCTTGGGAATACTGATATCACCCGCTCAGGGCGTACACACCTATACACGTATGATGGTGAAGACCCTCCTGCCTTCCGCCCACACATAAACATGCAGTAGTGATTGGATGATAGCTTTCTCGTTGGATGGAATGACTATTGTAACCTTACTGTGTTATGAAGTTTTCTGACAATAGCGAAAGAAATACACGATCCACAAAATAAATAAGAGGAGAGGCTCTTGGGACACAGAAGAAGAGGTAATCCAAAGACAACATGGAGAGCGAGAAGCACAATAAGCTGAAAAGTCATGAGAAAAGGTTAGAGCCTTGGCTGACAACAGGGATCTGAGAAGATGAATCTTTGAAACCCTACTCTCCAACTTAGAGAAACAGGATATAACCCAAGAAACTGAAAATAACAACTCTGCAATAAACAGTGGATTCCATTATGAAAACTAAAAAAAAAGTTTATTCTGGTGTTAAACTTGTATAAAGTATTTGACTGTTTTTGTTTTCTACATCAAAGAAAGTTTTCTAGGAAAAGCATACCACATATAATAGTCATTAATATCTAGCAGTTTGCAAACCAAAATTACTGTGCGGGAATACAGGTGTTTACCGATATTACAATAGAATTCCATGACTTCCAATGTTAGTGTACGTATATGTCTGGTCGCAAGGAGTTACGTCCATAGAGCGAGTAGACAAGCTGCAATCAGTGGTGTCTGAAGAGCATGTGGACAGCTGCAAGAAATCATGTTTGTTGGAGTGGATGAACTAGGCCCAAAAAGTGTTAGTATGTCATATCAGGAATATTCATTTTAGGTCGTGTGGTTCATCAGGTCTGGTTCCTAACTCAAGATGGCCAATTAAAAGAGAAGCTACTAATTGTTTATTGGTTAACAAAAAATCTTATTTAAAAAAATCTAAAATTCACTGTAAATTGCAAAATTCAAACACAACAACTTTAACACGTTCACTGCGGAGGATGATGTCTATCTATCCCCCAAGCAAATGGTGCACAGGTGATAGGCACCTAAAGTCCCCCACTCTCATTTCAGATAGATTGCTTCAGTATGAGCTCAGCCATTGCCAGGGTAGGTACTAACTCTGTCAGCGTGTTGTGCCAGTCACATTCTTTCAGTGCTTTTCACCCCCGAATCAGATAATTTTTTCATATTGGTATTTGTGCAAGCCTAATTACTAAATCAAATTTATTTTGTACGTGTGAAAACCAATTCTCTGGAGGTGAGTACAAGTCAGGAGACAGTCCAGACAGCTCTGACAACGATGCTGACATCAATGCAACATGGCCTAGGCTTGGTGACACTAGAATTTGGGACTTCCCTTCACAGGTGATCCAGAATTGAAAGTACCTATTTCAGGTAATTATACTCCTATAGATAGTTTTATTAATTGATGTTTGAAGCAGTATTTATGGAAAGAATAATATCAGAAATGAACAAATAAGCATTTGCATTATTCTGTGGGCTAATACATCTCTGAAATCCTGGATTGGACAATGGAAAGGTCTTGCCATGTCTGAATTTCAAACATTTGCAGACTTGCCTCTGCATACTGGCACCATTAGATCTTTAGTCAGTTAAAGAGTCAGTATTAAGAGGCTCTTTCTTGCTCATTCTTAGGTGCCTCCATTTCTCAAGGGTTGGTATTGATGAAAATCTCAAACCTACTGAGGACAGATCCACCCAAATTAAACTTATAGTTGATTATTTAAATAACAAGATGAGAGAAATTTAATACCTGGCCCATGAACTAACAATAAACAAAGAAATTGTGCTAAGGCACGGAAAGTTGGTGTTTAACTAGTACATCAAAGGAAAGAGACACAAGTATGGTATAAAAATATATTCTCCAAATGACCCAGAAAGTCTTCAAATTATTTTTAATTTTTATACAGGAAATAGTGATTGCTGTGGGAGGAAAGACCATATGGTGAAAGTTGTTTTGAAGCTTATGATAGATTTCTTGGGGAGAGGCCATGCGTTGTTCATGTATAACAATTTTGCTTTATCATCAAAGCTTCTCCGTCAAGATACCTACTCCACAGGCACCTCACAAAGTGATAGGCAATATACTCCTCAGGCTGTATGTTGGTCCACTAATCTCAAGGTCAGTCTGTCACTTATTACTCTGAGAGCATTATGATCACAAGATGGAACGATAAGCACACAGGGACATACAAATCTTCCCAATCTGACAACGAAATGACGTAGACTACAAATGTGAGGAAACAAGAGAACAATACCTAAACCAGTATTGCAATATTTGCTCACATGAAGGGAGTGAACATATTGGATCAGATGATGTCCTATTATCCATATGATGGAAACCCCCTATGATGGCATAAAAAAAATGTTGTCCACTTCCTGCAAGTTATCATGGTATATGCATATTATTTACATAGTATGAATAAACTAAATGCTAAAATTAATCTTTAGAATTTTCATGTGAAAGTTCTTGAAGTATTGCTGCCCAGTACACAACCAGTTCAAATGCTATCTCCAAGACGAAAAAGCCTTCACAGACTCATCAAAAATGAAAAACGAACAGTAAATGGGCAAAGAGTCTAAAGAAAATAGCAGGCAAAAGGAAAGAAACTGTTTACATCTGTGCTGTTTTCCCTGACCAACTGGACTGTGTAAAATTTGTTGCTGTGATAAGTTTCACCAAAATTTGAATGTGAGAAAGTTGTAAGGACAAGATGGTGCTGGGAGTTCACCTGTATATAACGTATATCTTAATCCTACGTGTCAATGATATTTAATACTTAAAAAAACTTGTATGAGCTACCCTGTAGATACAAACAATAAAAGTGTATGAACAGCACAGTAATATATCTCTTTTGCTGGAAACACTGTCAGTGGAAGATCGAAAACCGGCTCCAGTGGCGGACAACGTCTATAGACCTGGAAGTGAAATCACGACTAGGCATTAAAATGGTGTCTTATCTCTTCCAAACACCATTTTGAAACTCTTGATATCATTTTTTGGAAAGTTATAAGAATTTTTTGTACTTCAATTGTAAAAATTTTCAGCAGTGAACGTGTTTACAGTTCAAATTAACAAAAAAGAAACTATTTAATTACAAAAATTATATGAATATATTAGTAAACAGCCTTTTTAATATGACACATCACTGTTGAATAATCACATTAATCCTAAGCTACATAAATACACTTAAAATTAGATGTACAGATCAAAATAAAAAGTAGAACCTCATATCACCAACTAGACTACTTAAAAAGTTTTGAAATCCAACCTGCATCCTGAGAAAAGGCAGAATATAAGGCATTTACCATAAAAAATTCTCTATAATGAATCATCGTTTTCACGTTTTAATAAATTGTGACAACAGAAGCTATAAAACAAACATGGATAAATTGGACATCAAATTAGATAATCTGAGAAGTTGAAAAGTGCAATATGCTTTAAAAAGAACATACATGTCTCAAGGATCCAATATATTATTTCATTGCTGGATTTTGACATGCAGTAGACTAATTAATCAAATGTATGAGGATGCAAAATCATGAATGTAAATTGTAAATATAGCAGAAATGTTGTTTTGTTTATATATATATCAAAGAAGATTGATTAAATTTGAAAACAAAATTTTAAGAAGAATATATGGACCTACCTATGAATCAGGAGTGTGGAGAATAAAAAAGAACAGAGAGCTTAGAGAACTGTACAAGAGACCTGATATTGTGGCGGTGGTTAGAAGTAGAAGAATAAGATGGCTTGGTCATGTGAGGAGAAGGGAAGAAGAAAAAATGATAAGAAGGGTATGGATGGGGAAACCAGCAGGAAGGCGACCTCTAGGACGACCAAGAATAAGATGGGATGACCAAGTGGAACAGGATGTGAGAAGTCTTGGTGGAGACATCGAAATGGCAGAGGATAGAGGATTGTGGAGGCAACTTGTTGGCAAGGCCAAAAATCACCTTGGATTTGAGTGGCCACAGGAGTAAGAGTAAGAGTAAGTAAGATATATCAAAGAAGAACTAAATTGAAAGTAAATTTCTATTGTTTTTACTGATTAATAGATGAATATCTATTGTCTCTTGAGTTATATTACATTTCCAAGGGCCGAATTTCCTTGGTTAAAATCTAGTCTACTGTAGTATACAAAGCACAAGATTGTAGATTTACCTTGACTTTAGTTATTTAGCCATTGTTGTACAGGAAATGTCTGTCCCATCAGTGATGTATATTAGAGGTTCTACTAAATTATGAGATCAAAACAAAAATAAACACAATTCCTTAAAAATTAAACGGAACTATAAATAATAACTGTGACATGGTGTGCGCAATAAATATTAAGTATGGATGCTAAAACTAAACAATAGGACTACATAGGAAAACAATAGTGATTAACAATTTTTTAAGTAGGAACTTTAAGTAAACAAAATTATACACAAGTGGACTTATTTTGTATAGTAATAAATACACTATCTCTACTAAATAAATAAATAAATAAAATAATTGATATCATACTTAAATTTTAATGAGCAAAAGTAGAATAAGACTTTTATGGCAGGAATAATAAATTTCAAACATTGGATCACAATTGTTCAACATCACATAAATGTTGACAAATGTTTGTAAGAAACCCATGACTTCACAGAATTGAAAATTTTAAATAAATGACAAACAAAAGCAATGTGCAATGTTATAGGTGATTTAGACAAAAAGTCTAAAATATCAATATAACTACCTAAATTGTAACTCAACACTATCTGCACAGCCCATGTTAAATATTACAACCAAACTCTATAAATTTAATCTACATGAAAATATACAAAGAGAACATTTTACAAAATGATCATTTCACAAGCTGCATAAAATCCAGCCTTTTATGGAATATAATGTTGATTTTAATAAAATGCAGCCTTCTTTTAAAATGCCAAAACTAAATGATGAATATCATAAAATAAAGTCATGAAACTGTAACATGGCACATGTGAAATGAATAGTTAAATATCCTGTACTGGCTTGATGATGACTTTGCAAGGGGAGTAATGGTGGCAGCCATCACTTCCCTCAGGCGGCATCCTTAGGGCCTCTTCTTCTTTTGCTGAAGCCACAAAAATAATGTTAATGGCTAGGAATTAGGAGACAATATTTCAATTATTAAGAGCTGTATAATATTTCAAAACTTATCTACTTTTCATACACTTGTTTTCTATGGTAATATTTCCATTTATACGTCACCCACACTGTCACATCTGTACCTCCATGAACTGTGTACGCAGAGTAAGTCTGAAGGAGTTGTATATGGAAGGTGGATGTGTCATTCGGAATTGTGATGTTGGATAGGCTTTAAAAAATATAAGAGTAGAGAGTTTGCCATAAAGTCATATCTGTACCTACATGAACCATGTATGTAGGGTGGACCCTAAGGAGTTAAAGACAACTCCTGATTTTCGGGTGCAACTAATTCAGGATAATTCTGAAGTTCAGTTACGTACCTGCTAATACAGATCCAAAATTACAAAACAACACTGTTTTGTAATGAGTAAAAACGCTACTAGGATAGTTTCTTTATTTATTTATCATCAAAATAAATGTTAATAAATATAGACAGACACATCAATGTTAAAAAGTCAAAGTATAAGAACCAAACTATTAGTGTTAAAAAATTCAACATTTATTTGAGACTATATTACAGAACAGAAGATTGTATGGTAAATATACTGTAATGTAAATACTACATATTACTTCAAAATACTTAAAATATAAATATTACCACATGAATTTGTACACAGATTTATATAATAATACAGAATATTTAAAAATGAATGTACAATGCAACCTCGGTTATCCAGCCTAATATGATAGCAAGTCAGCCAGATAAAATATACAACTTGAAAACGTTATATAAGAGACGAACGCCTGCAATTACAAGCACCACAAATTGCTCTATGGCAAATTTAAACAAGATGAACATGCCCATCTACTTATTGTCAAAATCTTGTACCTAGACACACGTTTTTAAAAACAACTAAGTTTTACTCATTTAAAATTCTAACATTACAGTTGAGTTACTGTATAATATTTAGATCAAAACTAGTCATACAGTATGATTTTAGTGATGTTAAAAGTATGTACAGTAACTACATCCTATAAATGAACAAGAAGTTTTTTCACTCCACAACAGTAATCAATTCTGACAAGGCCAAGAATGTGTATTTACTCTTCCACTTTCCCAAATGAGAAATGAACTCTTCCAGCTGCTCTGTTGCAATAAACAAAATACCACCTCGGGTATTCGTGCGCATTACACAGAGACAACGGGTAGTGCACCAAGTTAAAAGAACAGCGCCTGCAATATTTAAGATGCAAAACTCAATTACTCCTATTTGAGATTTGCGTTGCAAGGCAGAACGGTCCTTCCTCCTAGTTGTAATTTTATCTAATAAAAAAATTATTTTCATCTTATTGTCATGCTGGATGACACGGACAGCCAGATAATTACGGTTGTTCTGTATTCTAAACAAAAGCTGCAGGAGTTGTCAGAGAAATCAAAATAAACATGTTGGGTTTGTTTGCCTGCTTCCTTAGTTACTATTCAATTCAATTCAATTCAAAATGCTTTATTTGTAAATGTACAAAGGTACAATAAATAGTGTCAAATTAGTTAAAGCTAGTTAAGGCTATTAAGCTTATTAATAGTTAGCTTAAGGCTTATTGAGTTGGTTAAAATCTTTAGCAGGGCTAAACATGTGTTAGAGATTTTAATTCTTAATTGAGAGAAAGCATGAATTTGTCACCAAAGTGCTGGAGTGACCGGGCATTCTATAAATTCCCATGATGGTGGTCCATGAACTCACCAACCGTATAGAAAGCATTAGACACAAGGTGACTTTTCAGCCGAGATTTAAATAATTTTTGGGAAGTTTGAGATTTTAAAAAAACTATAAAAACATTATGACATTCTTATTGCTTGCATAACCTACCAGTTACCATTTTACATTTTATTGCTATCCAGTAACCCATTCCATTAAAAAAAACGCAAGCTTCAGACCACCTTCGTTTGTAGGGTATGGGTGGAAGGGTAGGCCAATATCATTGTAGCACTATGAACAGTGCCTCTCAGGAAACATATGATCTTAAATGGTCCAGATGGATCGACCGTAGTGTGGCCGTTTTGGCGTTGTTCATATATTCAAGTACAGATAGATATCAGTTCTGTCAGCTATCACTCTACTACAGTGAACTGAGTTCACACTTGATTATGTTGTTCATAGTGATAAATTTGTTAGATTTCCAAAATTGAAGCATTGGAAATATCAAACATATTTACCAATATGAGTTTTGTAATAATAAAAATCGCTTTAAATTTTAGATTGACTACTTTTGTTTAGTATGTTTTATATTTTTTTCTTCTTCTGTGATTGCTTATATAGGATTTTTGTTTTCCTGAAGATTTCTTACTCATCTATGTAAAGCAAAGCGTATGCCATATAGATTAGATCGGAGCTCCTATACATCCTAAATATTGGGTAAGGCCTAAGGGTCAGGTATATGGGATGGGTCTATATATGTTTATGGAACCATATGAATGGTTGGAGTAGTTTTATTGGTATACACAATAACTGCCAAGAAGCTTTAATCAAGAGAGAAGCCGTATTAATTTGAATTGAATTTCTGAAGGTAAAACAATCCAAGAGAAGAAGAACTGAAGGACTTTATTTTTTATATTAGGCTATTATACAGTACATCATTGGGCTTGAAAATATTTTTACATATAAATTACTTGTGGTGTCCATGCACTCAGACTAGATATATGAAACTTGACAACTGGCTCACTCTATTCACACACACAAGTGTTATGGTTGATTCGTATTGCCTACTCGTCTACTCACATGTAAACACACCTCCTTCCACCACTCATAACACTCAAAGCTCTCTCTTTACATGCAGGCTATACGGAACGTAAGTTCTACTTGAGGCACGAAAGAGTGGAAGTAACGGAGTAAATTGCACACTAATCTTTTTAGTGCCAGACTAAACATTTGAGTCTGGCAGTGTCACAGAAACGTCATTGAATTTCTTTACCATGTAGAGATTTTAGATTACAGAATATTATCTTTATTGCATATATTCATAGAGAACAGAGCAAAGGCCAGATATGTTTATGTGTCTGCTACATGCAGATGTATGTTCTCCATTAGATGAACTCCTGAAGTCCTTCTGTGGAAGGTGCCTCAGGGATTCGGGTAGATTGTTGAAGAACAGTGCTAATCTGTATGATGGTTTTTTTCTCAAATAGGCTTAGCCGGTGTTGATAAGTTAGTCTAGGTATTTTCGTAATTCTACTGTAGTTATTTCTGAGAGGTCATAGTAGTGATTTGTTCAGTTTTTAGTGTTATTTGCTGTGTCTCTGAATCATTTAAAACCAGATCATTAAGGTTTAATTTAACAACAATTTAAATAACGGGATCATATACTTTGACGTTTCCTCCACGAATTACACAAGATTGGACTGTTGATGGAATTGCATGTGCTTTTCAGGTTAGTGCTCTACTGGAAAGGTGGACAGTTCTTCGTTAAGTTTTTACTATACGTACAATGGTATTGACCCACCCATACTCTGGTCTTCCAAGTTATGTACAACAGAGGAGTCAATGTATAATTGATCTTTGTCCTTGTTTGTTACAATCAGAGCTGTGCCATCAGCATCCATTACCATTTCACAATTGTTCTGAAGATGATTTGGGAAGTCATTAGTTGCAAGAATGTACAAGACGGGCCTAAGCTTTGTGGTACTCCTCTGCTCACTGATAGTTGTCTGGAATTTACTCTCATCACAGTGTTGTTCTCCGGAGGACTGATTTCGACCACTTGTTTTCTGTTGCTTAAGTAACTCTTTATTTCAATTCACTGGGAAATGTTCCTTATGAAAGTGATTTGTTAACCCTTTTAATCCAGGGTTTTCCATATAATAGAGTACCCTGTTGTCCCAGGTTTGTATAAAGCTCATCTACATGTATGAACATGAATTCAATTTAATGTGATATTGAAGCAATTTCATATATTAGTTTTAAAATATGCAACTTGAACTCATGAAAATGATTGAAATAGGTATTAATAGATTATTGCTATTAAGTATCAATATAAAACTACTTACAGTAAGATAAAATTTCACTATGAGTGTAGTTGACTCTACACATCTTGAATAAAGGGCATCGAGACCAGAAACAGCAGATAACAATAAGAATGCTGATGAAAATGCAAGCCGAGATGACTGTTATACCAGCTACCATTACATTCCTAGAGAAAGGAAATTAATTAAAAAGTTTTCAAAGTAATCTTAACCAAGCATGACATGAATCAAGATTGTAAGTCATTTGAGGTTTCTTCAACAATATTGATAGAATTAACTTTCACTGATTTTTAATTTAAATCCCACAAGTTTAATTGCATTCATATTTTTAATTTATTTAAAAAAAAGAACACAAAATAAAGGCACTTTTAAAAATTTAGCTTGATTTTATAATAATTGTCTTATTTTGTGAATCGTTTAAACCACACTATGTTTGTTGTTACAATGTGGATTCAAATTTAAGACGGGGCATGTAAAAGAGACATCCCTCAACTAGCTGAGGTTGGAATTGGAGTTAGTGGTTAAAGCCAGTCGGCATCAATTTGGCAACAACGTCGAAAAGAACGTGTACACAGGTCACTTCTTTTTCTTCAATTTGGTACCGATCAAACTCCGCTCTATTTCTTGTTGTTATACTGAAGAGCCCACATCATTGTGTTTATGTTCATGTATTAGAGTATTTTCATTTATTTGGTGTGTTATTTTGGTCACTGTTCTTTTATTCTTTATTATAATTTATATTCTGTTTTCTATGTTTAGTTCTTACAATGTTTTTCATTAGTTAGTATTAATTGAACTGCTATGGCTAATTTGAAAAACATTTCTCAGGAGTTTTTGATAGACTATATGGAACTAAACAAAAAGTTGGCCTTGTTTGTAAGAGATTAAAAATAAAAAATGTTTTTACATATCTTTTTTGACAGACATATAGCATAAATAAATCACAACACAAAAGATTCCATTTTATCTGAAATTGAATTGAACAGGAAGTTGGGACGAGGTTGATGAAACAGCTGGAACGTTAAAATGGTTGTCCAATTTCAGTTAAATTGTAAACAATGTCGTAACAATCACGTCATTTCAACTTGTCATAGTGTGTAAAACTCCCTCTATGTTTATGAAATTTGAAAGCATTAATATTACATTTTTATTTTCGGGTACAAAGAAAGAGATTGAAAATAGTGTCATAAAGCAATCCCCATGTGAGTGGCAATGTAGAGAGCTACCACCTATAAAATAAAACTAAATTTAATAAACACAATTTGCAATAAAATGTGTCTAATATAATGTATATTGTACAAAAGACGTAAAAAAGATGTGTTGCACTGTTGATTTTATTAAAAAGAAAAAATAGAATAAAATTTAGACTCCAAGAGCTTTATTTCAAGGCATTGTATCAAAGATTTTGTTAGAATTCAAATTTATTGTTTTAATCATCTAACATTTAGATCGGATACAGTATACAGTAAGACCGAGAAGATCATATCAAACCTTGCTATTTCGTAGGGTTGGTGTTACTATAGCTACCCAAAACACGACCCTCATCTTTCACAAAAAATCCCATCTGATGACTGCTATACATAAAATCTTGGCAGTTTTGGAACACTCAACTTAAATGTTATTACTAGGGAATTTGGTATTCAGCACATAGTAAGGGCATTTTTAAAGTGGTGCTAATTTCACTATACACATTTACTCTAGCTGTCTGTGCAAAGAATCTCATCCCTTATGTACCTGTCAAAAAAGTTTTCAAAGTTTAACCCAGAAATAAGTTAGGTAATGGCCTTGTGCAACTTATATGATGATGGTCTGCCTCTCTCTACACACACAAAAAAGCCTTACTTTAGATATAGAGAACACAATGTGGAAAATGACCAGTCTCAAATGAATAATAAGGCTGGGGATAATCTCTTCTTGAAGTAAGGAGGGGTTTGGAAGATTTCATATACCTCTGCTAGTGTATAAGGTTGGAATGGGCACATATCATTTAGACAACTTGCAGCTTGATGGGGAGCACTACTTGATTTGGAAACAGAGAACATTTTTAAAATCGGTTAAAAAGTTTATAAAATACATTTTCAGAGAAGGTGAAGAAAAATGGCCAAAAATGGATTATCAGTAAAAACAATACAATTGCACATAGCGGATTAAAACACTCTTTTCGCAGCAGATCTTCTACAATGTCAACCTTTTGGCAGAGACTGTTAGCCTCTTTCCTTCAGACTCACACCATCATAGAAGTGGACATCCAACAAAAGGGCAAGAAATCACCAAACTTGGCATTCATTTATTTATTAGTAAGACGTCGATCGTCAAGATATGGGTAACCTAAACCCATGCCACCCTAGATGGGCATTCAATGACCATACCATGTCTGAGGTCCAAAACTGAAACCTTAAATACAAATCACCAATAATTGTTTCCAAAATAAGTACATTGTTGGCTGCTCTTACTGAGATAAATTATAAAGTTTACCTAAAAAGATATGGAAATTACTCAGTTACAGAAATTAATGAGCACATACAACAATACTGTATAATTCTCAAAATTAAATCATAAAACATATTATGAAAATTAGACTACATGGGCAAGCAGCCTCTGCATAGGTTAGAGCCACACACTAAAAAATAAACAAAAATCTTAAAAAATGTTTATCAAACTCAGATAAAAAATACTTTTTATCTATTCCTAAAACACTATGATAATCTGAATATTTAAAGATATTTATTAAAGGCTGAGATTCAAGAATGACAAAGTTTTGTGACTGAGAAAATAGGCTTGGAGTGGAGGGCTAGAGTTCAAACCTGACCATATTCTAACAAGATTAAGGTCTCAAATTCCTTAACTCTAATGTCCAAAAAAAAATTACTTTATTCAATTTTTAATAATGAAATAAACTCTGATTTAAATGTTTAAAATACTTATTTCTGAGAGTAGGAAAAATATTGTGTCTTTAATTCTTTCCCCCCCAAAATAACACCTAATCTTCTAAAAGCGTGGATATATTTCCTATTTTGTTTGAAAATAAGTTTATAAGATCAGACCATTTTAGGCAGCAGTCTAAAATAACACGCAAATATTTGTAACATAATGTACACTTAATAATTTTACAATCCCATGTTTAATTATCTCATTGATGAATTTTCAATTTTCAAATTCATCAAATCAGTCATTGCTCTTCAGAGAACATCATACCAGTTTTATTTTTTCCAAAAAGAAATAGCAGGCTGTCTTCCACATAGAGGAACAATTTTCCATCTAATATAAGTTTTGCAATGTTATTTATTTAAATTAAAAATAAAATAGGTCCCAATGTACTACCCTGAACCTATTCGCTCTATTTATCCAAAACATTTCACAAAACAATTTTTGTCACAAATCACGTAATTGTAGCTGCATGCATGATAATAATACTAGAAAAGACTAATCATAAAACACAAATGGGTGTAAATTGTTGTTGGAGGGGCAGCCATTAGGAAGTGACAGGGGGTGGAGGAGGGGGTTTTGGACCTCCATTTAAATACAAATATCAAATGTTATTGAGGGTAAATTGGATTTTGATGGGGTTTGTTATGTACAAAAAAATTATCGCAAAACCCAATAGAAATATAAACATATTTTAAAAAATTTGAAATAATAATTTTAAAATATTTTTGTTTTATTTATCTGTTAAAAAAGAGTGTACTCAGTTAAAAAAACACCCCTGTTTTACCCTTTATTTAAAAAAATATGACATCTTTAGTGTGGTCTAGAAAGTATATAATTTTCAATTACTGTCTCTAACTACCAAAAAGCAGTCAGACTCTGGCTTACCCTTTAGTCAATTCAAACTTAATTTAAAAATGAAAAATCAATTTATGATTAACCACAATCTTATTTTGTTTCAGACAAAAACTCCTGAATCACAATTACTGATATAATTGTGATTTTGATCAATGGAATCAAACAAAATTTAAAGGTTTATTATATGCATGGATAAGATGTTTTGATAATTAAGAATTTCTAAAACAAAAATAACCTCTAAAGTTTTCAAACACAAAAATTGGTTAATCCTGCTAATTATTAAAGAAATTTATCTTACCACTGATGTGAAAGATCAGCTGTAGATTTATTTGGACAACAATGCAGTGTACTGTTATTCCAACAACATAATTCAAAATCCACAGGGTCACCTGGCCCAGGACAGGATGCAACAATGGACCCATCAACATTGCCACATTTCATTTTTCCTGCTGAGAAAAGAAACAATCAAAGTAAGGAAAAAGCAATAACTAGCTAAGTATTTTATTACATAACTCCAAAATGGTGTTGCAGCATTATATTAAAACGTTTAAATATATGGTACTTACTGTGTTCAAAAATACCTATTCATTTTCAAAAACCTCAGATTTTTTTCAAGTCTACTGTGAAGAAAATTAATTATTCTAAATAAATAGTTATTTTATAGATATATTTTAATATGATAAGTAGAACTGTAAGCATTTTTATCCCAGACGAGAAATCACGTACTTGACATTTCTTCATCAGTCAATAACCACGTTCTACTATACGTTGCATTGCATTACACTTTTTTCATGATGAATATCAACCAGGAGTAAAATATATGCATAAAATATATTATTGTTCACAATATCTTTTATGCATAGTAATAAAAGATAATAAATATAATTTTTGTCAGATATAATAAAACATATAAGCCAGGCTTCAATAGTTGATAAATATTAATTCTCAAATTTATATCTTTGTAGCTGCCTGTGCCTAAGGTACTTGACAGTTCACATGTGGCAGGATGGTGAATGTTCCATCAGATAAGGTGACCATTGCTAACAAAAGAATGTCAGCAAGTATTTAAATAATCAGCATCTCTACGAAAGTGCAGCTGAAATTTATATTCTGGAACTAACCCCTCCAGTCAGTTTTTATTTCCTGGTTTTAGAAACCCAACCAAAATGATTCCAATTACACCTGTTGCATTTTGGTGGTTACAAAATTACTCTTGGAGGTAACTAATCTTCCACCAGTGTCATTGGTGCAATTAGTGTTTAGGATTCTGGGGCAACGAGGTTAAATGCATTTTGAACCCTCAGAGGGAGTCAGAGACCTCTGGCTAATTTAAAACAAAACATTCATTCGTACAATTGTCAAAGCCTATACAACTGTTACGATTAAGTAAAAACTTCAGTTAGGAAAAACAGTAAAAAAAACAGAATATTAAAATTTTGGAAATTACAGAGGAGAATAACATAGTTTTTGGCAATTATTGAATTTTTATTTATTTTTCTAATGATACATACCTATATTTTCAAGGCCAATCACAAAGTATTATTTGTTACATACAGTAATTAATTAATCATGAAAAGAGTCTATACAGTTAGCGATAAGTCCATGCACTTAACTATGAAAAAAGTTTTTTGACAATTCTGAAAATAACTAACTATAATGAAATACTTGATCTAAAACAAGTTAGCTAAAACTAGATTTGATAAACAAGCCGTAAAAACCATTGCTTACATTATCATAATTGTTACTTTTTGGCTAGTTAAAATTTAAAAATAGGCTAACAATAAATAACAGTAACAATTCAAAATAATTTTTAAAAATCAACAACAATTAAAAACAACAAAACATCACAAAACTAGCAATCAATGTTAAGTTGTTGCAAATAATTAAAAGATAGTTAATCATCTACAGATGTAGAAAAAGATATTTTACAAAATAGATATTTGTAAGTTCAAAAGTTAAATAATCAAATGAGGTAGACATGACATCAAGCAATTTTATCCTGAAAGCATGAAATGAATAATTGAAAAATATCTACTGATGGTGAAAAAATATTATGTAGTCTAGACATATTATTTAAAGGAGAATAATATCCCAAATTGGTTCTGTAGATGTGGACTATACAGTAAACAGCTTTGTGAGTTGGAACAGAGCACAGAGAAAACCAGACTAGCTAACATATCACAGTAGTCCATCACCCCATTCGCCAGCTCTGTGAAGATAAAGAAGCAAGCTTACGTTACGTCTCCTTTATATATTTATTGAATTAAATAAATTCATCCATTCTGAATACGGAATTGTATTCTTGCAATGACCTAATGATTTGTAATAGATAGTTTTGAATGTTTTAAACCATTTCATTAAGATAACTCACATGAGGATACCATATCTCCATGTACTGAAGTCTAGATCCAACCAAGGAGAAAAAGTGTTCAAAGTGTTGATGCTTTGTTAGAAATGTCCAATATAGGCTATTACCGCTTTGAATAAGCCGATTTGTTTAAACATACTTCTCACATAATCATAAAAGGTAAATTTAGAATCAAATAAAAGACCCAGGTCTTAAATTTAAATGATCTGTTTAAATTCACTTCTCATAAAGTAGTTAAAAAGTTGTATAAAAGAATATTCCACACCTGGGTGTTGCTTTAGCAATTTTTTTAAACATTCTCAATTAATTTGTAGATATCAAACCTATTAATAATAAGACTTATGCCTATATCTTAAAAATACGCAAAAAAAAAAAAAAAAAAAAAAAAAACAGCCCTACTTTCATAAATACACACATACCAATTAACAATGAAAATTATTCAATCTTGACATAGTAAATAGGTTTTGTGAAACCTTAGAAAATACAATCTTGAAAATAGCCCGAGATCATATTAAATTATTAATTGTCGATGGTCAAATATCAAGTAAACCCCAATGTTAAACAAAACTGAGAAGTAATAAGGAAATAGAGGAATGTGTAAACATACATTCTGACAGTAATCTTTTTTACTACAATAATCTCGTTAATTGCTTCCGTTTTGGCCCGACTTCAATTGTGATAAAATAAACTAATGTGCCCTATTGTCTCGATATAGCCATGGAAATTCGATTCATCATGTTCTCAGAATGTATTGTTCACAGTAGTTATTGTTGTAAGAGTTCGGAATTTATAGATTTCTTATTGGTTTTAGCATACGCAGTTCGCTTAATTGTATAGTATTACTTAGTCAACCTCAAATTGTTTCATACTTTGATAATACATTTTTGGGATGCTAAATACCAATAATTAGTAAATATTAGGTGCCGGAGGTTGCAAAGTGATAAGAAGGTTTAATGTTCACACGCTATCACTGAAATTTCGGAGACATCCCGCTGTGGCAGTTATGGTTAGGTCAAGTTATTGTATTGTAGAATGAACCTGTAGTAACGTATTTTCACTGCCGCAAACCACTTTTCAGTCAGTAGAAACATATTCTACAATAGGCTATACTAACCTATCCTAACCATAACTGCTACGGCGTGATGTATATGGGCGGCCTCGGTGTATACTAATATCGAGCCGCGGAATATGGTTAGTTTAGGTTATTATATTGTAGAATGAACCTGTATTAACATATTTTCACTGTCGAAAACCACTTTTCAGTCAGTAGAATTTGTAAAAATATATTCTACAATAGGCTATGCTAACCTAACCTAACCAAAACTGCCGCGGCGCGATGTATATGGGCGGTCTTGGTGTATACTAATGATACTAACTCTTATGTTTCCAACACCTAATTTTTACAAAATATTGGTATTTAGCATCCCAAAAATATATTATCAAAGTATGAAAAGATTTAAGGTTGACTAAGTAATATTATAGAATTACCCATAGTTCTTTCATTTGTATTTAGTGTAAGCTTATGAAGTAAAATTATTTTTATTGCTTGGTGATATGTCTTTAGATCGGTAAACATGTCAAAAAGAAGAAATGTAAGTACGGTAGCTACTTAATAGAACGTTCATGGCCATAATTTTTTTCTATGAAAATATATGTAATAGCTTATCTTAAAGACAATACATGCATTTTTTTAAGTGACGGAACAATGCAATAAGTATAGTGTTAGTAAGGTATTATTAGGCGTTAAACCTGATACCTTGGTATAAATTCAAAGCACAAAATGTATGTTGCGAGAAGTATGTTCAAATATTCCCAATATGGAGGTAAGAAACGCCATCTTCACAGACATTTAGCAGAATTTCTGTTTAAATGTAAATGCATGACGACAATACATTTACTTCACTATCTGCCAGCCAATATAGTTGATTTTTAACCCTCATAGTGGTAATGTCTCAGACCGAGATGTTCTTACGCCCATGTGAAGCGCTAACATCTCGGACTGAGACGATCACTTAACGCACCCTAGCGTTGTTATTTATAGTCCGATAAGGTTATTTTTCATAGCAAACTAAAGCCGAAGAAACAGATTTTTCATTCCTCAGTAGCGATTTCGTTTGAGTACGTATCTTGTGTAGGAATGACAAGATTATTAGGTTATGCAGTGTCAGCTAACTAATCACCAATGTTACTCAGCTAACAAAATAATATTTGTTATTTTAATTGTTACTTAGTCAAGTTTGTTGATTTGTAAACTGTTTTATATTACATAAATGTTGTTTTAGTTTATTATTTAATAGTTTATGATTAAATATGCTTTTAGTAGTAAATAAATATGCTTAAGTACCTTTTTTATCATGAAATCAAGTTTCAGTGTTTTTCAGTTTAGATGCAAAACAAACATTTTGTTTGTACTAAAAATATGTTTTTGTAAATAAAGTAAAACTGTTATATATTACCTTCTTCAGTATAAAATTGAAAAAATTTGAATATCTTGAAATTTCATGAAACATTTTAGCAAAAAAATAGGATGGCTAAAAAACAAAAATGTTTAACAAAGTTTTGAGCTACTACTTATACCAAGATAATTTCAAAACGGATAAAGATAAGTTACTTTGTATTTTAGAATATAATGTAAAATTCAATTATGAACATTTTTATATAGGCCTATATGTGATATTTCATCTTTATTTTATAAAATATTTTTGGTGTAATTATAAAAAATGTCTGTGCGGCAGTGAAAAAAGGGCTAGCACTTTAGATATTTTACAAAATCACTTCCAGGGTTAAGCAATTACCATAAATTGAAACAAAAAATATGTAATTTTTCCAGTTTACAATAGAAACCCTTGCATTATATATACAATGTTTTCCTATTTTTACAACTCCTTTTCTTTTGAAATCTCACATTTTTTAATTTTACTTTTTACAAACAAAAAAATTTGGAGGAATACTATTTTTGCTATTTCATAGTGAGAATTTCTTTCTCAATGTCACAAACAAGAAAAAATAAAATAGTATATAATTCATCTTGGAAGTAATATATTAGGCTTTAAAACATTCTCTATGGGAAACACGCTTGACCTTGAGCCATCAGCACACGGCGCACTTGTGCGTCCTGGACTATAACAGCCAATCACAGGTTTACATAATTGTTTAGCGAGTGGTTGTGTTAGGAGGTTGTGTGGCTGGTGACATATATTCATGTGTAGTTTTAAGTTTTTATTATTTAGTAAAATAAAAATAACAGAAATCTCTAAGGACATTATATTTGGTCAGCAGTGAACATGTTAAAGAAGTCTAGGAACATGGAGAAAAATGGTCCAGTCAGTATATAATGTATTGTGACTGCCAAATGCACTGTTGAAAAACAATATACTTCTAAATTATAACTTCTCTCAACAATAGATTTAGCCTATTGGGATTTATACCCTTTAGCTGATAAGAAAAAAAAATTCTGAAACTGATAGGATTTTTGGTATATATCATCCCAAAACTAATAGGCCTAAAATGGAGTTTTTGCAAGGGTTTGATAAAAAATTTGTAACTATGGTAATTATTATCATATTTGCATGAAAGTTGTCTTGATCTTTAGGTATTTAGTTTGTCTATATGGGGGGAAATATATTTTAATAGATATACTAACTAAAAATATACATATAATTTTTTAGAAATGTTGTTTTTTTATTTTGTTTTTTGGAGCTAGAAAACATATCCATATACATATTTAGCTTATTGATTGTAGTATATCCTTAAAGTACATTTATGAACAGATCCTGAAAATTTGGAGTTTTTCATTTAAAATATACTTAACCTATGAATAAAAAATATATATAACTTATGCTTGATTGATGTGATTTATTGGGTGATTGAGGTGATTTATTGGAAATCCTTGTACATGTAGAATCGAGTCTTTTATAAAATAAAATGGCAATTCTACTATAAATGCAACTTATTAATTTAAAACACTGAAGAATAATAACAAATTTACAATATAGGGAAATTTTTTTTACACGCATACATGCTTGACGAAACACTCAGCATGTACACCTTGTCCGCACTTATACAAGCTGTGCGAGACGTCCGCTTCTTATCATCCATTTCAACTAACAACACAACACACTTCTCAATAACAAACTTCTATAACCTCAAATGATCTGACACTAACAATAGTCAGAGCCAAAACATTAAATCATTAGTTGAGCAGACGCCCACAGCCTTCCAAATCTATCCTACGTTTTCTTTCAAGGTCATTATTTAACACCCATTATATAGATTATCTTCATATTTTTTACATTGAATTAGATGTATTTATCAAGTAATTCATGGAGATTTGAATTCATTCATAAAAAAAATAACGTAATAAATTAATTACGCAGCAACAAAATATCGTTGCATATCACTTTTCGGCCATTGTTGTTTATCAGTTTTCGCCTATTTTTGCTACAATGATAAATCGTTGCATATCAGCCAAAGAGTTAATGGCATCACGAATAGGCTACGTTAGGTTAATTCTTGGGTAATTATGCACTTTCTAGCCACCTCTGAAAATATGATTTCATGTTGAAAAAGTAGTGAAAAATGAGTTTATATCTCTTGAGGAGTTTGATTTCATCTTCAGAAAACTCGCATTTTACCAAAAAATCTAAAAACTAGTTTTTTATCTGATAGTGAAAAAAACAACTTTTTAAAAATCATTATTTTTCAAAAAATTTTTTTAAATTTCTCGTTTTTTATGCTGAAGACAAATATATAACTGGTTTTGAAGTAAAATTATTTTTTTCAGCCCGAAAAATGCATTTTTTACTGACATAACCTAACTTATCCTAATAGTCTATATTCTCAACAAAGATTCGTAATTGGCGTTGAATTCGATTGTTTGGTATCGGTGACGGCTTGCCGGCCGTACAGTGATACTGACCCACCCAACCGCCCATACACGTACAGTAATACTGACACTCCTGTACGCTTCTTTTTAAACTACAAGGCACAATCATCATTGCGAGCTGCACATCTAGCTCATACACGTACAGTGATATTGCACCCACACACACTTTTTGGTAAATGACCCACCCACAAACGTACAGTGGTAAATGACCCACCCGCCCACCCACACACATACAGTGGTAAATTCCCCGCCCGCCCACCCACACACGTACAGTAGTAAATGACCCACCCGTCCACCCACACACGGCCATCACTCCGGCGGGAATATAAGTGATTTCGGTTTTTGTGATTAATAGTTGTATATATAATGATCGCGTAATGGCCACTAATCGTGATCCGTCGCGATAGTAGTTTTTCCATTATATTTCGAGAAATATTTGTAATAGACCAAAATAGTTTTCAAATTTGTATTCAGCGCAAAAAACACACCAAAATTTAAAAAATGGGTATTTATGCAAACAAAAACATGCCACCAAACAAATTTGGAACATTTTGCTTGAAATTGGCTGTATTTTCACGAGATATGCTTTTTATTCCGCGGAAATAACGTATTTGTCGGAAAAAAACAATATCACAACTTTTAGTATTTTTGTCATATTTTCTTTAATTTAAATGGTATTTTTAATCATCTTTTTTTATTTTGGTGTTTTTTTTTTTAGCTAAATACAAATTTGAAAACTATTTTGGTCTATTACAAATATTTCTTGAGAAATAACGGAAAAACTACTATCGCGGCGGATCGCGATTAGCGGCCATTACGCGATCATTATATATAACAACTATTAATCAAAAAAACCGAATTCACCTATATTCCCGCTGGAGTGACAGCCGGCAGACCGTCACGGAGGCCAAACGCTACACAGTATATCTTTAATGAATTTTTGTTGAGAAAATAGACAGTTAGGATAAGTTAGGTTGTGTCCGTAAAAATCCATTTTCGAGCTGAAAAAATAATTTTACTACAACACCAGTTATATATTTGTGTTCAGCATAAAAAACATGAAATGAAAAAAAATTTGTCAAAAAATAATGATTTTTAAAAAAAGTTGGTTTTTTCATTATTAGATAAATAACTAGTTTTTCGATTTTTCGGTAAATAACGAGTTTTCCGCAGATGAAATCAAATTCCTCAAGAGATTTAAACTCATTTCTCACCACTTTTTTAACATGAAATTGTATTTTCAGAGGTGGCAAGAAAGTGCATGATTACCAAAAAATGATTAAAATATCATTTGTTAACGGAAATATGACAAAAATGCTAAAAGTTGTGATATTGGTTTTTTCGAATTTTTCGGTAAAATATGTTATTTCCGCAAAATAAAAAGCATATCTCATGAAAATACAGCTAAACCCATTTCAAGCAAAATGTTCCAAATTTGTTTGGTGGCAAGAAACTGCATGAATACCAGTTCTTGTTGTGGGTGCTGTGTAGAATGTTTTGACAGTAGGCTAATGTTATTTTAATAAAATTGGTTAAAAGGCTAGGTACATTAGTACAATCAATGTTCTTCAGTTTCTTTATCCTTGTTTGGGCGAATTAATTAAAATTACATTCAAACTTAAACAGGACATTGTCATATTCTCAAATCTGTAAATAACATATATTGAAGGTTAGGAATTTTAGATTCTCTAATTTCAATTATTAAAAATCCTCATTGTCTAAACCTCTGCACCAATAGTTAAAGTTCTCGGAAAAGTTGATAAAGCCATGTCCCTAAAGGCCTAGTAATACTTCTACGACAAATCCTCTTTTTATTCCCTCAGTGCTACTATATATTTATTCATCCTTACAATTTGCTTATTATTGTAACTGTCCGGTTGCCCTAAACTATTAAGAACTCATGTTTCTATTATGTTTAGAGTCAATAATTAGTAAAACAAATATTAATTACCTTATCCAATTAAAACCCTAACTCTCAAATCGTAAACAATCTAATCTAGATATTAGCACAGTGAAAATGTCTGCCAGTGCCTGGTGTTTCTGATATTGTTCTGTTTAGCGTCTAGGAGTGTAGAGTAACTCCCGTGATCGGAGCCGCCTATATATATATATATATATATATATATATATATATATATATATATATATATATAAACCAAAACAAATTAGCATCGCTGAAATCCACAACTTACAATTAATAAAAAACTTAGGTTATACGACCTAAGTATAATTTATTCCATTAGAGTAGAGCAACACAACCACAAGACGTTGTGAAATTATGCATCCTATGAAAGTATAGTATGTACCTGTTTGGGCAAAGAAGAGGAGACTGTGTAAGTGATACACTCAGTACTGGATCTGTCCAGTATTCTCAAATAATTTCGAAGCATTAGTGCTCTAATTATATGGCCTTATTGCCATTTTTATCAGTCCTGTGGTGTTTAGTTAGACTTTTATCAGCAAAAAATTAATAATTTAAATGTTGCATTGCCTGATAGTCAATGACGGATTTATATCTTTAGTCGCCCATCACACCTTGTCTTTTGGGGGCCTCTTTTCTGCCGTTAACAGTTTAGATTTAGCTTTAGGAATTAATGTCAATAATAACACAAATAATACTGTCCAGCCGTTCTAACTTTACATCTGAGGGGAGCACAACATGGTAACATTGTATATCTTGAGCGCTTGGCTCCTCCCTGTCCCTATTAAGTGATATATACTTTAATATCACCATTAGTCGAGCAAGCCAACGTGAACCATACTAGTTTATTTTGTGTTGAGAATTAATATTCTTGCACAGTTATTTTTAATGTCGGCTTTCTATTTTTGTAATCATTATATTTATCACGTGTTAAAGCATGTTAAAATGTATAATAATTGATTCTAGTTTGTGGAGTATTACTAAATAAAACTTAATAATTTAAATTAATATCTTACATTATTTTTATTAATTAATACGAATAATTATGCAAATTAGGTGATATTGATAAAAAATGTCAGTAGCACCTGTAACTTTAGTTACAGTAACACTTATAGTGTTGGCAGTCAGAGTAATCAAATTAAATTTTATTTTGTGATTCCTAACTACAATACAGCAGGAAAAGCTAGGACCAGGGTCTGAAAATTGCAGCAGACAAATATTCAGATTAATATGTAGTAGACTACATGTCCGTAAATAAGACTTATAACGAATAATGAGTCTAATTTATCACCACCTCTAAAATTAAATTGAACATCAACCTATAAACTAAACGAAAACCAGTTCATAATCAGAATATGCCCACAACGACAACTTTATAGAAATGTTTACAACGTTTAAAACCAGTTAGTAGAATGTATTTATAGCATGTTTATAATTGTAAATGTAAGAATGTTCATAAAATATAGCTTCTTACTCTACTAATTAAGTTTTTGAAGATGACTTCTATTTTATGACTTATCTATTAATGATTTGTTGTACGTTTTTAGTTGATGAGAAATAAATGATCTCATGTACAGCCCTGTATTCAAAGAGAGAAATAAAGAAAAATGTAAAAATGTTAGCTTCAATCTGATGTATGATTTCTATTCAAATAAAGGCATCATTGTTTTTAGCTTGTAGTGTTGAATAATTGTTGAGCCAAACTTGTGTTACTATAATGAAACCACATACTGTATTTAAATAAATGCTAAACGTTAATTCTAACTATGCATCAATTAATTACCATGTTTAAGCCGGTGGCAGAGCGGTTTAAGGTGTCAAGAAGTTAAGCTTGAGTTAGAGATAACGCTGGTTCGAATACGGCTAGAACTGGAAGATTTATCAGTAATATTCACCTTCCACTGTACTGGTTCACCTCCTCACTCTGTCCGAATACATTCCTTGCACAGATCAATGTATATTCACATAGCCTATGAGGAATGGGCAGAGTAAGGTTAAGGAGATCGGCATCTCTTTAAAATAAAATAAATATTATTTGATAAGGTAACGTAAGTAAAACACTCGATTATCTTCAGCTTGCTTCCTATATATTTACCACAGCGTTCAGTCCCTACATTGAGAGCTGGTGGCTGCAGCTCTGTCGACTACGTTACAAAATTAATAGGGTAAAACCAGTAATCCTGTTACTTGGTAATAGGGTGCGAAGAAGTAATCATATTATTTTTCCTATTACGTTAAATAACGCCCATCTCTAATAATGACTCGGAACTAGTTCCGCGGAGTAGTTCCAACTCCGAACGTCGTTCCAGTTCAACGTGGAGCGAAGCTCAAGTGAGTCGCTCCGAGTGGATGCGCGCGCATCACGTACTTCACTCCTTTGTTTTGATCGTTCCAACAACTCCGGAACTATGTTAGTTCCATGGAGTGGGGAGAGATACGTCGACAATGCAGCCGCTCTGACAGTGGTTGCGCGCGCATCTCGTTCTCACTCCTTTCTGTTGATAGTTCCAAAAAGATAGAAACTAACCCCTAACACTCCTCAGACCAGTTTAACATATGATTTTTAGGTTATATCCAGCTAACAATTTGAATTGTGTATTTTATTTAATTATTTTACAAAGAAAAAGTATGGATGTCTTATGAATTTTCCAGCAGAAAGTAAAGTATTGTGTATTTTATATGCGTATATTTATGACATATAATACTCATTTATTCTAGTTCCGAAATGAACTAGTTCCGCACTAGCACTCGGAGTTGGAGCTGTAACTCCTTAACCGGAGTAGTTCCTTTGTTGTCGTTCACTCCGGAGTTACCCATCTCTAGCTGTGAACAGAACAAATAATAGGAAGGATAATATGATTCCGCTCTCGATTACTGGTTTTACCCTATTAATTTTGTAACGCAGTCGACAGAGCTGCAGCCACCAGCTGTCAATGTAGTGATTGAACACTGTGAACGGAACAAATAACAGGAAGGGTAATATGATTCTGCTCTCGCTTGCTGAAATTGATGCGCTGTTGTAAACAGAATATTTGGAGGGGGAAGCATGAAGAGTCTGTAAAAACATGAAACTACTTGTCGTATTAGCCATGAAATAAAACATATACTTTTAGTATTTAACATTTAATTACAGTATATCAAACTTTTATATTTTTACAATGTATTATAATAGTTAATTATTTTTATTTCTTTGTTCTTTATAAATTTTTATTAATGTTTTCATTAATATATACAATTAAATATTCTGTAAATAGTTAGTGTTACACATATGTATGTGACACTAAAGTAGCCTCTTTTTTTATTAGAAACGAAATTTTAATACCTCATCATTCAATAGGCTTTAGTATGTGTATGATATTTTTATAATAAAAGTAAGAATTATAAAAATATTTTTACTTCGTCATGTCTCTTTTATAGCTTAAAATAAATTTTAATTTAACTGTCTTGTTATTGAACATTATTTGATTAAAATTATGATGATTTAGCAAATTAAAAACATAAAAAACAAACAAAAAAGTTTGTGAAAGTATCTGTGTCATCTGTCAACGGTTTGATACAACACTAATACGATGTGTCTAATATTCACTTAAAACAATTAATAGCGTGTAGTAGATAGAGAACGGAAGAATCAGTCTTACACAGTAATAGTGTCAAATCTATCGTCTCTACTGGAACGATCCGGCCAAGTGGTAATAGGGTGACAAAGTATATTCACTTCTGTGTAGCTAAAACTAATAGCGTGTACAATTAATAGCATGCAGTAGAACGAGCACGAAAGAATCAGTCTTATCCTTGATTATATGAGCACCGAGGTACGGTACGGCTTTGCGTGATCAGACAGCGCTAGCGATCTCTAGCGGAACGTGTTGGGACTATGGCAGAATTGTTCAATGCGCAGTGCTGCTTCGAGTAGACAACAGCTGAAATTGGCTGTACCGACCGCGCTGGCGCTGCGCCTGTCGTAATGTATGTGGAATATGATCGACTGTTTGAAGTCAAGGAAAAGTAATGGTTGACTTACGTCACGCGTTGTAATCGTTTTTATTTATTACGCTTCATCCGTGATATTTGATTACTTGTTACAATAAAATACACATGAATAGACAAGTATTATGAATAGTAACATATATATCATAGATATAAAATTGGTTTTGAAATTTACCTATTTTATACAGTGTAGTATTTTAACTGTAAACATTTTTATTTTAAAATAAGTGCAATATTTATAGAGTCTGTTTGGTTGCTGCCAAAACCATACGATATATTCCACTGTGAAATGATCAAAGTTTCATGTAACTTAAATAAACAAAGCAAAGCTAAATAATTCAGCAAATAATACTTAGAATTGTATTATAACGTAAAAAGAATTTCCTCGGTTTTATATTTACAGACCTGAACATTACACCATTTAATTAATTACTACAAATCATCCTTCTAAGATACATTGGTGAAATAGTCTCAGTACCGTATTAATAAATTACTAACTTTTTAGCCCCTTGCCTTGACAGTGAACGTCAATATACCCACGTAAGCGAGCGCGTAACAAAAATATGGACGTTTATAACACTCAGAATCCTATGAAAGGCAATAATTGATTTAGAATACTCTTTGTTTCTATCTTTGTTTTCATGGAATATGGCCGTAAATTATAATACCCCCACCCTGAGTTCCAATTTATTATTATTACCCCACCCCTGAGTGCAGTATTATTATTACGTTTGTACAGAAATGATTAGCCTCGATATTTTTGTATCATATTGTTTTGTCTCTATGTATTCTAGTTAATTTTCTGTGAATAATGTAAAAACACTGCGTTACAATTACGTTAGTAAAAATCGGTAAATCAGAATTTTTCTGCTGTATATATTTTTTTATTTAATCAACAGTTCTTTGTTTTGTGAAAAAATCACTGTATTGTAATTACGTTCATACATTTGTTATTTAGCATTATATTTCTTAAAACATTTATTTTTACCATCATATACTAAGTCAAATGTTTTGTGTAGGCCTAATGTGTGGTGTATTTACTAATAATATGTGCGTTTCGTGCTAGTTGTAAGCATCAATTCGATATTTTTTAAAATATTTTAATTTCAGCCAAATTATATGAAAAAATAAAGAACAATTTATACTGTCTTTGTCTAGCATAAGATTAGTACTTAGAAAATCCGCAAGTTGCGTAGCTGTCTCCAACTTGTGAGTGTATTGGTCAATTGCCGCTAGGTAGCATTAGCTGTTAAATACATCAAACACTTAAATGGAAAGATTTTACATTATTTTTTTATTATTATACCTAAAAGTATTTTATTAAACCCAACCGTAACCATAAAAAATATTTCAATATTATTATTTAAAATAAAACACTTAAATTAAACACAATTTAATATGTTTATGTTCTGTAACAATACTACCTACCCAGATAAAAATAAAACTGTTAAGTTATATAGATATTATACAGTGATCAAGTAACACTAGCATAAATATTTTTCAATGAAAAGAAAATTTTTGAAGGCCGGATGGGTTGTGTAATTCACAACCTCTAAGGCCCATTTGCCATTAGCAAAATTAGCATTAGAGATAGAAATTGATGTTTTGTCCCGGCTACGTGTTATAACGTTTTTCAGCCAGCCGACAACAGGTTGCGGCAACCTGTTATTTTGGCAACTGTTGTCGACTGCTCGTTTTCAATCATTGCGGCTGGTGTTGTGTTATTCAACTTTTCACTATTGGTTGCCTGTTGTTTTTAAATTGAGTTAGTGTTGACTATTAGTTGACTTATGTTTAACGGATAATGTTTTTGGAATGAAATTAAATTAAAAGTCAGTTCATAAACAGTTATTTAATTAATGACATTACGTTATTATACAATACTCATAGCATACATTATTATTTGTTAGTATTTTTTGGAATTAATAAATAAAGATTTATTAAATTAATATGGTTATGTAAATGTGATTCATCGTTAAATATAATTCATTTTGACTACACAAATAATTAATTAGATATAATTTAAATACTACAACAATGTCATATTTCGGCAATGCCAAAGACCGGATTGATATACTAAACAGACGAATACCGTTGTAGGTTGAAAGGCTGTTGTCAAAATAACAGGGAGTTTTCAGCAACGCGTTGCGGGGATAACTGTTGTCACGTGACAACACTGTTATTTACCCTGTTATGTTATATAACGGCCATCTCTATTTGCCATTTTGCAATGATTAATTTATAGTACTCGTACTCGAATGCATTTAGATTTGGATTAGATTGGAATTGAATAGAAAAGTGATAGAAGATTGGCTGTTGCAAAGTTATAGGGTTACAGTATTAATTTGAAAAACGTCCTTTCATTTATAATCTCAAGTAATTTGAAGGTAAGCAATGTTTGGTATACATGCACCTCCTTTCCGTTACATAAAAACTGAACACTTTCGTAAACTTTTGTTTAAAATAAGCATATACTTAGCAGGTACAACGAAATCTGTTTTTATTTTGGAGGTTCACTAGGCATTCTGATGAATTTTATTTGAATAATAATCCAACCAATTACTTAGTTATCATGTACATCCTTTGTATCCTTAAAGTGAATGTTTTATTCAAATGTTGAAAAGTACTGTTCATTGATTGGATAGTCAAGGGGAGTTGTAATTACACTAGTTAGGAATTCTCTAATTGGGACTCAGCCTATCTCAAGTATACTATTAGAATGTTTTTCAAAAACTAACAAAGACTATTTCTGGTTATTAAAGCTTATTGTTCTTGTACTTGAACATGGCTTGTTTTAGCCCTGTTTTATGTACTACCGTACCACATGGCTAAATTGAGTTGTTTTTCAACTAACATCGACATTTAACACTATCTGAAGATTTAACTAACCTATATTGCAGGTAGAAAAATATGGGATGGAGGGTAGAGATTCGCAGCTGCATGGAAGAAGACATGAGAAAGCCAGTACCTATTTCCTTTTCTGATATTGATTTCAAGAACGTCAAATATCTGTCGAAGTTTGCTGTCTGTATAGGCTACTGTACTGTGGAATTGTAACTCCGACTTCATGCCATTTGAATGAATTTGTGCTCCACAGCATTAGTGTGGACTGGATCCATGAAGATAAGGAAGTAGATAATCATCATATGCTGTAAACCTTTCAGCACTCAGCAGGTTTTCAATCACTCAGAAATGCATTGGCTTGCTCATCTAGGTGCGTATATAATCAAGGGTCTTATACAGTACAGTAATAGCATAGACCTTCTATTATACCTATAATAGGTATAATAGAAGGTCTATGGTAATAGTGTCAAGTCGATCGTCTCGACTGGAACGATACGGCCAAGCGGTAATAGGGTGACAAAAATAATAGGATGAGTCACCCTATTACCGCAGCGCTGTGGAACGTTGCAGCCTATTACCGGAATGTAGCTAGGTTTCCCATCTCTAGTCATTATAACTCCGGAGTGAACTAACTCCGTCTGATGAACTACATTTCCCATCCCTATAAGGTAATAGTTACAGATCGAGGTCTGCAAATTGCAAAAATTAATTAGTGATATTTTCTTTAACATCACCATCTAGATCTCTTTCTCCAACTTCACAGTTAGGATTGAATAAATTATATTGAAAATAAATATAAATGCACAGTTATTTTTAATGTCGGCTTTCTATTTTTGTAATCATTATATTTAACACAGTTAAAGCAAGTTACAATTTATAATAATTTATTCTAGTTTTTGAAATATTACTAAATAAAACTTAATAATATAAATCAATAATTTTGATTACTTTTAGTAAATAATACAAATAATTATGCAAATTACTTGATGTCAATAACAAGAGTCAGTGGCATCTGGCGGAAAAACTGTAAGCTACCAGTACTTCGCGCAGCCATGTGGTAATTTGAGTAACTTCTTGTAATATTGGCAATCAGAGTACAATTAGTCTTCTTTAAAATTGTACATATACATACATATCCCACGTCGTCCTGATTGACCACTTGGCATAGGACCAGTCATTCTTTCTCATATTAGGCACATCTTCATGATGCTTGTCTTCATGGCAGAGATAATCAGGAGGGGGTAGGGTTGGTTGTAACCAATGCAGGAATAAGAGTCAGGTTAGGCAGGGTGGAATCTGATAGAAACACTGGTCTACAAGATATTTTTTGAGCTCATATTTAAACTTTTTTATATTATTAATCTGGGCTACGTATATTATTAATCTGGGAGGAAGTTGTTTAAGTAGCTTGAGACCTATGTAATCCAGCTTTCTTTCAAAGAGCTTAAGATTATGATATACAGAAGGATTAAAATTATGATTTCTGGTATTGTAAGAATGCTGATGAGCAGTGATTTGTTTGTGCTCTTTTACATAGACTATTGTTTCAAACATATAGATGCTATGTACAGTTAAAATTTGCAGTTCTCTGAAATGCTCAAAACATGAGTCACTAGGTCTAAGTTTCAACATACATCTAATTGCTCTTTTCTGAAGGACAAAAATCCTATTTAAATTACTAATACTAGAGGAACCCCAAAGGATGATTGATTACCTAACCAGACTCTCGATCAAGCCAAAGTACACCAGTTTTGACAGTGATATGTTATTTAACGAGGATATATTTTTCAGAACAAAAATGTTTGTAGCCAGCTGTTTAGCAAGTTTATCGATATGTTCATTCCACCTGAGACCACCGTCCAATCTCACTCCCAAATAATCGACATACTGGGTTTCTTCAATGATCGTTTCGTCAAGTACTACGGATGGAAGGATGGTTCCTGTTTTAACAAGACGGTTTCTTTTCTGATCAGTCATGAAATGTATGTATTGTGTTTTTTTGGGATTTATATGAAGAATAATGCCTGAAAAATACTGTGAAAGGATATTCAGATTGAAGAAAGTTTCCTGTTCTAGAACATTGAGATTTCTGTGGGAATTTAAGATTGAGGTATCATCTGCAAAAATTGAAAGAAGGTTACCAGGTAGGAAGTTTGAAATGTCGTTAATATAAAGGAGAAACAAGATTGGCCCTAATATTGACCCTTGTGGAACGCCAAATGAAGCTACCTTTGGATTTGAGTAAGAAGTTTTCTTGGTGACGTTTTTATCAATGAAGTCTATTTTGGTTTTGTGAAGTCTATTAAAAAGATATGAGCTAATCCAGCTAAGTGCTGTCCCTTTGATACCTATGGCTGCTAACTTTTTCAGAAGAATCTGATGAGAGACGCAATCGAACGCCCTGGACAGGTCGATGAAACAGCCCTTGGCCGTCTCACCACCGTCCAAGGCGTCGATGCATGAATTAATGAACTTGACCAATGCCAGTTTGGTGGACTTATGCTTCTGGTAACCAAATTGATTTTTGAAAAGGATTGAGGGAACGCCTAGATAATCGACCAGTGAGTCACATACGACTTTCTCCAAGATCTTTGATATTGATGGGAGGAGTGAGATAGGGCGGTAGTACTCAGGCGAATGGGGATCTTCTTTTTTTAAAATTGGCTTGATCAGAGCCATTTTAGCCACTTCTGGGAATTCACCCTTTTCTATTGAATTGTTTATCAGAAAAAGTAAAGGATCTATCAACTCTGGATAACACTTTTTAACTATTTCCATTGAGATACCGTCATAGCCGGTAGACTTTTTATTTGGTAATGAAATTATTACTTTAACAAGTGCTTTTCTATCAATGGGTGGAAATCTATCAAGTTCAAAAGTTGTTTGACTCACACTATTACAAGAGAAACTACTACTATCAAAAAAGGCTTACTATGTGGAAGATTGGAGAAAAAAGTCATTAAAATATTACTTATGGCATGAGGATTACTTACAACTACATTATCTACTTTAAGAGTGATGTTTTGTTCTAATCTAGGTGTTTTCTTTCTTAATGAGTTTAAATACTGCCATGAGACTTTATTCGGGTTATTTGAGGTGCTTATCTCATACTTAATAAAACTAGATTTAGCAGCTGTAATAGTCTCTCTGTACTTTCTTTTCATTTGGTTGTAATGTTGTTTAACAGTGTTATTCCTTGTTGCTGTCCAAAGAGAATAAATGTCCAATAACTCTGTTTTCATTGACCGTATTTCATCTGTTATCCACTTGATATTTTTGGATTGTGCTTTTTTAACTTTTCGTAGAGGGCAGGCTAAATCTAAATGATAAGAAAATATTTCCACCAATTTCTCATATTGGCAATTAACTAACAGAGCATCATAAACCTCCCTCCAATCCTCTCTGCCTAACCTAAACCTAAGTTCCTTAATATTATTTTCAGAATAATTTCTACTTAGTACATAATTAACATTTTTATCTTGTGTTTCAGGTTAAAGATCAACTAATCATATTTTTCTATGTTTCACCTCTTGTAAATACGTCTGTCAAGCATTGTTTTATTTACTATTTTTTACATTTTCTACCTCTGACTGAATTTAAATAAATTCAAAATCGATAGTATAAGATATTACTTATGTAGGTTATTTTGATTTGACTTTCAACACTATTTAATATTTTATTTGTTATAATATTTAAACATGGTTCTTTTAATTAAACGTATAAGTTATAATTTATCTCTTGTGTTTGACCATTATATCGTGGCTACTTATTATATAATTTGAATAATACATAAAAAAAATTAGAATAAATGTAATATAGGATAAGGAAGGAACAATAAAAAACGTTTAAAATATTTATTGGAATAGATAAAACGGTCCAAAATGAGTACGAATCCAAACAATAAAAACATTTTAAAAAATGTATTCTTATTTACTATTGATGAAATATATAACACCAGATATGTTAACTTCATGACTTCAAACTGCTCATTCTAAATGATACAAATATGTTTTAGTATAGTGTAAATTTTTAATTGTTACAGCTTTAAATTAAAATTTGGGCCCAAAGGTAGAAGTTATACATTTTATTTTCTGATTCCTAACTTTAATACAGTAGGAGAAGCTAGGACCAGGGTCTGAAATGTGCAGTAGACAAATGTTCAGATTAATGTGTAGTTTTATCAGCTGACTACTGGTAGCATAACTACCAAGTTTTAGTAGCAAAATAAGCAATCGGTTATTTTTTCTTTTAGCTGATTATTTTCATCAAATAAATAAAGAACAACATTTTAATTTGTATAAATCACTGTGCTGCTAGACTATTATAAAACTACATGTTCTAAAATAAGACATACTGACTAATGAGACTAATTAATCACCACTTCTTATATTAGGTTAGGTTGAAAGGGGATGTACAGTTGGTCCAGCCAACCCTTGCAACGAAGCCTGAGGCTTTTTGTGCCAATCCCGGTGCCTAATCGTCGTAAAGCTGGCAATCCTTGACCAGGTCAAGGAGCTTCTTCACTAGATTAGTGATTTCCGACTGTCCCAGAGGTGAGCCTTCAAAAAGTACTCTTCTCCTGGCACCAAGAGCCTCACACTCCAGGACAATGTGTTCTGCCGACGAGTCGTCCTCCCCACAGAGGCGACAGATGGGATCCTCCTTTAAGAGTCCCACTGTTCTTAGCTGCCTCCGGAATTTGCCGTGACCGGTGATGAGTACCACCACCAGCTTGACGTGCAATTTACTCAACCCAAGAAGTGACTTTGTTAACTTCTGGGAAGGATTTCTGACAAGAACCTTGCCGAGTCTTTGCCCTGGGAACCGCCGCCATCTTACAAGATGTCTGGCGCTGACCCAGTTTTTGATTGCTGTTTTGGCAGCTGCAGCCGAAACGCCGCAGGCCGGCTCAGGACCAATGAAGGGCTTGATAGCACCTTCCCTAGCCAAGGCATCAGCCTGCTCGTTGCCTTCGAATCCCCTATGTCCTGGGATCCATTCCAGCAAGACCTGATTTCTTGAGCCCAGGATGCTGAGGGACTCCACACATTCCCAGACTAGACCAGACGAAACCTTCCAGGAGTCAAGAGCCCCTAAGGCCGCCTGACTGTCTGAGAGGATGTGGATATGTTTCCCGCAAACCCCTATCATTGTTTGCGCTGAACGTATGGCGACTTCAGCTTGGAAAACGGTGCCATATGCTCCCAGGCTCACGCTAGCATTGGTCCTGGGGTCGCCAGTATAGACACCAAATCCAGCTCTGTTGCCCATTCTTGACCCGTCTGTGAACCATACAATTCGGTCGTGAGAAGAAACCGGGCTACTAACAGCGTCCCAGTACTCCCTCGACCTGAAATCCACAGTATAGGGTCTGGTGGAAAGATACTTATTCCCAATGAAGTCAAACTTCATTGAGAGTACCTCATCGTTTACTAGATTGACCACTGAGGAGTGACCTGTACAGGACCCCCTCCAGTGGTCAGTCAGTTGAAGCCTGTGAGCCGCCGCCCGAGCCTCCAGGTTAAGAAGAACCTCCAGTGCAATTAAGGGGTCGCCTAAAGGCCCCTGTCATGCACGTGCAGGCAAGTCTTTGTTGGCTTGAAAGCCTACCCCGGACACGGTACGGCACGGGAGAGTGGATGTTTGGTAGGATAAGGAATTAATGGGATAGGAGTGCTCTCAGTATCGGGATCACACTGAGAGCAGTGGGAAGGTACCCTCCTCCTTTCTCATCGGTTATGGGAAAGATGAGACCCCGGGCTTGGGACCGGTACAGCGGAGTTACTTCTTATATTAAATTGAACAATCTATAAACTAAAGGAAAACCAGTTCACAATCAGAATATGCCCACAACGACAAATTTATAGAAATGTTACAACGTTTAAAACCAGTTCTGTGAATGTCAAATCAATGTTAGTAGATTGTATTTATGGCATGGCTATATTTGTAAATGTAAGAATGTTCGTAAAATATAGCATATTTAAAAGGATTTCGGTCAAGCCATAGCCCAAACATTGAGACTGCAGACTAAACTCCTAATTATACATATCCATCAATTTTCAAATTTTCACTAGACAAATATTTGAAATATAATAACTGAAACAATCTCACTACGTCACATGTAATTTTTTATACGTTTGAGGCTTTTCACCTCAAAAATCATTCATTTAAGTTTTTAAAATGAATAATAAATGAAATTCATCTTTCATAAATCTCTACCGGAAAGTAAAGTATTAAATATTCTAAAAAAAAAATAACAAAGACAAAAATAACCATCAGTCCTAAATGAACTATTGACAATCCTATAAACGTGCAAAGTGTTCTGTTCAATGAACGAATAATTCAGAACATTACAATTCAATAATTGAATGTAATATAAAAGAATTTTTAACAGAAGTAGATTAGCCATACTTCAAATGTAAACACAGTTGACAAGCTATTTCTTAAAAAAAAACCTGGTATGTAAGTTCAATTACTCAATTAATTAAGTTTTTGAAGATGACTTCAATTTTAACTTATCTATTAATGATTTGTTGTACGTTTTTAGTTGATAATAAATAAATTATCTCATGTACAGCCCTGTATTCAAACAGAGAAATAAAGAAAGAGGTAAAAATGATAGCTACAATCTGATGTATGTTTTCTATTCGAATAAAAGAATTATTGTTTTTAGCCTGTAATGTTGAATATTTGTTGAGCTTATTCAAATGGATGAAAAACAAACTTGTGTTACTAGAATGAAACCACATACTGTATTTAAATAAATGCTAAACGTTAATTCTAATTATGCATCTTTTAATTACCATGTGTAAGCCGTTGGCCTAGCGGTTTAAGGTGTCAGGACGTTGAGCTTGGGTTAGGGATAACGCTGGTTTGAATCCGGGCAGAACTGGAAGATTTATCAGTAATATTCACCTTCCACTGTACTGGTTCGCCCCCTTACTCTGTCTGAATACGTTCTTCGCACAGATCAATAAGCTATGGGAAATGAGCAGAGTAAGCTTAAGAAGATCGGCCCTCCTTAAAAAAAATTGTGTTCAGTCTATTTGTGAAAAGTAGTACTAATTTGATAAGGTAATGTAAAACACTATTGATTATCTTCAGCGTGCTCCCTATATATTAACAGTATCTTGTTTGATATTGTTACTGTGTGTTATTTGGACCTCTAACTGAACTAAGGTGATAGTTGCAGGTTAGGACTGTAAAAATTAATAAGTAATATATATACTTTCATGTCAACATGAGACATTTACAATGTGAAACACGTGTATCCATGGTAAAATTGAGATTGAGAATAAATATAACTGTACAGTTATTTTTAATGTTTGATTTCAATATTTTTAATCATTATATTTATCACACGTTAAAGCATGTTACAATTTACAATAATTGATTCTAGTTTGTGGAGTATTACTAAATAAAACTTGATAATTTAAATCAATAATTTGGATAGTTTTTATTAATTAATACAAATAATTATGCAAATTAGTTGTTGTTGATAAATGAGTGAGTGGCACCTTGCGGGAAAAAGGGTAAGCTCTGTGTACCTGTCGCAGCCGTGTGGTGACTTAAGTAACTTCTTATAATATTGGCAATCAGAGTACACATATAGTCTTCTATAAAATTGTGTTTCGGGTTTAGGTCAGGTAATAATATTACTCTATGTTTCACCGCTTATATAAACGTCTGTCCTGTCTTGTTTTATTTACTAGTTTTTAAATTTTCTACCTCGGATTAATTTAAAAAAAATTTAAAATCGATAGTATAAGATATTAGTTGAGTGGGTCACTTTGCTTTGACTTACAACACTATTTAATATTTTATTTGTTATAATATTTAAATATGGTTCTTTTAAGTAAACGTATAAGTTATAAATTATCTCTTGTGTTTGACCATTATATCGTGGCTACTTATTATATAATTTGAATAATACATAAAAAACTAGAATAAATGTCATAAAGGAAAAGGACAAAACAATAAAAACAAAATAAAATATTTATTGAAATAGATAAAGCGGTCCAAAATGAGTAAGCAGTCCAAACACTAAAAACATTTTAAACAATTAATTATTATTTACACTTGATGTAATATTTAACACCAGATATATTAACTTCATGACTTCGAACTGCTCTTTCTAATTGATACAAATACGTTCTAGTACAGTGCAAGATTTTAAAATGTTACAGATTTAAATTAAAATTTTGGCTCGAAGATAGAAGTTATACATTTTATTTTTTGATTCCTAACTACAACACAGTAGGAGAAGTTAGGACAAGTGTCTGAAATGTGCAGTAGACAAATGTTCAGATTAATGTGTAGTAGACTACATGTCCGTAAATAAGACTTATAACTAATAATGTGTCTAATTTATCACCACTTCTAAAATTAAATTGAACATCAACCTATTTTAAACGAAAACCAGTTCATAATCAGAATATGCCCACAAGGACAACTTTATAGAAATCACAACGTTTAAAACCAGTTAGTAGAATGTATTTATAGCATGATTATAATTGTAAATGTAAGAATGTTCATAAAATATAGCTTCTTACTCTACTAATTAAGTTTTTGAAGATGACTTCTATTTTATGACTTATCTATTAATGATTTGTTGTACGTTTTTAGTTGATGAGAAATAAATGATCTCATGTACAGCCCTGTATTCAAAGAGAGAAATAAAGAAAAATGTAAAAATGTTAGCTTCAGTCTGATGTATGATTTCTATTCAAATAAAGGCATTGTTGTTTTTAGCTTGTAGTGTTGAATAATTGTTGAGCTTATTCAAATGGATGAAAAACAAACTTGTGTTACTATAATGAAACCACATACTGTATTTAAATAAATGCTAAACGTTAATTCTAATTATGCATCAATTAATTACCATGTGTAAGCCGGTGGCAGAGCGGTTTAAGGTGTCAGGAAGTTGAGCTTGAGTTAGAGATAACGCTGGTTCGAATACGGCTAGAACTGGAAGATTTATCAGTAATATTCACCTTCCACCATACTTGGGAAAGTTAATGATTTTTTAAAACTGAATAAAGTTAAAGTTAATGCTCTAAAAAAGTAACTGATTGGAGTTAAAAGTTAGAATAAATTGAAACTAACTGATTAAAGTTAAATGATTAGAAAATTAACTGAAATTGAAATTTTTTCATATTTTTTGCCTCCAGAATCGTTTTAGTAACTAATTTAACTAGGGTTACTTACCCAATACCGTCAACGATTCTAGTGATGCTTGGTAATTGTTGATTACTATAGTTTCGACCTCATTGGGTCATTATCAAATCATACAAGACGTCAGTTTCACAATCTCACTTCTGACTTGAAGTTTGTCAATTGTATGTAATTTAAATGTAATAATAAAACTGGGGACTTGTAACACATATTCACATTAACACTTAAACACATCTATATACTTCACATTTAGCACACCGACACGTATTAAAATTTGTTGCCGGCCGGCGTTGCGATACCGAATTGGCAATATATAATCAATTATGAAATTATATTCTAGCTAGTAATAAAAATATTTTGATTCTTCTTTTCTAATTACTGGGAGCATAGCTATCCCCATTGTACAGACATGAATAGTAAATGTACAGATTGTATGACTATATAGTTAAATTGTTATTATGGTAGAGTCGAGGTCCAGAAGCAGTGGTAGGCAAGGCAAGGAAGAGTATCATTGTAAAGAGCGTTTACAAACAAAATTAGAATTAGGTTACTCGACACAGGAATGACTCATCGGACTGCATTTGTTGGTTTAGTTTATTAGTGCACGGCCGAGTCTACGGTTATAAAAATTGTACTATAGTAGTGTATTACTTTAACACATGCAAATGCTAACACTACCAAGTACTTCATATTTCATATGATTTCTGTTCACCCTAACTAGTATATGTTGAGAACTCTATTTATTACCACACATTAAACTTGTTCTGAACAATTTATCAGGCCATGTAATAAAAATAAATTAATTTCTTTAATTTATTGATACATTTATAAAAATCTTACTAAAATTAATAATACATTTTAGGAAACTACTGTTGGTGGCATATTCCATTGGTGTGGTGAAGAAAAAATGACCAAATATGAAATGGCAATGAAAATGGCAAACATTTTTAAGTTGCCTCATTCGCACATTAAACCAGAGAAAGGACAGACAGCCAGTGCCAGCCGACCCTTGGATACTGAGTTAGATCGCTCCAGACTCTCTCAGCTGGGTTTTGGACAGCACACACAATTTATTAGAGGTGTCTATAGTGTGCTTTGCTCTTGGGTATCTCTAAACTCTGATGTTTTAGAATCTGTTAGACCTTACACTCTTCCAACATTAAAGCCATGAAGGGTTCAATTGGAATATACTATAAATATTATGCCAAGGGTTTAGGATACTATTAACTAAGCACGTTGGGCAATGAGCATATGATTGCAATGGTGATATGTGGGAAAAACAAAATCATAAAATTGAAAAAAAACATTTCTTTAGTTGCAAACTCAAGTAGAATTTCACCTGTATAGTTATATAATTTTGCTTAGAAAGATGTTACTGTTACTTAATATTCAGCGTCACCAGATTAGTTAATGGGCTACATATTATTAAAACTTATGTTTTTATAGTAACTATTTTAAATTGGTTCTTTTGTCTAAGATTTTAAAACGATTTTACTGTACTAATCAGTATTGAAAAATTCCTTACAAAAATATGCTAATAGGCCTGAGAATATTGATACAAATGACAGTTAAAACAAAACTACAATAACGCTTCTGTTTGCAAATAAAGAGAAAAATCCTGATTAATCAATTGTTTTGGCATATTAGAAAATAAGGTTAAATTAATAATTTAATCTTTGAGTTTGAGGAATTCAACATACATATATTAGGAAAAGGATTAAATTACATGGAATTTTATAAAATTATATAATAATCAAAATAATATTTGTAAAGCACTTAAGATGTTCCTCGACTTAATCAATAATCTAAAAGGATCCCTAATTGTATGGGATATGTCTAGTCTATGTAGTAGTTTTGGTTATGGGTTAGGTAAACTGTGATAACTGTAAATAATCATATAGAACAGAGAAAATAACTAACATTTTATTTTTGTACAAAACTAAAACTGAATTAATATTAAATGGTTAACAAAACTTAAATGTTTGTTTCATTATCATTTATAATACCTTATCACAAACTAAACTTCTACAAAACATAGCAAAAGTGGAAACATCAGCATTGGTATGATTAATTATAACTCTGATGAGAACTCTGTAATATTTTGTATTGATATTGATATTGATATTCAAGTTTTAAAGATTTTATAGAGCACTAGCACCCCCGTTGCGGCTTCATCTGCAAACTTTCAAATTTTACACAAAATGTATGAAATTTATAATTTTCTTAGTTCAAATTATAATGCATTTTAGTTTATGAACTTAGGCTAAAAAGTTGTGTAAGAAGCAGAAGAGATGCCTATTTATTTTGCCTTTTTTGTATCTTCTATATTAAAAGTGTAAATTATAATAATTGTTAAGAGTATGTGATAATATGTTTTTTCACATTGATGTATTATAGGTTAATTACCTTCAATCTGCTAATGATCCTGTAAATCATCTTGGATGACGTGTTTCGGCTTTTATGCCATCATCAGATCCTTAATAAACGTGAAACATTTTAAATTTATTCTTGATGATCTAGTCAATTTTTTTTGAAAAATCAAATATATTTATTTAAGGATCTGATAGCCGAAACGCATAATCAAAGAGGACTTACAAAATCACTGGCAGATTGAAGGTAATTAACCTATAATACATTAATCAGAAATGATTCAGCAAAACAACACCAAAATGAAAATTTTCACATTGGTTTAAAAAACATATAAAATAAACTAATATTATTACTTTTTATTTCAAGATATAAATTTGCAATACAAAAATTTGCTATCATATTATGCGTGCACATTTAAGAATTTTAAGCTTAACTTACCGAAACTCTATAAACTTTAAGCATACTTTATAAACTACGTTATTTGTCTTTCCTTTTGGTTTTAAAGTAACTAAACTTGATGGACTGCTTACCCTAGAACAGGCTACTTAAAATCGTCAGTGGGAATAGCACACTTCTCTCAAACCTATGCCTGCAAATTTTAAGGGCTGTCCTTGAGACTTGTTAACAGTCATTGCAAAACACAAATTAATAGGGAATTGTACTCTTTTGAATTGAAATGGATAGTCTGTAGGAATTAATTGGATGCTAGGAATAAATACAGATTTTCGTCTAGTACTGCTAGTAATAATAGTTGCTCCAATAAAATTTTTCTGGAGAGTAGTTACTCGTAAACGTGTACCATTGCATAATTTTGGTGGAAAAAGGTTTCTGAGAAGCATGACAGTTGTTCCAATTTTTAAAGTGAGTCTATATGGTGGAAACCCAGGTGGACCAATAGTATGCAGAAATTCAGTTGGAAACTGTACAGCATCATTTACTTGTACAATTGAATCTATCGATAGGTATTTAACTTTTGTTTCTTGAAAAGAGTTTAGTAATATATAATTAATTTCTACAGCTGCCTCGCTTTTGGAGTCAATATTGCTTTTTCACAAAGCCATTCAGTTGTTTTATGCTTAATTTAGTTTATATTCTGTCCATTAATTCCTTTAGAGTAATTACCACATTTCCTAGGTCTGAGGGCAAATTGATCTTTCCTCCAGATTCAGAATATTTACCATCACCTATTCTCAAAAGTAGATCAGAAAAGTTTCCAGCAGTTTCATCACCTCTCATATTTTTTTGTAAGAGAGAATTTTATTGTAACAGACTCATAAAAATCAGTCATAATAATAGAGCTTGACAGAGAAGCTTGAGGAATTGTAGGATGGGTGTAGAATGAACAGGATGGTTGACAGTCCATAGGATCAGAGGAGTTTCTGGGTGGAGATGTTCTCATAGGTGAAGGAAATGTTGATGTCACGCCAAGTAAGACGTCGAAATGGCCTTCAAATTGTTTCCTCTGAACTGGAGATGTCGTTTGTCTTTTTCATTCTTTCCATACTTGGCCAGAAGTTTGCCATCACGATATATTTCAAACTCTAAGGGGGAAATGTTTCCCGCTGCCTTGAGCTCACAAGAAGTACTGTAAGTCTCACATTTGGAATTTTCGGATATCTATTGTAGCTCATTGGAGTATTGTTGGCTTACCTGGTTCATATTGAACTGCTTGAACCTCTGCGAGTTTTTAGACACGTGATTTACGATAGCTACCCTACCTCAGACGCTAGAGACGCTAAACCGCGTACAATATAAGATAGGGAGTAAAATAGGCATGCACCATCCCCAAGATCACACGGTGAGGAAGATCCTCACCATCTACGACTAAATTCACAGCTTCAACTATGTCTTGAAAAAAGGCAAGAAAAAAGAACCTGAGTTATATAACAAATTAAAATGATGAAACCACTCTCCAGGGAATTAATATGTACACGTTAACTTCAATCACACAAACTTCAGAAAGAATTATTTACCTACAACTAACAACAATTTTAATTAAATTAATTTGTCAACAAATCAAAAATAATACAATACTTAATCACATATGTAACAAATTTTTGTCATGTTCATGTTTTTTTGTATCAGCTGTTTAAAATAAATTATTAAATTAATGCCAATGTTATTCTTACGGGAAAAATTTAATGTTTGGGGTGCTTTTTTTACCCTTCAGAAATGGAATTAAAAAAAATACTTTCTTAGCACGCACTAAGACCATAAAATGAAGGTACTATAAAAATTTCAAGTAGCTTTTACGGTTTACGCTGTACGTTGATTTTTAGATCGGCCTCTATGTATTTCTTATGGAGAGGTGTAAACCTTTTTACAAAAAAATCATAAATTTTGTTCCTCAATATTTAAATTTTATGAAATCCTTTCTTAGCACGCACCTAGATCCTAAAATGAAGGTACTGTAAAAATTTCAAAATCCTACCTATTGTGGTTTAGGCTCTACATTGATTTTGAGTTTTTAACTTATTCTTTTATAAATATAGATTACTACAACATAGTTCAAGATTTAGATGATATTGCTTCATATCCTAAAGCAAACATGAATATCATTTTTGAAGGATTTAAAATTGGTCAATTGGCATGAAATTTGGACGGGAGTTGTTGAGTGGATTAAAAATAAAAGCTGTCTGGTGTCAATATATGCTTTTGTTGTAGGATTATTTTTCAACAAAGGTGAAAATTACAATTTGAAAAATAACAAAATCTATTCAGTAGGCTCATACTAACTTGGCCTTCGGAAAGTCGGCTCTCCGTAAAAGTCAGTCCGCCTTTCGAAAAACAACAATTTGATTTATAATGGCAAAATGGTGTTTATTGAATCAGTTATCAATACATTATAATCCTTAAACTGAAAAGAATCCTTTTCCCTCAACACACAACCCTATGGGGTGTGGATAATAATAATATAACGAGTGCAGATGGCATTATAGTTGTGATGCTGCATTTACCATTTAGGCCTACATATTGTACTAAGCCAGTTGTGACGAGATCAAGGAGATGCGGTAACTCCTGGGACAGAGGATCCTAGGACTTACTCCATTCCCAAGTGTGTCTTACGGAGACTCAAGACGTCCAGGAATGCTGGAGGGGACCGGCGAGGTGCATAGGCCTGCACCCGTTTGGCGTCCTGTGACTATGCAGCTGAGATTTCTGCATCCTACACGTGATGACCCAGTTATCACTAATCCTGGGGATCTAGACTAAAGCCCTAAAATGGCTCTCTGGTAGTGGGCAGCAGCTCCAGTGACACCAGTTCCGTCTAAAAGATCCATTGGCGGAAATCGTGCCACAGTGGTCAATTGGTTTGATCACTGCGAAGCCCAAGCCAACGTGTTAAGCGACCTGTGCCGAAGTCTGAGTGGCACCAGGGTGGTATGGTGTTGTGAACGAAGCCTTCTGGGCACACCCAGTCGTAAGTACCCTTATCCCCCCCATTTGGATCACTGGTGGTGATGAACCTTAAAAACCTGGTACTCGTGGGAATTGTATAGGAGTTGAAACTGGTTCAATTGATACCCGAAGGCCTGCTCATGGACAACCTCAGCTTGTCCTCTCAGGCGCCGGCTCTGCCTGCAGGAGAGGAGGATGCACTACTTCGGTCTGGGAACAAGAGTTCTCAGGTAAATCTCCAGAAGATGGATACGGGCAGTCCACCTAAGTGGATCCCATGAGGCCAACTCCAAAGACTTTGGAAGGAGGAGGCGCTTGCCAGAGGTGAGAGAATCCTTTCGAAGTGGACGCCGATCGTCGATATATGGGCGAATAAGGATTTCTAATGAGTGTAGGTGAGCTAATGCAGCCTTTGTTACAAACTGAGGCCGATTATTCCTTAAAAAGTGTCATTATTTAATAGAACCTTTGTGTGATAAATGAACAGCCACGGTCATCAGCTGATCCCTTTCAAAATGTGTAACGACTCTTATTGGGATCGAACTGAGAACCTTTAGCTTATGAAGCTGGACTCTAACCAACTACGCTACCAACCCGTTATAAAATAAAACTTAAGGTAATGGTTATAAAATAAAAATTACAGTTAATTATTGCTTATTTTGCTAAGAGAATTTTCGGAGAACAAATGTGCTGATTCTTCATTATTATTGAGTTAAAACGTTATTAATACTTGATATACCTAAATCAAGAAAGGATGTAGAGAGAGAAAAAAATTGGGAAACACAGAATAAGGAACTAATCGTTTTTGTGCTACTTTTTTAAAAAGAGAGATTAGTACTTCCTTAGAGCTTATATACTCATAGTATTATGTTAGTATTATCTCTGATAGATTTTGAATATTTCAAATTTCAATTTTTTGTTGAACAAAATTACTATGTTCCAAAAATGATAAGAATAAGAAAATCTTTATTCACATAATAAGTTTTTTATAAAACAGTTTGCCATGTGCACAAGGCACGCTCGGCTAAAATGAAATTGAAGAATACATTTAAAATTAAATTTAGTCTTCTAGCAGTCTTACTTCACTATTTCTATATCAAAAATAATAAAGGAAACACAACATTGTTAATTATTTTAAACTAAACATGAAACATAATATGTACATTACACATTTAAACATATGCCATAAATATACTAACAAAGTATTTATACAATAAGATTCGATAAGCATATACAAGGTTTCTAATCATAACAAACAAAGGTTCCATGGACAACAAACTGTTGTTATTTCCATGGACATCTGTAAACTGTTAGGGCCCATCATAGACTTCCATTATAACGGAACAAACAAAAGGTGAAATATACACTGAACTGAAATAGGATGGATATGGTTGGCTCTATTATACTGTACTATTCACCTAAACTATACATTATATTACAATTCATTCGGTAGATACTAATATTACATTGTAATATACAGGGTGTCTCCTAAGTATCCAGCCAAACATTCCTTAGGTTAAAACAAACAAAAAATGTCATGAGTACAAATCGTCTATTTCGCACAGTTATCTGTCTAATATCTGATTTTTAGAAAAAAGTTAATATCTAAAGTTATTTGAATAAAATCATGAAAATTGGTATGAATGTTGATCTTTAACTATTCATATACCATTTAAATTTCATTTTTGTACAATCTTTTTCCAATTGTCGGTCATTTTAAATTTTTGAAGCTAAATATCATATTAACCTTAAATTTTATGAAAAACCTGTAGGTAAGATACAAAAACCTGTAGATAAGATACAAAAAGTCGAACAATTTATTTATAAAAATAATGGTAAAAAAGTTTATAGATCATATTACAATTAACTGAGAAACTGATCTTTCTGTTTAATTATTACGGAATTCTTCCGCCAGAAAATCTTTTATTTGATACAAATTTCAGTTTCTCAGCTAATTATTGTTTGATGTTAACACTTTTTATACCATGATTTTTAGAAATAAATTTTCGACTGTTTTGTAACTTAAAACCTGTAAGTATTCAATTTAATATTAATATGATATTTAGCTTTAAACATTTAAAATGGCTGCCAATTCGAAAAGGTTCGTTGTACAAAAATGAAATTTAAATGGTATATGAATATTATAATGATCAAAATGCATACCAATTTTCATGATTTTATTTTAAATAACTTCATAGATATAAATCTTTTTGTAAAAATCACAGACAGGCAGACATACAGACGGATAACGGTGTGAGAAAGACAATATGTACATATGACATTTTTTTGTTTATTTTAACCGAAGGAATGACCTCTAGAAGTTTGGCTGGATACTTAGGGAACACCCTGTAGGTAAATTACTTTCGTTGGCATTCAGTGATAAACACGTGTTACGACCGATCCTACTAAACACGTGATGACGTGAATAAAATATAGTTAAATATGTTTAAATATACTCATTTAATTTTATTTCCATTGTATAGTAATGTTACATGAATATATTCACATAGATAAGTGTTTGAGATGCGATATTAGGTTTAATGATTGAATATAGAAACAAGAACACTCCGCTCATCTGGGTCCGGGTTGTGTGTTCTGTGCAATTAGTTCATATTCGGTTTACACAGGTAGCGCCAGCCTATGCCTACGATTCCTAACTTATAAATAACGCTTGGTTTTCCGTCTGTCTGTCCGAACGTATTTTTTACATAATTTATCATAACTTAAACCCCGGTATATATTTTCTTCAAACCTGGTACACATATGAGCAATAATACGTCCTCATTCAGTATAGAGTATCAAGTTTACACTTTGTACAATTTAAAAATGGTGTCTGTTTTTAGTTTTCATAGCTTAATATATAAAAAAAAAACAAGATATACAAAAATTGCTAAATTTGATTTCCCAAAATATGGTGTAGGATTTTAAAAATCGGATAGTTAATAACTTATAAAAGTTGTAATTTTTGTAACATAGTACATGCTAATTGGATAAAATTGCCACAACGAATAAGCGTTTTAGGACATATTTTTATATGAATTTCTTTCTTAGTTTTCATGTGAGCAATCATGTAACCGAAGTCTTGAAAAGAGTTTTTTTTCAAGGGTTCTTATGAACACCCTGTTTTTATATAAAACAAAATAAAAACGTAGTTTAGTAATAGTGTTGTAAATTTAACATTAACTTTGTCGCCATAAAACAGCGTGTCGACTCTTTGACAACAATAAACCTATGATGTGCGTTTAGTAATACTAATTAATAATCTTGTTATTATATAGAAAATAAAAATATATTGCAGTGTACCAGTATATAAAATATTATTTTTTTCTGTGATAAAATATATTTATTTGTACTAAGGTGGAAAAAATATGGAAACGCCTTGCAGCTTTTGTTCAACTTCACTTGTAAAATTGAATCTTTTACATCATTATGATTACAAAGAACACACTTTTTGACGCCATTAGCGACATTTCAGGAGGACGGTCCACGAGGAGTTGAACGGAAATCTTCACCTTCAGTTTGGTATCAAATGTCCATTCAAGAGAAATTAATTGCCACACACCGGACTTCAAAAGGCTTATCCCTTCCATAGTAGCAGTCATTTGAATTTCAAAGTAACTAATTTGAACAATATTAGTTACACTGTGTGTTCCACTGTGTGTGTAAGGGCGGGTGGGTGGGTAAGTACCTTGGTGCGTGTAATAGCAGGTGGGTGGGTCAGTAACATGGTCAATGTAAGGGTGGGTTGGTGGGTCAGTACAGGTTAATTAATATCACTGTACGTGCATGGGTTACTTTGTACAATGGGTTAGATTGTGTATCCTGTGTATAAGCAGGTACAGCGGAGACCTGCTGAGCTGTAACCAGGCCAAGGTGAGGGCGGTTACGGGTATGCTGACCGGACACAATCTTCTTAACAGACATATGAAGATTATGGGCCTAACAGAGGACTCCACATGAGCAATGAGGACAGAGGACAGAGGACTCTGTGAGGAGGATGAGGAGAGCTCCATACACATCTTTTGTCATTGTGGAGCTCTCTCATCTCTTAGGTATAGGACTCTGGGTGCCGCTTTTCTGGAACCAGAGGATATTAGAAGGGCTACACTCGGGGAGATCATGACCTTCATAAGGGGGATTGGTCTCTTGTGACACTGTCGCCAGTCACGGGGCGCAAAGGGCCATGGAGTCTAGGCGCAGTGGGCTTGGCGACAGGACCACAACCCGGTGTATCTAATCTAATCTACAGTTAAGGCAGAAACAGAAAGAAAAATGAAGTGAATAATAGAAAAAGAAGGAATGTGTTAATTAAATTACCCTAACTTTGCTGTTGATTTTGATCGTTTTTTATTTTTAAATCGATAAATAAAGTCAAGTTCAGTATAAAAATTATGTTACTTCAAAATTACAGTCTAAGATTTAGTAACTTACTTTTTCATACTAAACTATTCTCGAGTTTTTCGTTTTTTTTCTAATTCTATGTTTGTTTAGTTTCGTATTGAATTTTTCTTTATTTTTAGTTTTGATCGTTTGTAAAACTGTTTATGAAGGTACTTTTTCATATTACACTATTGTCGAGTTTTTCGTGTTTTTACTTTTTTTTCTAATTCTATGTTTGTTTAGTTTCGTGTTGAACTTTTCTTTAGTTTTAGTTTTGATCGTTTGTAAAACTGTTCATGAAGGTAAGAGGCATCCATCTCTATATTAACAGAAATGAGAAGAACTTTACAGACTTATGGAGATAGATGACATTGGATGACGTTCTGATACAAACTATTCTTTAGATACCATCTTTTTGAATGGTCACCACAAGCCGGCAAGACTCTCCGATACATTGTGTAAAGGCCATAAGTCTTATCTGACACCTCATAGTGTTTTCCTAGACGAGGGTTTAATGGGAGTGTTGCGTTAGATGGCTTTATCGTCGTAAATGAATTTTTCGATTGTATTTTTTTGGAAACCACAGCCCAATTAATTGGCAACACTTTATTAGAAAAAATATTGACCTTAATTTTTTAGAATATTTTGTTATAAGAGTCTTATTGGTCTTAAAATTGGCATAATTTTATTCTTTACAAACTTTGTTCATGTAAAATTTTCACCATCATCTATAATAATAAATAATAATAATAATAAATGAATTTATTTTCTCAGTTTGCTACAAAATAACATTCATTATTAAACAAAATTCACCAGGTATACAAAAATAACTAAAAAAAGAACTGTCCAAGTTCGAACACTGTACTTGCCAAGACTGATGTCAACGTAACACTAAATATATAAAAGAAAAACAAAACTAGTACATATTTTAGAAAAACTATATCTACATAATATAAACAAATATATATACAGTACAAGATTCTAACTTGATCAGCCATATCAAAACAAACGAATGATGGTGTATCCAAGATTATTAGAATTAAAGGCTACATTGCATTTTAAAGTGTATGTTTTGTATAAGCAAAAGGAGAAAATTTAGGGCCTCCAAGGCATTTTTTGCCCATCTGGAGGTTCCTATTTCTTAAAATAAATGTCTTTTTAAGAAGCGCTCAGATAGTGAATGTAAATTACTACTAACTTTAAATTTTTTCGGCCACATTAATAGATTTTTAGTTCAGATTATAAATTATTGAATTAGAACGATTGTTGACTAAAATTGGTGCTTCCACTGTAAACATTAGTCTACAGAACAATGAATTTATAATAACGAATAAACTAAGTAAAATAACAATTGATGGCTCATTAAAGAAAAGAGCTTAATAAGAAAAACAAAAACAAAAGAAGAACAAAAAGAAGGAAACACATGTGCACTACGTTGGAATGTCAATTAGAAAATTTGGGTCCTCTAATGTAAACAGCCAATCTTTTAGCTTTTTCAAAAATATTCTAAAGTTGTGTAATTGCTTAAATTTATTAGGTAATTTATTAAATATTCTAGGTGCTATGAAATTTATGGTTTTAGTATAAAAGGTGTTATTAGGTTTTGGTACTGGAAATTGATTTTTTGTTCTTAATTTTTGCTTATACTCTACTGAATTTTGTGGTATGTTGCCACTTTTACAATAAAAAATTTTTAAAACTTTGTACACAAAAATATATTTTACTCGCAGAATTTTCAATTCTACAAAAAGAGGACGGGAACGAGCAAATTTACTTTTCTTTAAAATTAATCTAATTGCATGTTTCTGTTGATAATATATTATGTTTAAGTTGGTGTCATAAGTACTATCCCAAAAAGTTATTCCGTATTCTATTCTGCTTTGTATCAATGAAAAATATAACATGCGCAAGACTCTTATATTACATAAATTTCTAAGGAAATAAAAGTACCGTAGAACATTGTTAATTTTGTTTTTCAAATTAATTATGTGGATTTTCCAACTAACCTCACTATCAAGATGAATTCCTAAATACTTAATATTTGTGGTTCTGTTCACGACAGCACACTTATTTGTCAAACATGTGGTTTGGGCTCCAAGACATTCAGAACATTTATAATAAATTTGTTTGTCAAAGTGAACATCCTTCCTGAGACTAAAATTAATATATTTAGTTTTCTCTGCATTTAACAGCATATGATTGGTGGAAAACCACCATTGTATTGCTTCTAAATCATTTTTAATGTTTGATTGTATATTATTCCAATTTGAGTGCGAATAACAGAGAGCGGTGTCGTCTGCAAAAGAAGTTACTTGTCCATGAAACCTTCCATTACAAAAATCATTCATATAAATGATGAATAGTATTGAGCCTAGCACTGACCCTTGGGGTACACCTTGTTTTATTGTGCCTGTGTCACTTAAAACAGAGTCTATTTTGACACATTGTGTCCTTTCTTCCAAATAACTTTGAAACCACCTATGTGCTACACCACGTATTCCACATTGGTTTAATTTGTCTAATAGAATGCTGTGGTCAACTGTGTCAAAGGCTTTTTTTATGTCCAAGAAAAGACCGCTCACACATTTGCCTTCGTTCAAACCATCGTTAACTTCTGTCATAAAATTTAAAAGAGCATTCTCTGTATTCATCCCAGATCTAAAACCAAATTGTTTATTAGTAAAAAAATTTATTTTTTCTAAAAATTTCAATAATTTTTGTTTCATCAATTTTTCAAAAATTTTTGAGAAGCATGAAAGTAAAGATATTGGACGGTAATTATTACTTTTCAATCTGGATCCACTTTTAAATATTGGTATTATTACTGCATTTTTTAACTGCTTTGGAAACACCCCACTTGTAAAACTTAAATTTACTATAAATAACAAAACATCAATAATCTTTGGAGCAATTTGTTTTACTACAAAAGAACTAATTCCATCCAGACCTGGTGAGGTATTGTTTTTTAATGACTTTATTATACTTATCAGTTCATAAGGAAGAACCGGTTCGATAAAAATTGAATTTACCTCATATTTTTTTGGAAAATAGTGTTTATAAACCATTGACGATAAATTTAAGGGTTGAGACGTATTTAAATCTAAATTTCTTACAATATCTAAAAAGTAGTTATTAAAATAGTTTGCTACTGATAAGGTGTCAACAATATGCATGTCATTAATTTCTAATGTAATTGATTGATTAACCTGTCTGGTTTGACCAGTTACTTCATTTAATATTCTCCAAGTAGCTTTAGAATTTCCACTGCAATTCTCAAATTTTCTTTTATAAAATTCATTTTTTTGTTCCTTTATTTCTTTTTGTAATTTATTTCTAAATTTCAAGTAATACTGCTTCAATTTTTCATTCTGAGGATGTTTTTTTACTGATTTAAAAAAAAAATTGGTTTCTCTTTTTAATTTTTAAACAAATGTAATCATTGATCCATGGTTTTACAAATTTATTACTTTTACCTTTCCTTAACTCTACTTTACTATTCAATAATAAATTGTTTAATACTTTTAAGAACCTATCAAACGCTAGTGATGCATTAGTATTATTGTAAACAACAGACCAGTCTGCTTGATCTAACAGCTGATCGAGTTTGTTATAATCAGTTCGTTAGCGGGAGGAGGGGTCAGCTGAAAGCGGCACGGGCTCGCCTCCCCCGCCCGCTCCACCACACACCTGAACTCTGATCTTTTGCATTGAATGTTCAGTGATTCCCGCATGTATCACACAAGCTTCTACTACAATCTTATTCTTGTTACAAACTCTCGCATAAACATGATCGATACAAGTTTCAGATTGTTCTGTGATTCGAGTTGGTTCTTGTATTAAACTTTCAAAGCCGTTCCTAGCCATTTGAGTTCTACGAGTATAATAATCTACCGATGCATTGCTACAATCTAAAAGGTTTATATTAATATCTCCAATTACTAAACAGTTTGACATGTTTTTAAAAATACTATTTGAAACATTCAAATGAGTATTAATTTCATTAATGAATACATCACCAGGATTAAAATAAAGTCTATAAACAGCGAGTAAATGGAACATTTCGTTACAAAAAACAAAGGATATTAATAATACATCCGCGGATTGTAATTGAAATTCAAGACACTCAGTATTTTTTATTAAATTACTAACATACACCGCTACCCCTCCAGACCTGTAATTATCATTACACCTAGTAATTAAATTAAAATTTGGTATTTTATAGAAATCAATTTCACTTGTACCTATCCATATTTCACTCAAAATTATTATGTCTGGAAATGTATAATTTGAATTTAATTCGGCAATGAAAATATCAAAGTTTTGTCTCAAACTCCTTATATTCTGATGAATAACTATAAGCGTATCATCATTCATTGGATGTTATTTTAAGTTTTCTATACATTTAAATTAATTAAAAAAAAAAACCCCTGTTACTTGATCTGGAGAGGTTTTGTGGTATATAATTATTAAGAGGAGGGAAAGACAATAATTTGGGTGGATTTACATAAAAAAGTAAGATAATTATTTTTTTTAAAGAAATAATAAAATGTATGCTACTGATTTCTTTATGGACCTGGTAGAGTTACAATTTATCTAAATCAGATATTCAGTGAAATCTAATCTAGATATTCACCATTCTCGCCAATGATATTAGCTGTGGGTGAGGTAGGGAGGGGCCAATAAATTTGTATAGGCCACTTGGCTTCGTTAGCTAAAGAGCAAGTGGCCGACTGTTCACGAAGTAAAATAATTTGGCGAGCGCGAACATCTAGTGCTTTAAAACCAGTCAACTGAGAGTTGAGGTTATGTTATTGTTTTCAAAACAGGTTGTAGACCACTGGGTACGTAGCTTATTGATATTGGACATTAAAACGTCTAGTTTATATTCGTGATTTTAGTTTGTCTTTGTGCTAAACTTTAAAACTTCAATTTTTATTTCACAGGCATAAAAGGCATTTTGTACTAACTCAATTTTCTCAGCATAAAACATAGTAAAATTTATGTCTGTCAAATTGGATACTATATCATTGATGTACATCACAGTGTACACGTCCGTACAGTGACAGTGGTATTGAGACACCCACACACCCATTCACTAACAGTGGTATTGACCCTCCCGCTCAACAATACAAGTACAGTGGTTCAATCTTAGTTAATTTCACTTATCACGCAACAAACAATAAATAAATACTGTATTAATGACTGTCAAAAATATAAATGGCTTACTCGTTCGTCAGTGATAGTAAAATATGAAAACTATTTTGATTGGTCGTAGATTTGTTATGTTAATGAATGACTATTTGTTTGGGAACAACCCGTACGTGGGCATAAGTGGTTTTTAATCAAGAGCTACTCTACTGAATATGTTGAGAATACACCCCTGTTCCTGTTACAGTTTCAGGGTAAATTAAACCAGACAATAAAAGAGTTACAACAAGTTAAATGTCACAAAATATATATTATTCAAAAGGAGTTGTACAAATCTGAACGGTGGCACTCGAGGTGCGACATGGACTACCTGTGTTAATCCCAGCGACCCAAAGGGCCATAAAACTGGCACTCGACATGCCACCTCAGGTAGCCCGGCGAAGGTTTGCGGGGTTTTAGACGCGCTCTCTCTCTGTGTCCATAAATATATATATAAATTGTAAGTATGTATATATATATAATATATATATATATATATTAATATATATAAAATAGGACCTACGTTAACAATGATGAAGCTGTTTTATCTATTAATGGTGTACTTAGGAGATCCTCTTTTCATTAAGACCTATGTCATAATATATTGGTAAAATGTATTTACGAACATCCATGTCATAATAACTAGTAAATTTAAAATGTCAAAGGAAACATTAAAGTAGAGAGAAAGTAAAAAAAATGTACAGTAAAGTCTGGTTAACCGGTTAAATATGATGGAAGATGAATCCGGATAGTACAGAACGTAACAAAATTATAATTTTTAGACGTGGTAACGTTGCACTCTTTCCCGGCACTGATCAGCTAATTTTTCAATATATGCACTAAATTTAAGAAATAGTAGTCGTATTTCAGTAGTAACTGTGTTTTGCACCCAAAAAACCCGCAGGCAAAATATATAATGTTTATGCCACGCAATTCCTCCCGCGATAGCGCAGGACAAGTTGAATGTAATGCATCATACACACATATTGTTGCACATCCGGTAAGCGAGCGGTGATGTTGTTGTATGCATATTTACCAGATTTAAGTACCTAGAAATATACTGTAATTTAGCGGTTTCATCGTTAATGTATTTTTTCATACTGTAAAAATATATAATTTACTTTGCAGTATATTACAATACTATATTGAAACATTTATAGTCTATTTTTATTGATTTCAATAAAACGTTACCATAAATTACTGGGCCCAAACTTTAGCTTTTTGTCCTCTCAAAATCTTTAAATGGAATATGAATCTTAGTAAATTCAATTAATTGATAATTATAGTAGTTTACTAGGAAATCCAAAAGAAAGCATTAAATTACAGAAATATCACTCTATAAAATACAACAATAACAAAATATTTCTTTACTGAACGACAGTAAACAAACAGACTAATTATTGACGATGTCCCTGATCTACCCTTCGTGACAATTAATTGAACTCTTCCAGCCACGTCGTTACAACATTGTATATTTTGCCTGCGGGTTTTTTGGGTGCAAAACACAGTTACTACTGAAATACGACTACTATTTCTTAAATTTAGTGCATATATTGAAAAATTAGCTGACTAGTGCCGGGAAAGAGTGCAACGTTACCACGTTCGAACGGAGTGCCGCCGCCTACTACCGGCTTTGAAACCAAGTTTGTAAGAACCTTTTATCGTAAGGACTTCGACTTTTTAATGGCAAATTTATAATGTTTTTACTTTAATTTTGTTTACTTAGTTGATGTATTGTTCTTAGGCTTGTACTTTTTTTTATTACAATTTATTAATTTGCATACTTTAGGCCGCAGGTTATTGATCACTCGTTTTCACATTATATAGATCTATTATTTTGCTATGATGAGTGAAGGGATTTTCGAAACACTAAGTCAAGATTATTTATCTACATAAACATAATTTGTGAAAAAATACAAAATAAGGATAAAAGCTTAATCAACAAACCACTACAAATACAAATCAATTCGCAATTGCTGTATTATCTTAAGTTTATAATAGTAATATATCACAACTAATGGTTTTGTAAGGATAATAACGTGATCAAGCGATTGATTTTCCTACCACTAAAAGCCAAGATAGTGTTGAATTTAGGACAAGTATAACAATTTTGTTTAAAGTAGTATATACTTATGAAATTAAAGTTAAAAATAAAACATACAGAAACGTTCTTGTCCACCTTGTATTAAACACGTCCAAAAACGGAGTTTTGAATATACAAATGTAAAGTTAGTGGGTTTTTTGACATGTTTTATATAAATAGTGTACGAAAACAGGACATATCATTGAGGTGGCCCACTGTCCACACCACTCAAGTATATTTATATGTTCGCAAACTGGAATTTATATTTTGGTGTGTTCACAAGCTGCATGTCTCTACACTTGTTCGCAAACAAGACAACTGGCGAGGGGTACAGTTGCAGTCACACACCACTATGTCGACCGCTGACAAACTTCAAAGACCAGTGTACAACTTGCTCCAAAAGGCTCCCTGGTTGCTATAAAACCATTGGTTTAGTTTAAACGTTTTAAAACTAAAACTAGAAGACTTATCTGGCCTAATATCACTTTTGATATTTTGATACAGGCATGAATCGTTTCTTATCTAGTAGATTATTAAGTACTTTCCTTTTTGTTGCATGAAATGTGGCCCCCCCCTGTGAACTAAGTTTGTGTGGCCCCGGAGCAATTTGCCCCTTTTGCCCCCCCCCCCTCTGGTCGGCCCTGTACTTAAATCTTAACTGCGCTTGCGCGACCATTGAGAAAGTTCAGTTCTATAAGTATCTCGGAGTTATCTTTGACAGTCGATTAAATTGGTCCCAGCATATTGATTACCTAAAAAAGAAGCTGCGCAAATACATTTTTGCTTTTAAAAATCTACGCGATATACTTGATGAGAAAGAAATCAAATTAGCTTACTTTGCGTACGTTCAATCTTTACTCTCCTTTGGTATTATAGCTTGGGGAGGTTCTTTTAATAATCAGTTGAATTCATTGAGTGCTATCCAAAAGTCCATTTTGAAAGTAGGATTTAACAAAGAGAGACGATATCCTACTGACGCTCTGTTTCAAGACACACGAATCTTAAGTATACGCCACATTTACCTTAAAACCCTTCTGATATTTATTTTCAAACATTCAAGCACCATCTTCAAACCAATTTCTCACTTGTACAATACTAGATATGCACGTTACGTTGGCATTTCTTCTATTCAACTACGCAAAACGCATCTATCAACTAACTCGTTTTATACTTGTAATATTTTGTTCAGGAATTTTTGTAGGGAGGCAAACGTATTAGATGTCTTCAACTGTACGTCCTTATCTAGTTTTAAATGTAAAGTTTCTCAGTGGCTGCTGGGGCTCAGTGTGTCGGGAGTCGAGTTGCTTCTTGCAGCGGAGTACTGACATACACACACAGACAGACACGCAGACATACATGTATGACTTGACTACAGACAAGAATTGACAGAACGGACACCAGAACACAGACATCCACTGACCCACCGTACCATGCCTCTGCACAGTCACCCACACTGCTCGCCGACCTGTCCTCCCCCTCCTCTGCCTTAGCTTGTGCTCATATCAGCATAGTTGTTTTTCTCATGTACAATAGGTTTCTCTTTCTGCCAGCCGTTGCCACTGTTCCTTATATCACCAATCAACTTGTTCCTACTCCAGTCTATCATATCAAACACCACTCATTATTTTCATTGACCATCCGCAAAAAAAAAAAAAAAAAAAAAAAAATAATAAAATAATATAATCGAATGTCTTGATAAGTAGCTTAAGCCTACGCACGAGCCTTGTCTATGTAGGCTTATTTCCATATAATTTAGTTTTTTTTCTTACGCTCCTGGAATGCAATTAATTTGTTTAATTAAAAAACAATTGTTGTATGGATATTAATTTATGAATTATATTTTGACCAAATAGCAGTAATATTAATTTAAAGATTATTACTTGGTTGTAGTAGTTTCTTGTTAATTAGTATTCTTTATTATACCATGTATAAAATTGTACTGCAATCCCGTACAAGTAAAATAGTTTTTACTGTATTCCTTAGTTTAAGCCATCATTTGTAATCTCACATTTCATTATGGATGGAAATAAAAATATTTGACTTTGACTTGTGTTTATATACATAAACATGTTTCTTTTTCGTAAATTTCACAAATTTTCCGCTGAGAAAAACAATTATATTCTTATTTCTTAGTTATTTATCTACTACGACCAAAATGCAGTAATGCCTCGATTTAACGGACTTCGGATTTAACGGGACAGTTTACAATAATTGTAATACAGTATCTAAATTGCTGTAACCACGCACTGAAGGAATGTGTATAGCAATTTTTAATATATAAAATATGTAGTTTTTCTGAAACAACTTTTAATTCCACAATTAGTTATCATTATTATTCAGTATATCCTACATACCCTTTATCCATCAGGATTAATCACTTATATACAATGTGTATTTTTGTACCCTCATCACAGTTATTTTTTATTGAGGTGTGGCAATATCGTAACAGCCTGGGGTGAATTCACCCTGATTTAACGAAAAATCGGCTTTAACGGACCAGGAGCATACCCCATATACTCCGTTCAATCGAGGGTTTACTGTGTTAGCAAAATATCGACTAGGCTCCTGTTCTATACAATTACCATTTATTTGAAATAAATATTTTGCACCATTAAAAATAATATTAAAAAATTAAAATCAGATTAGTGTTGAGTTGTTAGGGTAAAAACAGACAGACAGCGTAGCGTAGCGCAGCGTATTTTTTAAAACAAAATCATGCATTGATTAGATGCAAGACACACTAGCAGCGTTTTTCAGCGCAGCGTAGCGTAGCGCAGCGCAGCGTATACCGGAGAAACAAACTACTGTATTTTGTTTTTCTCAGAGCGCATTGGAGCGTATTCGAGTGAAGACATTACTACCATCAGTGTTTGTGTACAATGAACACGGAACTACTGATATCCGAGGTGTTTGTCTTAAAGTATGTTTTTATTCATTTTTTTAACTTTTTACAACGACGAGAAAATAATATTAATTGGTTGAGGCTTAGCTCCAGATACCTTAAGAATAATGAAGGAGAATTCTCCCATAAGAATAATGTTAAACTGTATTTAATATTTTTTTATATTAAAATCTAAATCTAAAATATTTGTACAAATCTAAAATTAACGCGTGCAAATTATGCATTTTTTACTTGGATGCAAATCACAGTTTAATTTTACTTTGTATTCTTCAGATGAAACAATTAAACAACGTGGACCCAACAACATTATAACAGTGAAATAAGTAACAACGCAAATCATATCATAATATAGGCTATTTTTAAAACCTTTCAAATTTTATTATTTTAAGATGACCTTCATAATTTTTAGAGTGTGCATTTTTTGGTCAGATTAGTGGGACTGTTCTCCAAATCATCCTTCACCAAACTGAATATATAATCGAACGTCGTCGTCGACATTCTCGTTTAATCCATAAAACGAGACTCGTGTTTCCTAAGGACGGGAAATAAGTGGTGATATTCACCATGTTTGTCCCTACCCTTACACACTTCATGCACCCAGACACTTCTTATATTGAGCAAAAACTGCCACCTTAAGGTATTTTCGCAAAGACTAATACGAATCGCTTTCAATAGAGCCATCCTCTATACTGATGTGATGTACTTCGTGACTGTCTACAACCTGCAATGCGCTACGCTGCGCTCTCTGTGTGTATTGAACTACATTGCGCTCGGATACGCTACGTTGCGCTACGCTACGCTGTCTGTGTGTTTTTACCCTTAGCTCTCATTTTGTCACACTTGTGTGGTGCCAGAGCGCACGCAGTGTGTGATCGTTACTACAAGCCTACTGTTACGCTTATTAACTTGGCTCGCGTTTATTAAGGTTGCCGTTTGCGTAATACATAATATTACAAATCGCCAAGTTTTTTTAGTAGTATACTTATGTTAATGTGGAAAATGTTATTAAGCGTGTATGTTATACCACCTAATATTTTCCACGTAAAATATTAGGAGCTAGCTGAACTAATCAAATTTGCTTTTCGTCGACATGGGACCTACGTTACTAGGATAATCACACCATTTCATTAACTAGTGTAATTAAATACAGACTTTCACACTTAAAAGGAATCAATATTTTCCGGAAATACAATTATTTTTATTTCAATAAAAAGTAGTAGAACTATAATTTTTTCTGGACACTCCGATCTGCTTTACATAGCTAAATAGATTATTATTAGCTAACCTAACCTAACCTAACCTAACCTTTTTTTTAACAACCTAACAACCAAATTTTTAAACTATTTGACGCCGTTAAACATTTTTATTGTAATAAATTTCTTTGTTTAAGTTAAACTATAAATTGTCATTGAGCGATGATTAATTATTGAATCATCGTTAATCATGTGTCTCATTGTATGGCTGTAGTTTTCAGATAATTTTATCACTGTAAATATATCAACTATTAGCCGCCAGACCAACACGGCCACACTGCTAGCCGAAGCGCCATGTCGCACCTCGAGTGTTAGTTTTGGGTTCTCTTTCGCTGCCATTTAAGAATGAATGTATAATAATGGTTTATACTATTGTTAATATTTTTATACATTACTTTGATATGTTTAACTTTAAATCGAGTGGTAAAATTATATTCGATTGAAACATAATTTATTAGAAATATACCAGCCATAGCAGCGCTCGTCTCACACGAATATACCAGCCGTAGCAGCGCTCGTCTCACACAAATATACCAGCCATAGCAGCGCTCGTCTCACACAAATATACCAGCCATAGCAGCGCTCGTCTCACACAAATTCTGATCAGTGGTGATAAGTGTTGTTTAACAGCCAGAGCAGTTCTTGACTCATTGATCAAAATTCTGTTTGACGTGATATGGGTTGACGTTTACCAGCCATAGCAGTGCTTGACTTACTGACTCAAATTCTGTTAGACGCGATATGTGTTGATGTTTACCAGCCATAGCAGTGCTTGACTTACTGACTCAAATTCTGTTAGACGCGATATGTGTTGATGTTTACCAGCCATAGCAGTGCTTGACTTACTGACTCAAATTCTGTTAGACGCGATATGTGTTGATGTTTACCAGCCATAGCAGTGCTTGACTTACTGAAACTAATTCTGTTTGACGTGATATGTGTTGATGTTTACCAGCCATAGCAGTGCTTGACTTACTGACTCAAATTCTGTTTGACGCGATATGTGTTGATGTTTGCCAGCCATAGCAGTGCTTGACTTACTGACTCAAATTCTGTTTGACGCGATATGTGTTGATGTTTACCAGCCATAGCAGTGCTTGACTTACTGACTCAAATTCTGTTCGACGCGATATGTGTTGATGTTTACCAGCCATAGCAGTGCTTGACTTACTGACTCAAATTCTGTTAGACGCGATATGTGTTGATGTTTACCAGCCATAGCAGTGCTTGACTTACTGACTCAAATTCTGTTAGACGCGAGATGTGTTGATGTTTACCAGCCATAGCAGTGCTTGACTTACTGACTCAAATTCTGTTAGACGCGATATGTGTTGATGTTTACCAGCCATAGCAGTGCTTGATTTACTGACTCAAATTCTGTTAGACGCGATATGTGTTGATGTTTACCAGCCATAGCAGTGCTTGACTTACTGACTCAAATTCTGTTAGACGCGATATGTGTTGATGTTTACCAGCCATAGCAGTGCTTGACTTACTGAAACTAATTCTGTTTGACGTGATATGTGTTGACGTTTATCAGTCATAGCAGCGATTGACTCATTGACACAAATTCTGTTTTAATATTGGAAATAAAAAGTCAGGTTTATTTAAAGTTTTTAGGGGTGTTGAGTTTAAGTTCTTACTGCATTGCTGAGCTCCTTCTTCGGTATAAGCCAGCAGGTTCTACCGTTTTTGTTGGACATCTAGGGAAATCGTTCCAATAGACGTCATGTTATTCTTAGTAAGTCGACCACCAATTGTAACGCCACGCTACCTACATTAGTCGGCAGGGCCGCCCAGAGACTTTTGGTGGCCCGGGGCAAAGTTTACCATGTGGCCCCTTCCTTTACTTTAAAATAAATTTCATTACTCTGACTGTCAAATATACTATAATTGATATTTTATTTTTAGCGCATTCTACAATATTCTTACCATCTCTTTCATTAGATTACTATTGTCTATGTTCAATCAGATTCTTGTTCACAGACGTTTTCTCAGAGCTAGCTGCGAAGCTTCGGTAAATTTTTCTCAAGTGTCATATACTTTTTAAGCATTTCTTATTGTATTACCACTACAATAACATCAATCTTTTATAAAAAAAACTGCTATTCTTTAATAATAAATTAATAATAACGAGCTAAGCAATGCGGGCGTTCTGCAGTTCCCCCGGCGGTCAGGGTAAGCCCCCGGAGGGTACCTGCAGTTCCCCCGGAGCCCCTTCTAGGGTGTACTGCAATTCCCCCGGCGGTCACTTTCAGCCCTGCCTCCTGTCCTATTGGGGTTTTCCCAAAATCACCGGGGTGAGAGGGCAATGCTCTCTCCACACATGTCCAGGTAGGTATGACTCATCGCTGTTGACACCGGTGTAGATCCTCATTGTTGTATCTGCTTTCGAAGTGATCACAGTGTTGAGTGAATATGAATGAAACGGCATCTTGTAGTGTTCGGAACATGTTAAGTGAAAAAGGTCGGGTATTATTTGTGCATGAGGGGTTTAAATTTTATAAAAGTGACCTAACTAAACAAGGACAGAAGTGGAGGTGTGTTCAGAAAAAGTGCGTTGCTAAGCTGTATGTGGATGACACAAATGATATTATGCTGGTAGGACAGCATAACCATCAGGTGAGCAACAATCTACCTCGCGAATTCATTTCTAACTCTGTCAAAAGGAAGGCCGAATCCGAGTATAGTGAAAGACCTACTAAAGTTATTAGAAAATAAATTTTGTCAGCACCTGCGGACGTTCAAAACAATATCACGCGTGCGGATGTGCAATGTATAAAAAATAACTTGTACAAGAAAAAACGCCAACAGTTGCCTCCTCTCCCAAAGAATATATCAGACGTTCATGAAGCTCTAAACAGTATTCGTATAGTTAGTAATGAAAATGAAGAATTACTTCAGGTTAATGATCAGAATACAAATATCGTGATTTTTTCAACAAGAAAAAATCTTGGTTACTTAAGAAGAAACAAAATTGTATTTATGGATGGAACTTTCTCATATTGTGCTAAGTTTTTTACTCAAATGTTTACTGTGCATATCGTGGAAAACGGGAACTATGTGCCGCTAGTATTCGCGTTGTTGCCAGACAAGAAAAAGACCACTTACGAATTATTCTTCAAGGACTTGTGCAATCTTTGCAGTGAAAATGAAGAGACGCTGAACCCAACAACCATCGTAGTGGATTTCGAACAAGGCATCCACTCTGCTATTCAATGTGTTTGGCCAACTACTATTATTCGAGGTAAGTGCACATATTGATAAAATTACACGGAAGAACTGCAAGTGATATCAACCTGTATCTTAAAGCTTAAAGCTGATAAAAAAAAATCATTTATTTTTATTATTTTTATCACGATTACAATTGTTGTATAATATTGTCAATATTTGTCATGACCATAATTATTGTTAAAACATCGATATTTATGGAACACCCTCTATTTTTTTTAACAAATTATGTCCTATTCAAATTTTTTATACTCTACTAGCTGGGTGCCCGTGCTTCGCTTAGTTCATTGTCAAACATGTCACTTGCAAGTCCATCTAATGATTTTTCACCTTTCGGTACCTACGTCAAGTAGTTAGAATAAATTAAAATCATAAACAAAAATCATTATTCTAACTACTTGACGTATCGAAAGGTGAAAAATCATTATATGGACTTGTAAGTGACTTGTTTGACAATGAACTAAGTTTCGAAACGTACGTCACATACAATATAGATAGATAAGAAGTGCTTTAAGGCGGAAACCGATATTGTATTATAAATACGAAGCTCTTCTGGTACCAATTACACACAAGAAATATTTCTTATACTCCTTGTGAACTGAGGTTTACTGTGATATGCCATTATGTAAGAATGTTAACAACATACAAATTACATTAAATTGGATGTTGAAAATATTTACATTCCCATAATTAAAAACGGTCTGAAGGTGGTACATATCGAATAACATATAATTATGACTTGTTTTTGCCAGAACACTTTACATTTACATCCCCTTACTTAGTATATGGGTGAAATTTAACAATATAATTGTGTTGTGGCATTTTGGGATCGCAAAAAATATATCGTGGTTACGGATTTATATTTATTTCAGGTTGCCGTTTTCACTTGACCCAATCTTGGTGGAGGAATATTCAAAGCCACGGTCTAAGCAATGACTACAAAGATAAGGATTCCGAGTGTGGGCGTTGGCTTCGATGGACTTTCGGCCTGGCTCTTCTGCGGCCTGCACAAGTTGAAGGCAGCTTTCTTGAAGACTTTATGTCCATCATCCCCGACAAAGCTGGACCATTTGCAGACTATCTTGTAGACACGTACATAGCAGAAGACTCCCAATTCCCGCCGCATGTTTGGGCCTCCAACGACTTATCATCTGAGAGAACAACCAACGCTTGCGAGTCCTTTCATTCAAAGTTTGGATCTAACTTTAATACGTTCCATCCTAACATTTATTTGTTCGTAGAAGCTATAAAAAACACTCAAATCGATGTCTATATTTCTTTGAGAAGTTTGAATGTTAGTAGAAAAATCAAAGATAGGAAATATTTAAAGTCCCTTGAAAATCTTAATGAATGTAATTTACTGTACGGGTCAAGGAAGATTACACGGATGGAGTTTGTAAAAAGAGCGTCATTCCACTACAAAAAATGATTTGTATGGTCCATTTTTAAATAAAAATAATTACATATATTATGATTTTTCATTTACCCAGCATAGTTTTATAATTTATTACAAACAAATTGTTTTAAGCAAATTACTTTTTATTTTTCTTTGATTTGGTTTTCTTGATTTTCTTTGATTTCTTTGACTATGGATTCATATTGTTGTTAGAAATTGTTACTAGCTGGACTAAATGGCGTCGATTCACTAGTTATTTAAGGATATATAAAACATATTATTATACGTCGTTTGTGGAACAGCATTGTGCCACTGAACGTATATATGAAAAGTTAGTATATAATGAAACGTATATAATAAAAGTAGATATACGAGCATATAATTAACTGATTTATTTATTATCATTACAACTTGATAACCGTCGGAAGAAAGGTACCTATATAAAGGTTAAATATGAGTCAGGTGTGATGCGTGTTCAAGTGTGATGCGTATAAGACAACTTTACTTGTATGCCCTGCTTACGTATCAGCATAGGTATAAGGAGCTCTTTAAGAATGTAGTATTAACAAGACATAGTAGGCATTTAAGTATAGATATGTTAAGAGTCCCTCAATTGTTCAAGGTCTCAAGCCGAATGCAATGTTGTAGTAAGGTGGTCGAGGTGTTCAATGCTAACATATGCCACTTGCGTGCTTTTTACAATAGCAATATTAGTATATACAAATTAAAATTAAAAAAGTTAGTAAAAAATAATTTAATTGTTTAGGTGTATTGATTTTATGTTTCGGGGATGTATGGGCAATGGGTGAATGTGTAGGTATTTGTATGTATATAGGAATGAATGCGAATTTGTATGTGTGTATATGTGTATGTATATATGTGTATATGCTTTTTGTTTAGAAATAATTTGATTTACTTTAATTGTAATAAATTGAAGATTATTTATGTTGGTTAAAATTTACATATTTTGTTAGTTATTTGAGTAATGTTGCTTATGAAACTATTTGCAGTTAAATGATAAATCGAACCAATCTCAAGATATATTATTAAGGAAGTACGTTTTGTGTTGTTTTTGTCAACCGCGCGTGTATTCTTACACATGGTTGAATTTAATTTTTAAATATTTTTATTTTTAATTTGAATAAATGGTTTTTGATTTGATTTGAAACTATTTAGTTGATACTCTTAAATGTTTTTACTTATTTTATGTCTGTTATGATAGACAAGCTATCTGGTTTTAGACATTCACTATCATTTAATGGACATTTTTAAAATCTTGGTGTTGTGCAAATCTTTGTAAACTAAAAATTTAAAATTTAAGACTAAATAAACTAATATAAACTCAATTTATTTAAGCATGTTAAACAAACATCATATCTTGTTGATATTCCAATTCCCAGGCAATAACAGCCTAGATATATGTAATATCACAGAATATAGACAGATCTGTGGTAATATTTACCGTTTAATTGCGTTGATAACTTTTCTGTATAAATTCGATAAATTATTGAATTAGTTTTAGAATATACTACAAAAAACAAAAAAATACAACTACAACTTACAAAATATGAAAACTATAACGCATTAAAATTCATAACACAAGATAGTAGGTGATTGCTTAAGAAATGTTGGCTTTTAATTTTAAGGAAAATTTTAATACGCAGTAGAAATATTTTGTTTAGCACCATTAGGAATAATCAGGAAATAATTGTAAATAAATAGGCTTGTAATTATTTTGAAACATAAACATATAATTGGTACACAGAAATATAAAATGCAGAACTGTTACGTAACAGTTTACTCTTTTTAGTACATATAAGAAATTTGTTTTAAATTCTACATTGTATCTATTTCGTTGTTCAAAAACTAAGTGAATCTCCTTAAGATACTTTCTTTCGTTTTAGATACTTAGTGTTATTATGCTTTTTGGGATTGTTTTGGTATCCATAGTAACATAACTTGTTGCCTGAATACCTTTCAGAACGTCAAGAAACACAAAAATGTTCGGATGAGAGTGCAATAAAAGTGTATAAATTGTTTATAGAATTAACAGTTATATTTTAGAAACTGTAAAGTGGAATTATGATTTGTCTAACCGCAGGGCGCAACTGTCATATCCCCATTATCTGTGGGTGAGGGAGGAAGGGGCCAATAGCTAAAGAACAAACTTAGACTGAGAGTGGCCGAATGTTCACGAAGTAAAATAATTTGACGAGCGCGAACATCTAGTGCTTTAAAAAACAGTCAACTGAGAGTTGAGGTTATGTTATTTTTATTATCAATAACAATACAATATAACAATACAAAATAACAAATATTATTTATAATTATTATCAAAACAGTTGTAGACCACTGGCTACGTTTTGATGTTGGACATTAAAACATCTAGTTTATACTCGTGATTTGAAGTTTGTCTTTGTGCTAACTTTAAAACTATTCAATTTTTATTTCACAGGCATAAAAGGTATTTTGCACCACCTCAATTTTCTCAGCATAAAACTAAGTGAAATTTGTGTCTGTCAAATTGGACATTACATTATTTTATTTTATTTTATTTGCATGCTTTAGAACAGTTTACAAAACCAGTTACACTAAAGCAGTTCAATTTATTCTTAAAGTTCATGCTGGGGTTTCTTGAGCTCACTTCATGCACATGATATAAACCATAATATTACTCTTATTAATAGATAAGTTAAATAAATAACTAAAATATTACCAACAGTAACATGCTTTAACCTAAAAGTAATAATAAATACAATAATATAATAAATAACAAATGAGAAATATAGCCTACTCTGAAGATTCATAACAGTAACTTAATATTGTATAAATTAGTGACTGATCATTTCTAATAACCAAATGCAAACAGTAATAAATACAATTTAACCTTAACAACATTTAAGCGCGCATATATATATATATATATATATATATATATATATATATATATATATATATATATACATACACACACACGCACGCGCGCGCGCGCGCGCGCGCACCACACACACACACACACACACACACACACACACACACACACACACACACACACACACACACACACACACACACACACACACACACACACACACACATATATATCTAAAAAATAAAAACAAATAAATAAATAATAATAATAATAAATAATAATACAGTAAAAATGGTGATCAACATACATCAGATAACAAGATTATTTTACAACAAGGTATAACAGTAAAAATAGTTATACATTTAATAAACTCAACGCTGTTAGGCATTTTGATTTAAAAATGTTTGGAGGGTCAAAAAATATATCAATTTCCTGCTCGCTAGAGATTAGTAAATTGTAAGCTCTCATGAACTGAAAAAGAGGGGAAAAAGCATGAGAGGCTGTGCAGCAGTATGGGAGAGTGAAAAGAAGTTTATTTCTACTTCGGAAGGTAGGCACACGGATAGACAGACCGGCCAAGCAAGCGGCATCATCCACCTCACCTCCGACCAGTCTGCACAGGAATACCAGACCCATGAGTGTTCTCCTCAGAGCTAGCTCCCGAAACCCAAACATCACTAGCAAATCACGATATGGAACCACATAAGTGTAAACATTAAAGCATTTGTAAAATAAAAACCTTAAAAATCGCTTTTGAACTCTTTCGAGTGCATCTCGGTAAGTTATGTGAAAAGGGTTCCAAATGACCGCTCCACTCTCCAACCTTGACCTGACCAAAGAGTAATACAGGTTAACTATGGTTTGAATATTTCTAAAATTAACACTTTGTCTAAAGATCAATCCCATCATTTTACTACTTACAGCTATACATGATTCGACATGAGGATTAAAAGACAATGTATTAGTCATATGAACTCCTAAATCTTTAATCTGATTCACTCTAGTTATTGCAGTTCCATTTAGGAAATAGTCTGTTTCCATATAATCTTGAGCTCTTGTAAAAGTCATCAACTGACATTTTGTGACATTAAAAGACATTTTATTATTGATACTCCATTCTAAAACATTGTCTAAGTCTTGTTGCAAACTAATTGTATCCACAGGGCTCCTAATATGTTTAAATAATTTTAAATCGTCCGCAAATAGTAGGGCCTTTGACGATAAGATACAATCACTTAAATCATTGATTAAAATAGTGAACAAACAAGGCCCCAAATTCAAGCCCTGCGGCACACCGGACTGAACATTAAATGTAGTTGATGAAATTCCGTTGTAAAAAACAAATTCTATTCTATTCTATTCATAATGTAGGATTTAAAGAAATACAACAGATTATTTGAAATTCCGTAAAAATGTAGCTTGTTTAACAAAATTGAATGGTCTACTTTGTCAAACGCCTTGGCCAGGTCAAGAAATAAAGCATCAGTTCGGGTCCCAGAATCCAGCCCCGAGGAAACATAATTAATGAAATTAAGTAAGTTTGTGTTGACTGATCTTCCGGGAATAAATCCGTGTTGACAATCAGAAACATATTTCTTAAAGTGACCAAATAAATGTTTATGTACAATCATCTCGAATATTTTAGCAGGTATCGATAAAACCGCCACTGGCCTATAGTTAATTATTTGATCTTTCTTATCATTTTTGAAAATAGGCGTCACTTTAGTAATTTTCCATTTTTCAGGAAATATATTTAATGTTAAACTTAAATTAAATAAAAATGTTAGGGGCTTAATTAATAATTCAGAACATCCTTTAACCAAGTACTGTGGGAGCAAATCAGGACCAGTGGTACGTTTTGATTTTAACTTTTTAATTGCATCCTGTACATCCCGATAGCAAAGGCGAGGTGAGACAGGACACGCCGGCCCGACACGGCCCCTCCACCGCGCGCTCCACACTAGGCTCACTCATGTAGCGTTCGTACACCGAGCTAAAGTAATCTGCAAATGCATTCGCCACCGCTGCTCCGCTATCATGTTTAACACCATTGTATTCCATAACATAACTTCGGTTTTTATCGGTCTTTCTATCTTTAATAAAATTCCAAAATTTACTACTATCTAGATGTAAAATGTTTTCCAGATTATGCGTATAATTTCTATATGCTGTATTTATTTAATTTTTTACTAAAGTTCGTTGTGTTTTAAATAAGTTATAAATTTGTATAGCGCCAGATTTTTTCCACCGTTTTCTCAATTTTTCTTAAAGTTTCAAATTAGATATTATTGAGGGTGTTAACCAGAAAGGGTATTTAGATTTTTTATTTTTCCTAAAAGGACAAGATTGGTCAAGGATTCTATAAATTTGGCTGTAGAAATAATCGACTGCTTGATCAATATTTGAAATGTTGTATAAATTGGCCCAGTCAATCGCAGATAATTCTTGATATATTTGGAGGAAGTTTGCTCTACGGTAACTATATCCAGCTGGCTGAGTTGACCTTGACCTACAAGATAACGGAGCAGCGACCACAACGCTCACCTCCAGGGCTGGGTGATAAGGGTCTTCCCCCACCAACCTCTCCTCACTTCTCGATACCGCCACTTCATCTATATCGGAAATTATTAAATCCAAAGTCTTATTTTGAAAGTTTCGAATGTCGTTTTTCAAATTAAAATTATGCAGATTTAAAAATACAGATAATTCTTTACACAGCTTATCGCCGTCATTTAAGTTGTAATTTTGGCCAAAAACTGATAAATTAAAATCACCTAAAATCAGGGTTTGACAATTAGTTGATAGTTTTAGCTGTATAAACAGGTCAAAAAACGTTTGGTAAATTCCCAGAGGTGACCTCGGCCTAAAATAAACCACACAAACGTAGATATTGTTGCCTTTATTGTTCGAAATTTTTACGCAAGCACATTCACACCCCGGGATTGTGTCATTAAAACTGTCCACCCTCGTGCAGATTAAATCGCTAGATACCGCCAACAAAACCCCTCCCCTCCCTGCCTCTCATTTACAACCAGATTTCTATCACATCTAAAGACATTGTAAAAATCAGGGAAAAGCTCAGAAGAATTTATAGTATGTTGCAAATTTGTTTTAGTTAAAGCTACAATGTCATAATTACATGACAATAAATTATTAAAGAATTCATTAGTTTTGGTTCTTAGTCCTCTCACATTTTGATAATAAACTAAGAGTTCAAAAATATTATGATTCATTGTAGTTTATTTTAACATTTATTTAATATATCCAATGCCCAATCTATGATATCTTAATATCCCTGAATACAGATTAAATAAATACATTTTCAAAATACACAAACAAGTTACTAATAAAGGAATTACTAATAAAGGATAACATACATTTAAATTAAAGAGAATATATAAATATAAATATTACTGACTGTGAACGGATATGAACATTACTCATCATTCTGTAGTAATACAGTAATGCTACTCACAAACAAATCCAAGTTACATGCGATCCAAATCTTTGATAGACGCAATCTTGATGGCCGCCGATCCCTTCTCACGTCGAGTATAAATGTTACATTTGGCAGTCCACACATGCATGATGTACACGTAATTATGACAAGATGTATTGATGTACATCACAGTGTACACGTCCGTACAGTAGTATCATAGACCTTCTATTATACCTACTGTGTATAATAGAAGGTCTATGGTAGTATTGAAACACCCACACACCCATTCACGTACAGTGGTATTGACTCCCCCCGCTCAACAATACACGTACAGTGATTCAATCATAGTTAATTTCACTTATCACGTAATAAACAATAAATAAATACTGAATTAATGATTACTTAAATTATAAATAGCTTACTAGCTCACCAGTGACAGTAAAAAATTATGAAAACAATTTTGATAGGTCTTAGATTTGTTATATTAATGTAAGTCAACACAAATCAATCATACTATTTGTTTCGGAACAACCCGTACGTGGGCATAAATGGTTTTTAATCAAGAGCTACTATATTGAACATGTTGAGAATACACCCCTGTTGCAGTTACAGTTTCAGGGTACATTAAACCAGATAGTAAAAGGGCTATAACAAGTTAAATGTCACAAAATAAATATTATCAAAAAGGAGTTGTACATATCTGAACAATGATGAAGATATTTTAGCTATTAACGGTGTAATTTAAGAGCTCCTCTTTTTATTAAGATCTACGTCATAATATCAAAGGTATTTACGAAGATCTATGGCATAATAAGTAGTAAATTTTAAATGCCAAAGGAAACATTATAGTAGAGAGGAACTAAAAAAGACAATTAAGATTGCATATACATACTCTGGTTAACCGGTTAAATATGATGGTAGGTGAATCCGGATAGTACAGAACGTAACAACATTCTTATTTTTAGACAAGAATATGCCACACAATACCTCGTGATAGCGTAGAGCACGTGATTCATAAATAATAAAATTAAAAATAGTACACACATATTTTTACACATTGGGTAAGTGAGCGGTGATGTTGTATGCATATTACCGCTGTAATTTAATGGTTTACAATGCACCATCGTAAATTTATTCTGTTTGTACTGTAAAAATATATAATTTACTTTGCAGTACATTAAAATACTACATTGAAACATTTATAGTATATTCTTATTGATTCAAATAAAACGTTACCATAAATTACTGGGCCTAAACTTTAGCGTTTTGTTCTCTCAAAAACTGTATAAATCTGGAAATGGAATACGAATAATAGCAACTTAAAGTAATGGAAAATTATAGTAGGTCATTAGGAAATTCAAAAGAACGCATTAAACTACAGAAATATCACTCTATAAATACAACAATAACAAAATATTTCTTTACTGGACGACAGTAACCAAACAGACTGATGACAGTGATGACTGACGAATGAAGATGCCAAGTAATGAATACACACAACACACCCTTCATGACAATTAATTGAAGAACTCTTCCAGCCACGATGTTACAACATTGTAGGCTATATTTTGCCTGCCAGGTTTTTTGAGTGCAAAACACAGTGACTTCTGAAATACGACTACTATTTCTTAAATGTAGTGCATTTATTGAAAAATTAGCTGACTAGTGCCGGGAAAGAGTGCAACGTTACCACATTCGAACGGAGTGCTGCCGCTTACTACCGGCTTTGAAACCAAGTTTGTAAGAACCTTTTATCGTAAGGACTTCGACTTTTTAATGGCAAATTTATAATGTTTTTACTTTAATTTTGTTTACTTAGTTGATTGTATTGTTCTTAGGCTTGTACTTTTTATCACGATTTTATTAATTTGCATAGTTTAGCCCCAGGTTACTGATCACTCGTTTTCACATTAAATAGAGCTATTATTTTGCTACGACGAATCAAGGGATTTCCGAAACACTAAATCAAGATTATTTATTTACACGAACAGAATTGGTAAAAAAAACACAAAATATGGTTAAAAGCTTGATAAATAAACCACTATAAAAACAAATAAATTCACAATCACTGTATTATCTTAAGTTTGTAATAGTAATAATATATCATAACTACTGGTTTTGTAGGGATTACAATGCGACCATACAATTGATTTTCCTACCACTAAAGCCAATATAAATTTGAATTTAGGACAAGTATAAAAATTTTGTTTGAAATAGTAAATACTTTTGAAATTGAAGTTGAAAAATAAAACATACAGAAACGCTCTTGTCCACCTTGTATTAAACTTTGAGTGCGGTCCAAAAACGGAGTTTTGAGTAATACAAATGTAAAGTTAGTGGGTCTTTTTAGAGGTTTTATACAAATAGTGTACGAAAACAGAACATCTCATAGGAGTGGCCCATTGCCCACGCCACTCAAGCATATTTATATGTTCGTAAACAGGACAGATGTTTTGGTGTGTTCACAAGCTGAACGACTTTACACTTCGCAAACAAGACAACTGGTGAGGGGTACAGGTGCAGTCACATATCAACCAGAGCGTATGCTGTCATTCCACTATTCCGACCGCTGACAAACTTCAAAGACCAGTGTTCAACTAGCACCAAAATGCTTCCTGGTTGCTATAAAAACAATGGTTTAGCTTAAACGCTTTAAAACTAAAACTGGAAGACTTATCTGGCCTAATATCACTTTTAATAATATTTTAATATAGGCATGAATCATTTATTATCTAGTAGATTATTAAGTATTTTATTTTTTGTTGCATGAAATGTGGCCCCCCTATGGACTAAATTTGCGTGGCCCCGGGGCAATCTGCCCCTTTTGCCCCCCCCCCCTCTGGGCGGCCCTGTTAGTCGGGCTGCATGGCGCTACGGTCAAACACTCACTTCACTCTCCCCTCCGTCGGCTCGCTGCTGCTAGCCAGCTGATTCCCCCTCCCCTCCCCCACCACAAAGATAGTGATAAGAAATTAATTGATTATAATACTTACAGCAACAGTTAATTATTTAAATATCATTGCAGTTAACACAATTACAAAAAACAACAAAACGAAATTAATTGATTATAATACTTACTGTAACAGTTAATTATTTAAATATTGTATTTAATACATTTACATAAAACAATTCTGATCTGTAAAGCAGACGACATCACTCACTCATCCATCAATTCTCGCCATAGGGTTGGAGGGGCCCTTCCAACCCCCACCATAACTCAATATGGGACCTAGAACACTGGCAAACGGGTCGGCCTCAGTGCCTCAGCAGCCTTCACTCAGTTCATTCCTTCAATCAGTGATTAGGACTGATTCATCCTGTCTCCACAGTTCAGATACGCGTACTTCCACACTCTTTGTAGGTAAGTTCACTTTACCGCTCTTCTCTCTGTATTACGTACAGGAATACATTTATTTTATAATATATGTTCGGTTTTCTCCGCCTATTGTTAGGTTTATAGTTCAGGTTTTGTAAGTTGTGATTAACTACATTCTGTCCTGTCGGATCACGATTCTCATAATCGCTGTTGTTTAGTTGCAATTGTGTATTTTAAACATATTATCATATGACAATTCTCAGAGAAATTAGTATGGCCTTTTCATTCCGGACTAGACAATAGCGTATTGAAAAGAGTTGATTCGAGGGTTTCGAGCGAACAGAAAGCGATCAGGTCCTTTCACGCAGTGCCTGTCCAGACTCAAGGCTTCAACAGACGTCCATGCTTGGGAAGACCAGGACCTTCGTGTAATATCGCTTCTTTCCCCCCTCACTTGGTTTTGTTTGATTAATATATTTTCAGTTTAATCGTGCGAATCCTTTTTAAACTGTTATCTGTCAGGTTTCCAACCAAACACCTTAAGATCTATTTTCGCCGTTTTCAACTGCTAGCAAGGTAAATTATATTTCTTGTACGCATTTTTATACGCGACAATAGAAAATTACGATTAAAATCATAAAATTAGTACAGGTTTTAAGAATAGGTAAAAATGAGAAACGTTATCGCTTGTACGTGATTTTTGCACAAACGCTATTAGAGGCGGAATTTTATTTAACACCTGATGGCGAAATGTCGACAACAGTGGATGTCCGGTTTTGTCCAGGTTGAAAATTGCTTATTATCGTACATCCTTAATTCTTATGTCACATCATTTGCCTTTTATACTGTCAGTCACTCCCAGGTTCTATAACAAATTCAGAATTTTAGATTATATATTTATTTATATTCTAATTTATTAAAAATATTATAATTTGATTGCAGGAAAAAATCATTGTTTTACAATAAAAACCGATTCAATTAAGATAGGAAAAAGTGACCTTTCATGTTTTATAAAGCATTTGATATCAAATGCTTTATATGTTCACTATATGTGCAATTTGATTGCAGGAAAAAAAAATGTTAGTATTTGTATATGAGAACTCATGTTTATGTCCTAGTTTATTTTTCATTAATAACAACTAATTTATTTAATAACTATTTTAATCTGATAGCTTTGTAGCCTAATACCATTGATTTTACTATACATAGATTTATATAGTAAAATCAATGGTAGTACAATGGAGCTTCAAAGTAGAGTAGAACCAAAAATGCTATATCCAACGTATTTAAATATTTTATTTATATTAAAAAAAATAAACTAAGAGCCGTACGGAAAATCTAATTAAACCATTGATTTCCTCGATAAATTGTACATTATGACATATGCTTATTTAAATTTTACTATAGGCCCGAATTTTATTAATTTTTATCCTAATCGGAACAAAAAAATACAGGCATTCTAACTAGTTTACACTGTGCATCAACTTTAAACTTTTATTAGTCAAAACTCGAAAATGTTTTGATTAATATTTGATACACACGTATATTTCAATTGAAATATCAAACACTTATATTTGAATTAAAAAATATTAACTTTTGTAACATAAGACTTATGACACCTGTCATAATTTAAAAACCGATGAATTAAAAAAACAAACATCTATCTTTCACTTTATCCATCAGTAACAAGCTTAGAAATCTTTAACCAAGAATATTAACACGTCATTATCATGACCTATGTGACTCACACACTACATTATATTTAAGGAAATGGCCACCTTATACATGATTCCCATTGCATGATTTTTATATTTAATCTAGTAGATTTTTTAATTATAACAGTTTCTTACATCTTTTGCGGAATGTGTGAAAAAATAAGTTAAGTTCTTGCTAAAGGAATAGTTAAAAGTGTTGGATTATCACATCATAGATTTCTTGATGTCTAATTTGGTTCCTCTGAGGCAAAATAAACGACGTCCCTATTTGGTTACAGGTTTTTAAATTATTTTAAATGTTACTACTGTATAGCAAAATAGTACTATACAAATATAATTTAACCTAAGTTTTTATTCCTGACCTACCAGTGTTGGCAGTTGAGTTCGAAAGTTGCAACCATTGCCATTAATTGTTCCATCAATACATAGAAAGTAAAAACAATAAGACATTATACACTGTTGTATGTAGCATTTTACCTAGAAGGTGTTTAAAACATTACTAGAGTTTTGTTAAATGTGGGTTAAAAAAATAATTTACTGTGGAATATAACAAAAATAATCTAAATTGTTTACTCACCTACAAAGCTTTAAACTCCATCAAGGGTCATGATCTATTTTTTTAAACAATTCCAGTGCATAAAAAACATGCAAATATCATTTTATTGCAATATAAATTGAAAGTATTATTAATAATAATTACTGTAAATATAGTACAAGTATGTTTCTTCCATAAATGATTATAACATGTATAATATGATTTCTTAGAAAACTTAATCAAGACTGCAAGGTATGATAAACCAGTCAAAATATACAAGCATTATATATGTCTAAGTAATATGTTAGTATAACTTGCAGCGCAATCGTATGTAAATGAATCGTGCTTATAATGATTTTTGAACACATTTACAATTATTGAATGATTTATTATAATGTTTAATTATATCGACAGTAAAAATATATATTTATATCTGAAAATATTAACGTTAAATGAGTAGTACCATTGATTTTATACACTAATAGATCTCCCATCCAATGTTAAATTTTGAGTCTCAAAATATCAGCTGTTTTTGTGGTCCATTGTGGAGTGCTAGTGTAGTCCCATGTAAATGTAATGCAGTTTAAACCAGCTGTGGTTGCGGGCCACACAAACTAACAAAATTACTGCCACAAATATTCCTATTAGATGGTTTATCTATTATAGGTTTATATAATCAATGGTAGTACACAAGCAAACTACGTTTACAACAAGACAGGAATTCAGATTCGCCTGGGAACCGGAAGTCTCAGCCCAAATAAGCTGATAATTCTGCACGTCACAAAGCCATTCGTTGCTCATGGCATTTTTGAGGTCGCTTCAACTAGGTGTGGTGTGTCCACCTACCGTTCACTTATTATGTGATCATTCAGCCAAAAATTAATACACGTGCTAAGATGATGGATTACATGTGCTGTGGTATTAGTCCCAATATTTGGGTGGGTTTTTAGTTGAGCCACCCATCCAACATCCTTTTTTCTTAGATGTTGTTTTTTTCTTGCTTATTTAATAGTTGTAGTAAGCAATTTACTCAGGTATATAGTGCACATCCTGATCCTGGGAGCGATGAAGAAACTAATAAAAACCCAGTTTCATTTGCACTATTCATATGAAGAAAGAAACCTACTGTTCTAGGGATAGTTTAAAATACGTCGCTGATACATTAGACGATTATTTCGTAGAGCTGTTCCTCCTGTATCCAAGACAATATTGAACGACCAGGAGTTTCGAGTAGACTCCGACTTCCAGCTGGAGCCGGTTATGGAAGAGGGACTGTTTCATATAGTCTCAAGCATGAAGTTCAGCCCACGGCCTTGATAACATTCCGGTATCTTTAATTTTAAAAAAATTTGAATTCGTAAAACTCCCTTTACTTCATGTAATTAATTTAAGTATAAATCAAGGTGTTTTCCCAACTATTTTTAAACTTGGCAACGTTATTCCAATATAAAGGTGGCCCAAAGGACCAATGTGTCAGTTTCAGACCAATTACTTTAACTAGTGTATTGTTTAAACTAATCGAAAGAAGTGTAAGATGCCAATTTGAAAAATTCTTAACCGATCACAATATTTTGTTTCAAAATCAATTCGGCTTCCGGAATGACCACAATTTAAATGACGCCTTATTCATTCATTACATTATACATTCATTTTACATTACAGTGACTATAATTAGAACTAAGCGTCGTACAATTACTATTCAAGCTTTGTTGTATTGGTTGTAGTATGCGGAGTAAGATAAGCTATAGCTCAATATTGTGCACCAAGTGGTTAAGTTTTTAGCTTTTTGTACTTGAGCCTAATAATGTACAGGTAAACCGCGGGGAGGGGTAGTCACTCACGCTCGACTGATCTTCGGCCGCACAATAGGGAGTTTTTGACAGCTGATCGTTTGCACTGGGCCCACCAAGTAAACTATTTCCACTCAACTATTGCTACTACTATACGGGACTGTTTCACCAGGTCCAGTGTTCACAAAGTCAAGTATTGGATTTTCCCTATACTGCGTATATTCTATAAAATGGCATTTCAGAAAGTCAAGTGTTCACCAGGTCCAGTAACTAGGAGATAAAACGCTGTTTCACAATGTCAAGTTCTCACAAAGTCAAGTGCTGCAAAGACGCCTATTTCACCAGGTCCAGTGCCCATTTCATAAAGTCAAGTGGTACAGTCCGCGCCAGAAGTAGCCCGCCCTTCGTGGCTCACATCGCACCATCCTGCTTTTGCATCATGTTCCTTTCAATGGATCAAATCGTTTAGTTGAAGCTTATAACGAATAATTTTATAGTCATTTAACAATTTAGTAATTTTAATAGAGCTGTTGATTATTTTTGGGTGAAAATACAACTAAATGTTTATAAGCTCTTATTAGTTTCCCTATTTATAAAATTTATTTTACTTGCCCAATTTTGTATGGTTGCAGGATTTATAAATAATATGTTATCACGTACTATTTATATTTAAATATTTTGAGTTTATCAACAAACAAGAAACTAGTTTAAACAACAGAATCACGAAACAATACCAGACAATAACACTATTACTCTTGAACTAGTTTGAAATTTGATAAATCGATTATTGGTGTGCAGAAAACATTAATGTTATATTAAATTGACAAAGCTATTATATTAATACGATATAGATCAGTTTTTTTATTGAATGTTTTTTAACAAACTAGTGATAACTATTTTATATGGCCGTAATCATCTTTGAAAATTAAATTACACCCATAATTTTGGGTTTTCGTATTTGGTTAATTTTACTTATTTTTTGTTAATTGTTTATGGTTAATATTTTCAACATAACTATATCTTAATCTTTATAGCTATAAAAGTGGATAAGTAGTAGTCAATTACCTTTTAAAAAAATTAAAAATGACTGTAAATTATCTGGGTTAAAATGGATATGTATAATTTAAATACTCGTGTATTACTTAAAGGTTATAAACAAACAGAAAAAATCAATAGAGTTAACATTACATTAGTTTTACACAATAAACAAAATTGTTGAAGCGTAACGCCTTCACTATTGGAAATACTATCTGTGTTCAACCCAGCTACCCCATGTGCAGCATGTAAGGCGCCTGTACAATAATTTATTTCTCAACACCAACACCATATTGGCTGTACGACATGTGAAACAGTACAAGTAAACGTCACACAACACAAATTTATTACAATATAAGCACAAAATGCACAAATATACTACAATACAAGCACAAAATGCACAAATATTATGGTGATCGATTTCGGTGAACCACGCTCACCTTCCTCAGACCAGAGGGATTCACAAAAGAAAAGTTTATAATTTCTCACTTACTTACTGTCACACATAATATTAATAATATTAGTAACTTTTGAAATTTACAAAATGTCTACTTTTCTGCTACACAATAGAAATTATTTTAAAACTTACAATTAAACCTACTACATATAAGATGTAGTTTTACTGTATGTTGCACAATTCTTAATTATTAACTTATAAGCTATTAGTGATATCATCAATAATAGTATTAGTTAAATTTACAACATTTCATTGCACAACTTAATTAATTTTTGTTACACTTATTGTGACAATAATATTTTTATTTTAAGTAGCTGTTGTGTGGTGATTACATTTATTAATGTTCTACTAAGTTACTAAAAATATGGAATATTGCCGAATTAATTACGCTTTAATGAACGAAGAGAAAGTTGTAGGCGACAAATATTTACAGACGAATCCATTTAAATAATATTGAATTAAAAAATGTTTTTCTTTCCTTATCTGATGGTCGATTCGATCAAAGTTTCAGACTGTCGTCATAAAATACATAGTACTAATATGTTTGACGTGTACGTAAAATAATGCATTGCCTATCTTATAAATACGAGCGCAGCGTTAACGGCAAAACAATAGCTTTGATTAACTGTAGATGCTATCGTAGTTGCAACATTCTTAGTATATTTCACTCATAGTACTAGCAAGTTATTAGCTAATTACGTGGGGTTAATTATTCAACAGTTTGCAGAGCCATTAAAGAGTGTGGAATCACTTAACATGCACCGATGAACACTTTAAAAATTGTTGGAATAGTTTCTGAGAATTTATGTTTAATCATATTGAACAGTAAGGCATACTCAAAGAAGTCGATGATTCTTCTAATCCATTTTGTTACAACTATATTAGAATTAATTTTTTTAATAAACTATTACAACTTTTGAATTGATTAATGTCTCTTTAGTAATGTCTTCTAGAATGGCTAAAAATCCCTAATCGAGAAAAGCACATTCTTCCACAAATATGATCTCTCATTTAGCAGGTGATATCTGTTTCAAGCTTTGCTGAGTTAATCCTTATTTATTTGTGCTCTATATGTGGCAAGTAATTCCCAATTTACGTATGTATTCAAATTTCTTACAGTGGTTAAACATTGTCTTTATCTCTTCTTAGTACAACCTACTGCTCTTTTTCCTTGCAAACGTTCACTGTATAATACACATTTTGGTAAACGTCTATCATCCTTTTGGAGAACATGCGCTGTCCATCTTAACTGATTTTTAGTTACTTGTTTTGCTATACCAATGCAGTTTGCGGATCTGATCAACAAGATACTGATCATATTTATTTATGTTGTCATTGAACCAATCAACACTTTGTTTTCTTTTAACACTATATACATTTTTGCACGATGTTAGAACTTCTTTTCTGAATGTAATCCATCTAGTATTCCAGGTCAATCCTACTCGAGCATTGAAATCCCCTAATATTATTTTATTGTAAGATGGAATTTTTCTAGTTATTGAATAAAAATCTTGACATAATTCGTTAATGGCAATATCTTGTTATTCTAAGTATTAAATAAGAGTCATATTTTGGTGATTAAAAAGCTGAATATTTAGCCATGATTCTCTCGGATATTCCAACTTGTATTTCATTTAGTTGTGGAATTAGACTATTCTTAATAGCAAATCCTGTATTACTGTATTGCAAGTTTAGAAAGGGAGAAGTGCTACGCTAGTATTTGAGTGAGAAGTGGCTGCGTACTTCACTTCCCACTATCACAGGTTGAATGATCTGTTTCCAATGGCAAAACAGACCAAGTGAGACATATATTTTCAAAGTTAAAGAGACAATTAGTTAACAGTAACGAAAACTAAATTTTAGTCATTATTCAGTAAACAGCTGTTCATGATGCTTTTAGATAGATAATTTGGGTTAGATAATGAGTAACCCAACAATTTGTATAGTACATAAAATGTTCATAATTTTATGGGATTTTTAAATATCTTATCTGAATAGATGCTTTCTAAAATGATTAAAATGCATTTTTTTATAGGAAAGGAAGCGCTCATTGAACTGTATGTTTTTTAGTAATCACTCAGAGAATGTGAACTGGCTTGACCTTGCCACGATATTCCAATCATTTAAGGAGCATTAGTTTATAAATTATAATGAAAGAAAGGAACTTATTTTCTAATGCTGAAATAATTAGTGGCACAGCTACCCTGTTAAACTAAACTCTGACACCGTTAATGAATATCTTATCAAATCAAATCTCTTTATTCCCAAAAACAATACAAATACAGTACATCTTACAGTAGATGATTGTACAGGCGTCGTCGGCTCATAATCTTAGAAACGTAGGAAAGAGGCTGTAAACTAAACATCTTAAATCTGTAATTGGCACGTGATTGGATGTGCTCTATACATTTTGAAGGATAAATATTTGCTTAACTCATACGTTATGTTAGTATTTGCATGATTAGGGGCAACGATGTGCAACATGAATAGGTAAAATAAGAATGGATACATGATTTGGTCAGATCCGTGTGTCTTATACAAGGTTGGGCAAAAGTCTGGAATATATTTATTAATTTCAAAACCATTAAAATAAATGCATTGAAACTTTGTAGTTATGTACATGTCCCTATACCAAACATTTAGACATATTTTACTTGCTTTTCGCATAGCCAGATGATGGCCCATGAAGGAAGTCTTAAACATTTTAAAATATGAGCCTACCTCGAGTAAAACACAAGAGTCCAAACCTTAGGTCAAAAGGATGGCCCAGTCATAAAATACATATTTCATTTTAAAACTATTAATAGAAAAGTAATGAAACTCTGTAGTAATGTACATGTCCCTATATCAAACACATGGACATATTTTCCTTGTTTTTTTTTTTTTTCATGTGTAGGTGATGGCCCATGAAAGAAGCCTTAAAAATGTTAAATGTACGCCTACCTAAGCACTGAAACTACACTTTGAGACATAGATTTTCAAAGTTAAAGAGACAATCAGTTAACAGTAACGAAAACTAAATTTTAGTCACTATTCAGTAAACAGCTGTTATGAATGAATAACATTCCCATAAAGTTATGAATGAATTCACGTTCAACAATTGTGATAAATGAATAGCGTAATAGTGACTTGTTCGTTGTCAACTTTATACGTCATTTTAAAGGCCATTGTTTGTACAAAACAAAATGGCTAATGTGAGGTCAAAAGGATGACTCATTAACAAAATACAGCGATTAAAAGAATGTAATGTTATAATGCTGATTCCTGATATGATACTTATTATTATAAACCATAAAAACAATTTTTGACTGGTATGAGCTACATAGTTATTGACGTTTTAAATTGTTACTTATATAATACATATTATATATATTTGTGTGTGTGTGTGTGTGTGTGTGTGTGTGTGTGTGTGTGTGTGTGTGTGTGTGTGTGTGTGTGTGTGTGTGTGTGTGTGTGTGTGTGTGTGCGCGCGTGTGCGCGTGTGCGCGTGTGTGCGTGTGTGCGTGTGTGTGCGTGTGTGTGTGTTCGCACGTGCGTGTAATATATTTTAAACTCAATTATTTCCATTCCTTCTAAAAATATGCAATAATATTGTGATAGAGCATTATTTGAATTCACACGCAACAACTGTGATAAATGAATACCGTAGCGTAATAGTGACTTGTTTGGTGTCAATTGTTGTCTATAAACTTGTTAAATATTTATAAAAAACTTAAGAACATTTAATAAATTAAAATTATATTCCTAATCGTGAGGAGTAAGAACATTTTTTTAACGTTAGGGCTAGTCCAAGTGACAGGGGGTTACACACACAGGCCAGATGTTCGCACACGCCCATCAAGGGCGGTTGACATTCTTACCAGATGTGTCCAATGCCAAGGTTATATGGCAGGCGGGGTTTGAAAGGGCACTCAAAGAAATACCCTCGAATACTTTCTAAGACCCCAATTGACTTTTTATACATTTTAGGCCTTCGATTCTAAAATGTACAGGGAAACTATCCAGCACCGATCGTGGCCCATCACAACTACACTCAAACAGGATTTACAGTAAATTTCACTGTATGTCTTGATATGTACTACATATATTTTTCTGAAGACATTATTAATGTCAAGATCTTCACCCTTTATGCACTTAAGTGGAAGTTGATATTCACTTTCAAAAACTCGCCTATTAATGATGTAGGCCTTGATATTTATGAAAAGAACTCTTTTAACTACAAAAATATATGACATGTCAATAAGATACAAAAAATACTGCATGAAACATTAATGCAGTTATTTATTGGTAGATTTTGTCATAGTTTGAATGTAGCCTTTAGGTGTTTATTGTTATGTAGGTTAATTAAACATATTAGATGCAACAACTGTACATTGTTAAATAACAGGCTATTAAAATAATTAATGACTTTGTTTAGTTTGTCTTTAGATAATTTTTAAAAACATTTAAGTCTGCAGTTACAGTTGGGTCATGTTTCGTACAGCCTTATTAATTGGCATTGTTTCGTTGTACCCACAATTCAAAACTGATTTATTAATAGAATCAAAATCACTAAAAGCACTTTTACTCTCACTAATTTCTATCTTGAAAAGAAGATGAGCTAACTTCAATCTGCAAAAAATACAGAACAGAAATGATCAATGGAAACAAATAACGTAAACAACGCCATGTGAGAGCGTTTCGCCATAGCTACCATCAGCTGAAAAGACACTCATCCTTTTTGCATTGGACGAGCTGACTATTATATTTCTTGTAGAGTATAGCATATTTTAAACCTTTATTACAGCTAGACCAACAGCTTTTTTGCTTGTAACGACCCCCTGAAACTTACTTTTGGCCTGAGCTATCTATTACCAACATAAACTGAAAAACACAAAAAATGAATCATCCTTTTTTGAGTGTTGTTCTCATTTGTGTACTGAGGTTACTATGGAAGATTTTTATTTTTAATTTTTGTTTTCAATCAAAAAACAATAATTATAATTCCCAAATAATAACCACCCAAATCAATTATGAGCTGGTCATAATTAGTAACTGTTCACGTGTACAATGTTTACTTGAGGAGACGTCAAATGATGAAAATCTAATATATTGATAACTCAGGCAATCGATAGAACACTATATTTGTAATTTATAGTGTTTTATATATATAGTTATTTATAAATGTGACCAGGATAATACAGCATTGCAGGTAAATTATGTCACTGATAACTTGGGATTTCAAGTGTTATAGTTTTTACTAATTGGACACTTACTATTATTATTATGACAATTGCAATCTGAGTTCAGGGGCCTACTGTAATATATCTTAGACCCCCAGTTTCTTTTTATAATATATTACTATGCTGGTATGTAATTTAATTTAAAATGCATATCACATATTTTGCCGATTTCAGCCTTCATTTTTTTCTGAAGTGGACAGACGTTTGGTACCCTGTCACACAATTATAATGAAGGCTGTCATAAATTAGAGCCTTAGTTATGTTTACCTTAATGTCTTTTCACAATCAGTATGTTTGGTAACCAAATCAAATTTTGAGCATTTAGTCCACCAATCCACCAGAGCATGACTCTATTTAATTAATTGTATAACTTCGTGAAAATTACAGTAGTACCCATTCACCAAAATAATTATTATATTTTTAGTATAAATACACTACAGCAGTAATTTTCAAACGAATTTCGGAGAAACCTTACTTAGAATAAAATGATGGGTAATGATTACTATAGTTATTACTTTTGTGGTTAAGCCTCTATAATGGATAATATCCTACACGATTCCGGCAAAATTGGGAAATCCTTTAAAGTATCAAAGCAATAATAACAAACTACTAATATAAATAAAAACTTATTTTATCATAGGATTTAATTGCGAGGAATTAAATAATAAAATAAATGTAAGAATAAATCTTGATATAGTTGTGTTTTATAAATAATAATTTTAATTTGGCTCGGTGATATAAATAAAGTACCGGTAGCATTATTTTTTTTTAACCCGCTGTAAACATTAATTAAAACCTGTAAATATTTGCACAGAGTTTAAGATATATTAATTAGTTATGCAAAGCATATTTCTAAGATTTAATACAAATCGTAAAGCCAGAATATAATATTATTGTAACTATTTTAGGAAACAATTATTTCTTTGATTTAGTGCAATTTAAAA